>OY813002.1:43927863-44372863 GCA_963681545.1 Germaria angustata | reverse complement strand
TTATTTATTTTATTTTAATTTTTTACAGTTCTGTATGTTATGCAAAACAAATTTTATATGCATACTTAAATTTTTTTTTATCTATTTTCGATTTTCAACTTGTAATGTTAATTAAACAAAACCTAATGAGCTGTTGTAGAATTTTGACAGTTCGAACAACACATACTGACAACAATTGTAAACCATAATCGCATATATATATATATATATATATATATATATATATATTATATATATATATATATATATATATATATATATATATATATATATATATATATATATATATATATATATATATATATATATATATTCTCAAACCTTTTTATGTGGATTTAAGATCGACAAAAATAATTTAAGAAACTATTTAAAAATTGTTTAGTGAGGATAGAACAAAACATAAGCAGCGGAAAAGTAAACTTCAACAGCATTCTTGTACTTCTGTTGATTAAAATGAAGAGAGGGTTTCAAGTGGTAATTCTAGTAAAATGTAAATTTGTTGATTGTCCATTTGCTGAATAATTTTTTTGATACAAAGTGGATTTCTTAAGTAATTTTTGTTCCATAATATTCTTATGCTGTTTGGCTAAATTTTATGCTGTGATTTAAAGTTATATTCTTTCTGATAAACAAGAAAGTATTTTCCATTTGAAAATCTTTTTATGCGGTTTCCTTTCGAACGCATCTGTGAAATAAAAAGGGTTTGAGGTTATCTATATACTCGTAGAGATATTTATATATCTATATTATTCAAGTTTTATTTTAGAAGCAAACCAAAATTTAAGTGAAGCAAACCATTATTAAAACTTCTGAAATGGAATTGAAGCACTGTCGAGATTTATTACGACAAAAACAGAGCGTAACGCAAATCACTGATATTGCCTATAACAAAGACAAGACTATGTTCGACAATCTCTCCACCGATATTCAAAATTTATGCAAAAAAATGGAAAATATTGATTATGAGGATGGCGATTTTGAGAAATTGCAAGAGAATAAGAAAAAAGTGCAAAACGAAATTAGAAAACATCAACTCCAGTTAGAGCGTCGCAACTCTTATCGCTATAATTTGCAATATCGCGATCCTGAACCCGGATTTGATAGATCAAAAGTGCATGGTATGGTTGGTAAATTATTTAACGTTATTGATCAGCGTCACTGTTTGCCACTTATGATTACAGCTGGAGGAAGCGTAAGTATTTTAAAATAATTTTTTATGACAATTTAAACAACTATAATTAACAGCTTTATAGCCATGTGACGGATGACGATATTACAAGCAAAAAAATTTTGCAAAGGGGTCAACTGCAACATCGTGTGACTATTATTCCAATAAATAAAATTTCCTCTCACGCAATAAAACTTAGCACTGTGAATTTTGCTAAAAGGTTATTTGGTCAAGACCACGTTGAATCAGCGCTTGCTTTAATTGAATGTGATCCATACTTCGATCCGGTAATGAAATTTGTATTTGGCCATACACTTATTTGTAAAGATTTAAATATTGCTAAAGAGGTAAGTTTGGTAATACATATATACATACATACATATACTATAAATTCTTTATTTCCATTAGTGAAAAAAATGTATATACAATTTTTATTTAATTTTTTAATATTATTGACACCAAGTAAGGTTTAAGTAAACTACTTCAAACATAATATTTTACTAGCCTCTTCTTTATTCTTTATATCCCTCCAAAAACGTGATTTTTATTACGCGTGTTGGCGAATTCGATATTCCTATCCTGTGTTAATTAAAAAAATAGTTTGAGTTTTCACTTAAATAATAAGAAATATAAGTAATTGTTAAAGCTTCCAAGAATAATAATTTGAAAAATATATTTTCTTTTTGGGGCAAATATAAGTAAAATAACCGGCAAACAAAAGCAACTTATGGAAACGTTTATGACTGACCATTCGAGAAATACAAAGTTAAACGAAACTTTTGACAACCTTAAATTTTTTTGAAACATAAATTCATTTAAATGAAGGGTGATTTTTTTTAGCAACTTTCATTTTGGTAACATATTGTTTTGGCAACTCAGCCTTTTTCGTGTAACATGTTACTTTTAAACATGTTAAGTTTGGTCTATAATTTAACCATGAATCGACTTACAAACGAACAACGAGTGCAGATTATTTTATTATAAAAATTCATGTTCGGTTAAGAAAGTGTATCGACCACTTTTTTGTCGGAAAATTGTGTTCAGCGACGAAGCTCATTTCTAGTTGAATGGATACGTGAACAAGCAAAATTGCCGTATTTGGTGTGAAGATCAGCTGGAAGCATTGCATCCCAAATAATGCACTATTTCGTGTGGATTATGGGCCGGTGGCATCATTGAACCATACATTTCTAAAGACGACGAAGGAAGGAATGTTACTGCGAGCGCTACCGTGCAAGATTATAATTTTTTGCCCAAAATAGAAGAGCTGGACTTGAATGACATGTGGTTTCAAAAAGACGGTGCCACATGCCACACATCACACGAAACAAGGGCCCAACTCATAGTCGAGTTCGGTTAACAGTTTATTTCGCGTTTTTGCCCGATCAATTGGCCGCCTAGATCTTGAGATTTAACGCCTTTAGAGTATTTTTTGTGGGTCTATATTAAGGCTCATGTCAATAGGGACAAATAAAAACAAGTTCCATTTGCTACAATATAGAAGTAATTGAATGCAAATAAATATTTAGTTGTTAAGAGCTTTACATTTGCTCACCTTATTGCCATAAAAATTCTTGATTCTTTGTCTACATTTTCTTAAGTACTATATGTTTTTATAATAGTACAAAGCAAAATCTCTTACATTATTATTATTCGAAGGGTATCAAAATGTGTTGCTAATATATTTATGTATGACTATAGAAACTTAATAATATGTATATGAAGTTTGTATAACTTGGTTTTTTGTATTATACATTGCCACTGAATTATCTATCATATTTTTTCAATAAAAACTTTATATTCGTTGTGTCTATCGAACTATCAACTTCAATAGGTTATGGGCCCAGACTCGTGGTTTTTGAAATCGTTTTTCTAAGTTCGTTATTGAGTTATTCTTTTTTTTGCCCAAATGAATACAGCAGCTGTCCAGTTTCCTAAATTATCAAATAACAACTACCATGTATGGAAATTTAATATGGAGTTGCTACTTCTCGAAAGAGAGCTGTGGGACTTGGTAGTGAAGGCTGAGCCTGAAGCACCGGCTCGGTTGGCTCGTGACGGAAAAGCAAGAGCTACAATAGGATTGGCTGTGGAAGAGTCTCAAAAGGTGTTAATAAAACAGCTTAAAACAGCTAAAGCGTTTTGGGATATTTGAAAGAAGCATCATCAAAAGGCAAATATTACCAATAAAGTGAGTCTTCTAAGATTGATGTCCTCAAAAAGATTGCTTGGTGGTCAGTGTATGGAGAGCCATATAAACGAATTCTTGTCTATTGTCGACCGATTGCTTGATTTAGGTGAAAACTTGGAGGAGCATAAAGTTGTTGCGTTTTTGCTGGGTACATTACCAGATGAGTATAATAATTTGATTTCATCTTTGGAAATGCGTCCGGAAGCAGACCTCACGATGGATTTTGTCAAAGAGAAGCTTATACAAGAATTTAACAGAAAGTTTAGATCTGATCAAGAGAACGAGACTGCTTTTAAAATTCAGAAACGAAAATTTTTACCGAAATGTTTTTTATGTGGAAAGCCGGGACATTTGAAGAGAAATTGTAAGGAAAAGAAGAAAAACAACAATAGCAACAACCGCGCAAATATCGTAAAAAATGATGCTGATGTTTGTTTCTGTTTATTGCAAGAGAGAACAAGTTCTGAATGGTTCATCGACTCTGCAGCTACAAACTATATGTGCTGTGAGGAAAGATATTTTACTAATCTGACAAAAAGAGTTGATACTGTTTATATGGCAAACGGTACTGAAGTGAACGTGGAAAAGGTGACTGCAGGTTGTTCTGTGAAAACAAAGAAATTCGTGTTCGGGATGTCCTATTTATTCCGGAGTTGGATGGAAGTCTGTTATCGGTTCGTCGGTTGACGAGTGTTGGCTTTGAAGTAAACTTTGGTGGGGATGGTTGCAAAATTTCTTTGGATGGCAAAATTCATGCAACAGGTTGCCTGAGAAATAATTTGTTTGTATTGAATCAACGAGAGAAGGCGTCGAATGTGTCTGAATGTAAAAGTGATTGCATTCATGTTTGGCATCGTAGATTTGGTCATAGAAATTTAAAAGCAATTGACATGATGGTTTTCAACGAATTGGTGAAAGGGGTTAAAATAACGAAGTGCAAATGTTCATCAACATGCGAGATCTGTCTGAAAGGAAAGCTAGCGAGGAAAAAGTTTCCTAAAGTGTCGGAGTCAAAGTCTGAACAAATCTTGGATTTGGTGCATTGTGATTTATGCGGTCCAATGCAGGTGACAACACCTGCTGGTAACAAATATATCTTAACACTTATTGATGACTATAGCCGGTATTGCAGCGTATTCTTTCTTCCTTCAAAAGATATGGCATTTCAGAAAATTATGCAGTTTATTGAGCAATGCGAAAATCAGTTTGGGAAACGGTTGAAGGTTCTTAGAACGGATCGTGGTGGTGAATTTGTTAATTTCAAGTCTGAGAGATATTTCAAGAGTAAAGGAATAATTCATCAGCTGACTGCACCTTATACACCACAGCAAAATGGGGTTGCTGAGCGGAAAAATAGAAGCTTGATGGAGATGGCAAGGTGCATGCTGTTAGATGCAAATATGGAAATAAAATTTTGGGGAGAGGCTGTGAGTCATGCAAACTATATTCAAAATCGGCTTTTGTCTGCTGCTGTTAGTTTAACGCCATTTGAGTTATGGTATGGAAAACCTCCAATTTTGAATAATATTCAAATTTTTGGTGCTGTTGCATATGCGCAAATCAACAAGCAAAAGAGAAGAAAGTTAGACGAAGTATCAATCAAGTGCAATCTAGTTGGGTACGAAGAACAAACAAAAGCATTTCGTTTATTAAACACCAATACAAATAAAATTATCATAAGCCGTGATGTAAAGTTTTTGGAGTCTAAAAAGGATGAAATTTATAACAACAATGTTGTTGGAACTGGTGCTAGCGGCGTTATGTTGAATGATGGTATTGATGATAATGGAGATTGTATCATTGTTAGTTTTATGCTTCCGAAAGAAACGGGCTTTGGTGATAACGGTGATGAAAATAAAGTTCAAAATGGTGCAGTAAATTGTTCTCAACGAGATATATGTATATCAGATAAAACGGATGGAATAAGCAGTGAAGATTTTAATGGGTTAGAGTCTGCCGAGGAATTCTTGTCATCATCTGAGACAGAATTGTTGTCAAATGAGGCTGAAGCTGTGTCCAGAAAATCCTCAAGAGTAAATAAGGGTATACCTCCCAAGAAGTATGGTTACAAGGTGTGTGAGGAAAGTGACCCAGTAAGTTACGGGGATGTTTTAACACGATGTGATAGTAAATTTTGGCTGAAAGCTATGGAAGAAGAAATGAAGGCAATGAAAGACAACAATGTTGGGAGCTTGGTAGAATTACCCAAAGGTGCTAAGGTAGTTGGTTGCAAGTGGGTTTACAAAACTAAGCACTTAGTTAACGGAGAAATAAAATATAAAGGTAGACTGGTGGCGAAAGGATTTTCTCAAAAATATGGGGAAAACTATGATGAAGTTTTTGCGCCAGTTGTTAAGGCAGCAACATTTCGAAGCTTATTGGCAATTTCGAGCTACAGAAAAATGAAGGTACGTCAAGTCGATATTAAAACTGCATTTCTTTATGGTGAATTGGATACAGAAATATTTATGAAGCAACCTGATGGCTATATCGTGAACGGGAAAGATAATTATGTTTGTAAATTAGCCTATATGGGCTTAAACAGTCAGCTCGGTGTTGGAATCTCCGGATCAATAAAATTTTAATTGATTCGGGATTCACGAGGGGAATAACCGAATCATGCTTATGTGTGAGAGGGAGTGGAGATTCTGTTACGTACATCGTTATATATGTTGACGATGTTCTTATAGCATCTAAGAATGATGTTGAAATCGAGAATGTTATAGATCTCCTGAAATCTAATTTTGAGATTACTGATTTGGGTGCTTTGAAGCTATATTTGGGTATTGAGGTAGTGATGAATGACGGCTTGTTTTATATATCGCAGAAAAGATACATTAACAAAGTTTTGAGTGAATATGGGCTTCAGAATGCAAAAGTTTCATTCATACCAATGGATCCCGGATATCTTAAACTGAATTCTGAGAATGTTCTTAATAATAATAACCTGTATCGTAAGGCGGTTGGTTCGCTCTTGTATATTTCGAATAATACAAGGCCTGATATTTCGGTGGCTGTATCAATTTTATCACGGAAAACTAGTAATCCAAATGAAGATGATTGGAACGAATTAAAGAGAGTGATGAAATATCTAAAAGGAACTATGGACTTAAAGTTATGCGTAAGTTCTAAATCGAAATTGGAACTAAAAGGGTTCGCTGATGCTGACTGGGCAGGAGAACCAAATGGACGAAAATCAACAAGTGGTTTTATTTTTAAATTAGGGGATGCGGTCATTAGTTATGCCAGTCGAAAGCAAACAAATGTCACGTTGTCGTCCACGGAAGCAGAATTCGTTTCTCTAGCGGAGGCGTCTCAAGAATTTTTATAGATTTCTCGACTAATGAAAGAATTTCAAATTGATATTGGTCAACCAATCATTTTCGAAGATAACCAAAGCTGTTTGAAGATGCTCCAAGACGAGAAGATATCATCAAGAAGTAAACATATTGATGTAAAATACTATTTCATTCGCGATTTATTAAGAACTGGAAAAGTATTATATGAGTACTGTCCAACCGATTCTATGTTAGCTGATATTCTAACGAAGCCGTTGCAGAAGACAAAAATATGCAAATTTAGAGAACTTATTGGCCTACGTGAATGATTTTATTAGTTTTTTTTTTAATTCTTTGATGCATATATACATATACTATAAATGTACACATGTATACACATACATACATATGTATATTAGAAATACAATATTGTGATATTGAGAAGGGGTGTTGCTAATATATTTATGTATGACTATAGAAACTTAATAATATGTATATGAAGTTCGTATAACTTGGTTTTTTGTATTATACATTGCCATTGACTTATCTATCATATTTTTTCAATAAAAACTTTATATTCGTTGTGTCTATCGAACTATCAACTTCAATAAAATGTACTTCGACATGAAAGTTCATTCGATTACGAGTGCGAGATATTATCAATATGATTTATTATTAATAATGAGAAATTTACTGAAATCTTGATATTTTTTTTTCAAATAATTTGATATTAGTGCACTAATGTTGCCGTTTAGTTCCTCGATAAACTCCAAAGATAATATTTCTTCTGTTATTTGGTTTCCATAAGAAGACTGTAAGATAACAGAAAGACGAAACTTCGTGATTAGTTCTGGCTGTAATTTTTATGGAGTTTATTTAATAATATTGTTTGTTTATAGAACTCTTCGACAGAAAGAGGTTGATTGTTGATTGCTTTCGCTTGCTTAAAAGTTGTATTCAATTTTCTAATGTCTGTTAGGTTCTTATTACAAATACATAATTTATTTATTTCAATTCAGTTATACTTTCGTAAGTATTTTTGTTTCATTGAGTTGTAGTTTTATCAGGGCGATAACACTAAGAAGATTAATTTACGCAACTTAAGTTTTTATGTACTAACTTATTACCATGTAATTACAGTTTATCTAATCTTATTACTCAATTAACTTCTTCCTTGCCGATGCAATAATACTTCCAGTTTGTACAAAATATCTTTGCACAGAAAAAACATGTAAAATATTATCTTCATTTAAGAATTTCAACAAAAAAAATTGCATACAGTTTATTTTTTGCACACATCCCATTACGTTTCTTGGTAACGACTATTAGGAGCCAATACTTTTCAAATGGACATACACATTACAACAACAACAAGATAAACAGAATTTTACTCAATATAAAAAGTGTAAAAAATCTTTGCATATTGAGTGAAGACAATCAAAAAAAGGACAAAAATGCCCTTATTTTCTAAAAAATTTTTGCATTTGGGTTTTCTCATAAATGGAATGGAACATGAAGGAGGTAAACAAAGATTTAGTTATAGAGTGATCGTTCTTTATTCAACAAGTGACCTAATATTTGAATATAAAAAATGCCAGGAAAACGAGTTTCATCATACAATTGGTATATTTCAATCACTACAAATGCAAATCTGCCAAGGAAATTGTCGATATGTTTTCCTTGAAAATCAGAACTGAAAAAGAAGGACGACTAGAATTAAAAGGATCAACAGCTAGGCCGACAGGTGACAGCGTGTTGAAAGAAAAATAATTAGAACAATCCAATCCAAGAAGATTAGCTCTTCAAGTGGACAAAGACTTTGGGTTATGTGTTTCTCATGCAACAATCAGAAATATTCCTCAAAACCACAAATATTTGTCAATAGTGGCGCGGAAAAAACCCCTGCTCTCAACTCAAAATATTGAGAAGAGGCTATGATTTTCCACCGAAAATGTTTCACTTCCTCCAGAGTACTGGGACGATGTTATATTCTCAGATGAAACAATAATTATGCTTTATTATCATGACGGACCGCAAATAGTTTGGCGAAAACCCCTAACATCACTAGAAAATAAAAATCTTATTCCTATAGTAAAGTTCGGAAAACTTTCCGTAATGGTATAAGGCTGTATATCCAGGAAAGGAGTTGGTGTAATCAGAATTTTGGATGAAACAATGACTAAAGACATTGATATTTTAAAAAACGTACTGACCTCCAGCGTTAAAAAAGTTTGGTTTTATAAACCCGGATAACCTGAATAAATTAAAATACGAATACTATCAAGATAATAATCCCAAGCATAAATCTTATTTATGTAGGTTATGGCTACAACTGCACCAAAGTTATTGATACTCCTGTCTAAAGAAGAGTGGAAGAAATAGTGTTAGAATATAATAATCCGAAGCTAATTCAATCGATGGGAAGACGTCTGCCAGCGGTAAATGATGCTCGAGGTGGACACAAAAATATTAGAAACAAAAATTGCAAAATTTACATCAGACAAAGTTTTATTCTTTGTGTAAACATTTTTTATAGTAGAGAAACTGAACTATTATTATTTTTTAATATTTTACATTAGAACTTTTCATTGCTATAACAGTTTTTTATATATTATATTAGCAAAAGATATCTTTTTAAAGTACTGTTCGAAAAAATCAATTTTATAAGCCAAATTACATGTGATAGTTAATTTGGCTTATAAAATACGATTGAACTAAGTAGCCTATTTAAATTTAAATAAAAAGATTACAAACAAGAAAAATGTTCATAAATAAAGAGAAATCTTAAACCTAAAATATAAATTAACAAAGCTAATGGCTTGTAGCAAAAATTAATAAATATACATACTTATAGTAACAAACCAAGAAAGTTTGTCATAAGTTAAAAACAAACTAAGCAAATTAAAAAACATGTGTATAGTTGGTAAAGAATAGATAACAATGGCCACACTGTTCTAAGTTAGTGAGGTGTAATTTGTGCTTTCCATTACAAAAAAAGTTTTCACAAATTGTAATACGAATGAATCAAAAAAATTCACGTATTCTATTTACAGTGAAAAAGTTTGTATAAATAGCTGAAATATACATCAACTGACACCACAGAAGTGGACCAAACACAAGAACGCTGATGATGAAAGTGTAGCGGCTTTCGAAAACAGCATGTTGTTCCGTTCTGCTAGTGTTTGTCAGAATGATTTACACGTGTGTCTTTGGTGTAATTTGTTCTTTGATAACTATCACATGTAATTTGGCTTATAAAATACGATTGAACTAAGTAGCCTATTCAATTTTTTTTTTATTTTTATTAGAAATCAATGCATTTTTTGAAGTTTTCTATTTTTCTCTATGTGCAAAGATATTTTTTACAAACTGTATATGCTGAGTAAGTATACATTTTTTTCATGATTAAAGGAAATTCAAAACCACAAGAATTGTTATGTGAGGTCCAATGAACTTCAACAAAAATACATTAAACAAAATACAAACGTGTATCTAGTTAAATTTGTGAACATTTACCCCGTTGAAGTTCAACCAACAATCCTGAGTGAAAAATAAACTATATAAAAATGTTGCGCTTGTTGTATGGTCAAATTAAAGCGGACAGCAACAAAGGACTTTCAATTCTTATCTCTGAATTTCTGACGTGGAGCAGGTGCAGATGCTGCCTTGTCTTCACATTTGTTTTCTTTTTTTCTTCTCTGCTTTAGGTAGTGGTTACAGATAATCTACCATTATTTCCTGAAGCAGTTTGCCATATCATCGTCACCCTTGTAGATTTGATTACACGTCATAAAGGAAATTTCATCTCTCGGCTACTATCTTCCTTCAGGATGACGATGGTTCCAAGTTTTATACACCTTAATTGTTCCTCCCACTTGTTGCGATATTGTAATTCGTTGAGATAGTCCCGTGACACTTTCCCACTTTAAAAGCAAAATAATTTCCAGCGCTTTTCCAAACTTGAGTGGTTCGCTAATTAAAAAGCGTCCCGGAGTCAACGGACCTATTTATGTCATTGGCATTTGACATTAAGTCAAAATGGACTTCAGGTGAATCTGGATGATCAATGTTTCTGCCGTTTCGCAAGTTAAGGAAGGTGCTTAGTTGATTTTTACCATGGCCTCCCACATGTCTCCAAAATTGGGCGTTCGTGGTGGTGTAGACTTGAATTGTAAATTCTTACTGCATGTATTATCGATTGTTTCATCTGTGTAAACTGAAATATTATTTTGAACAATTTGTTTTTTTTTTTACCACAAACCTGGTTGCATTGCTGCAATATAAGTCTTGTCAATATCCATGTCGGCTAACAAAGCGATTGAAGGTTTCGGTGGTGAGATTGCTGAGAGGCTTTAAATTGACCGAATTCGTAAAAAAACAACATAATATCGCAATTTACGTCCCTTGTGGCTGTTTTTCTTTCACCTTGCATTGAACTGTTATTGGACCACAGTAGTCTACTTCTAATGGAATATAAATAGCCCTTGCGCAGCTTTGTGGCATTTTGTATGAATTTCTTCTTTGAAATTGAATGCGTGTTTTTGTTCATTATTAACATCAGTGTGTTGGTCAAATAGGTTGGCAATTGTAGGTGATAATGCGTAGAATATATCTAACGATGTGTTGAAGAAGCCAGAATGAGTTTTTGTGGTTTATTTTGTATATAAAATTAAGTTCTGCTGAAATCATCACTAATGATTGCTTTAACTTTCTCTCCATTTTGGTTGGAATGGCAAGGTTGTATTGAGTTTGAATGACCAAGGAAGCTGCTTCTTGGCATGTAAAAATAGGAGACCATAGAACCAAAGGGGGCAGTGTGGATGCGATTATTGAAATAACATATCTGCGGTATTGCATTTGGTGTTGATGTGCAGCCATTGTTCTGCTTAAATTGTTTCTAAAGTGATGATGCTAAATGCGTCTGATGAGTTTATCCACGGCAACACAATAACCGATTCAGCCCGAAATCAAACTTGCCTTGTCAATTGAATATCAGCTATGGTTCTTGTAACGAACTGTGCACCAAGTGGCTTTGCACAGACCTAAATTTTTTTGAAACATAAATTCATTTAAATGAAGGGTGATTTTTTTAGCAACTTTCATTTTGGTAACATATTGTTTTGGCAACTCAGCCTTTTTCGTGTAACATGTTACTTTTAAACATGTTAAGTTTGGTCTATAATTTAACCATGAATCGACTCACAAACGAACAACGAGTGCAGATTATTTTATTATAAAAATTCATGTTCGGTTAAGAAAGTGTATCGACCACTTTTTTGTCGGAAAATTGTGTTCAGCGACGAAGCTCATTTCTAGTTGAATGGATACGTGAACAAGCAAAATTGCCGTATTTGGTGTGAAGATCAGCTGGATGCATTGCATCCCAAATAATGCACTATTTCGTGTGGATTATGGGCCGGTGGCATCATTGAACCATAGATTTCTAAAGACGACGAAGGAAGGAATGTTACTGCGAGCGCTACCGTGCAAGATTATAATTTTTTGCCCAAAATAGAAGAGCTGGACTTGAATGACATGTGGTTTCAAAAAGACGGTGCCACATGCCACACATCACACAAAACAAGGGCCCAACTCATAGTCGAGTTCGGTTAACAGTTTATTTCGCGTTTTTGCCCGATCAATTGGTCGCCTAGATCTTGAGATTTAACGCCTTTAGATTATTTTTTGTGGGTCTATATTAAGGCTCATGTCAATAGGGACAAATAAAAACAAGTTCCATTTGCTACAATATAGAAGTAATTGAATGCAAATAAATATTTAGTTGTTAAGAGCTTTACATTTGCTCACCTTATTGCTATAAAAATTCTTGATTCTTTGTCTACATTTTCTTAAGTACTATATGTTTTTATTCTAGTACAAAGCAAAATCTTTTACATTATTATTATTCGAAGGGTATCGAAATGTACTTCGACACGAAAGTTCATTCGATTACGAGTGCGAGATATTATCAATATGATTTATTATTAATAATGAGAAATTTACTGAAATCTTGATATTTTATTTCAAATAATTTGATATTAGTGCACTAATGTTGCCGTTTAGTTCCTCGATAAACTCCAAGGATAATATTTCTTCTGTTATTTGGTTTCCATAAGAAGACTGTAAGATAACAGAAAGACGAAACTTCGTGATTAGTTCTGGCTGTAATTTTTATGGAGTTTATTTAATAATATTGTTTGTTTATAGAACTCTTCGACAGAAAGAGGTTGATTGCTTTCGCTTGCTTAAAAGTTGTATTCAATTTTCTAATGTCTGTTAGGTTCTTATTACAAATACATAATTTATTTATTTCAATTCAGTTATACTTTCGTAAGTATTTTTGTTTCATTGAGTTGTAGTTTTATCGTTAATTCTTATAGTTGCATTATATCTTTTAACATGTTTTTTAATTCAGCTCATCTATTGAATATGGTTAAACTATTTTGCTTATCATGACCAAAAGGATATCCTCAGGGCGATAACACTAAGAAGATTAATTTACGCAACTTAAGTTTTTATGTACTAACTTATTACTATGTAATTACAGTTTACCTAATCTTATTACTCAATTAACTTCTTCCTTGCCGATGCAATGATACTTCCAGTTTGTACAAAATATCTTTGCACAGAAAAAACATGTAAAATATTATCTTCATTTAAGAATTTCAACAAAAAAACTTGCATACAGTTTATTTCTTGCACACATCCCATTACGGTTCTTGGTAACGACTATTAGGAGCCAATACTTTTCAAATGGACATACACATTACAACAACAAGATAAACAGAATTTTACTCAATATAAAAAGTGTAAAAAATCTTTGCATATTGAGTGAAGACAATCAAAAAAAGGACAAAAATGTCCTTATTTTCTAAAAAATTTTTGCATTTGGGTTTTCTCATAAATGGAATGAAACGTGAAGGAGGTAAACAAAGATTTAGTTATAGAGTGATCGTTCTTTATTCAACAAGTGATCTAATATTTGAATATAAAAAATGCCAGGAAAACGAGTTTCATCATACAATTGGTATATTTCAATCACTACAAATGCAAATCTGCCAAGGAAATTGTCGATATGTTTTCCTTGAAAATCAGAACTGAAAAAGAAGGACGACTAGAATTAAAAGGATCCACAGCTAGGCCGACAGGTGACAGCGTGTTGAAAGAAAAATAATTAGAACAATCCAATCCAAGAAGATTAGCTCTTCAAGTGGACAAAGACTTTGGGTTATGTGTTTCTCATGCAACAATCAGAAATATTCCTCAAAACCACAAATATTTGTCAATAGTGGCGCGGAAAAAACCCCTGCTCTCAACTCAAAATATTGAGAAGAGGCTATGATTTTCCACCGAAAATGTTTCACTTCCTCCAGAGTACTGGGACGATGTTATATTCTCAGATGAAACAATAATTATGCTTTATTATCATGACGGACCGCAAATAGTTTGGCGAAAACCCCTAACATCACTAGAAAATAAAAATCTTATTCCTATAGTAAAGTTCGGAAAACTTTCCGTAATGGTATAGGGCTGTATATCCAGAAAAGGAGTTGGTGTAATCAGAATTTTGGATGAAACAATGACTAAAGACATTGATATTTTAAAAAACGTACTGACCTCCAGCGTTAAAAAAGTTTGGTTTTATAAACCCGGATAACCTGAATAAATTAAAATACGAATTCTATCAAGATAATAATCCCAAGCATAAATCTTATTTATGTAGGTTATGGCTACAACTGCACCAAAGTTATTGATACTCCTGTCTAAAGAAGAGTGGAAGAAATAGTGTTAGAATATAATAATCCGAAGCTAATTCAATCGATGGGAAGACGTGTGCCAGCGGTAATTGATGCTCGAGGTGGACACAAAAATATTAGAAACAAAAATTGCAAAATTTACATCAGACAAAGTTTTATTCTTTGTGTAAACATTTTTTATAGTAGAGAAACTGAACTATTATTATTTTAATATTTTACATTAGAACTTTTCATTGCTATAACAGTTTTTTATATATTATATTAGCAAAAGATATCTTTTTAAAGTACTGTTCGAAAAAATCAATTTTTTTATTTTTATTAGAAATCAATGCATTTTTTGAAGTTTTCTAAAGATAAAGATATTTTTTACAAACTGTATATGCTGAGTAAGTATAAATTTTTTTCATGATTAAAGGAAATTCAAAACCACAAGAATTGTTATGTGAGGTCCAATGAACTTCAACAAAAATACATTAAACAAAATACAAACGTGAATCTAGTTAAATTTGTGAACATTTACCCCGTTGAAGTTCAACCAACAATCCTGAGTGAAAAATAAACTATATAAAAATGTTGCGCTTGTTGTATGGTCAAATTAAAGCGGACAGCAACAAAGGACTTTCAATTCTTATCTCTGAATTTCTGACGTGGAGCAGGTGCAGATGCTGCCTTGTCTTCACATTTGTTTTCTTTTTTTCTTCTCTGCTTTAGGTAGTGGTTACAGATAATCTACCATTATTTCCTGAAGCAGTTTGCCATATCATCGTCACCCTTGTAGATTTGATTACACGTCATAAGGGAAATTTCATCTCTCGGCTACTATCTTCCTTCAGGATGACGATGGTTCCAAGTTTTATACACCTTAATTGTTCCTCCCACTTGTTGCGATATTGTAATTCGTTGAGGTAGTCCCGTGACACTTTCCCACTTTAAAAGCAAAATAATTTCCAGCGCTTTTCCAAACTTGTCTGTGTTGTGAGTGGTTCGCTAATTAAAAAGCGTCCCGGAGTCAACGGACCTATTTATGTCATTGGCATTTGACATTAAGTCAAAATGGACTTCAGGTGAATCTGGATGATCAATGTTTCTGCCGTTTCGCAAGTTAAGGAAGGTGCTTAGTTGATTTTTACCATGGCCTCCCACATGTCTCCAAAATTGGGCGTTCGTGGTGGTGTAGACTTGAATTGTAAATTCTTACTGCATGTATTATCGATTGTTTCATCTGTGTAAACTGAAATATTATTTTGAACAATTTATTTTTTTTTTACCACAAACCTGGTTGCATTGTTGCAATATAAGTCTTGTCAATATCCATGTCGGCTAACAAAGCGTTTGAAGGTTTCGGTGGTGAGATTGCTGAGAGGCTTTAAATTGACCGAATTCGTAAAAAAACAACATAATATCGCAATGTACGTCCCTTGTGGCTGTTTTTCTTTCACCTTGCATTGAACTGTTATTGGACCACAGTAGTCTACTTCTAATGGAATATAAATAGCCCTGGCGCAGCTTTGTGGCATTTTGTATGAATTTCTTCTTTGAAATTGAATGCGTGTTTTTGTTCATTATTAACATCAGTGTGTTGGTCAAATAGGTTGGCAATTGTAGGTGATAATGCGTAGAATATATCTAACGATGTGTTGAAGAAGCCAGAATGAGTTTTTGTGGTTTATTTTGTATATAAAATTAAGTTCTGCTGAAATCATCACTAATGATTGCTTTAACTTTCTCTCCATTTTGGTTGGAATGGCAAGGTTGTATTGAGTTTGAATGACCAAGGAAGCTGCTTCTTGGCATGTAAAAATAGGAGACCATAGAACCAAAGGGAGCAGTGTGGATGCGATTATTGAAATAACATATCTGCGGTATTGCATTTGGTGTTGATGTGTAGCCATTGTTCTGCTTAAATTGTTTCTAAAGTGATGATGCTAAATGCGTTTGATGAGTTTATCCACGGCAACACAATAACCGAATCAGCCCGAAATCAAACTTGCCTTGTCAATTGAATATCAGCTATGGTTCTTGTAACGAACTGTGCACCAAGTGGCTTTGCACAGACTTTAAGTTTTAAGTGGATATACCCGACATTAAGCACAAAGAATAATAATTGTTCCATTTCTCACAGCTGATCGATGGTAAGCCGCTACTCGCATTTTCTGATGCATTTGAAAAATTACATATCGGACAGATTCCGGTCCTCTAAAGATGCTATTGCACAATGACATTCATTTAGAGTGAATGGATTTAGGTAGCCTCTGATACAAGCACAGCTTTAACTTCCACAATTCTTGGGTCGAAAATTGTTCCAAGATCCGATGTGAATGAGCATTTCGTGATTCTTTTACTGCCGATAATTATAAACTTGTTTTCTCACATGAAGGAACTTCATGTGAAGAAGACGAATTAAGGAAGTTTAAATCTTAATAATACAGAGTTCACTTTGTACCATACGTAAGATCGTTTAATGAATATCCTAATGTTGTCTTTATAGAATACCACCCCAATTTCGTTGTGGAGTTATCAGGTCTCAAAAGTTAATTATGCGAGATGAAGTAGTGCTGTGAACGAATGGAATCTTTGGATGTCTTCGTCCAGTGTTTCATCGTTTCGTATTCATCCACGATTTTGATGCATTGCCTGCAAAGTTCGGGATTTCTTTGCAGTCATACTCTAGAGACAAAACGACTAAGAAAAATTAAAAATAACTGAAGGCGTTCAGGATTTTCGTAAGACGTGATTCCTCATCATAAATCGATATTCATTGTCGCGGGTGGTGTGTTATGCAAAAAAGTTCCTTACATTTTTCTTTGTGCCAATAATACGTTCTGTTGTCTTAATTTCACCCAGTTCACACAGAATTGCAGTATAAGCTTCAAGGTTGTCACTAGTCGATTTCTTTCAGTTTAATTGATTTTTACCGATGACATTGATCTTCAATTTCATAGCAGGTGGTACTTAAATTGAACAAAACTGCCGTTGTTATCCAGACCTTAATATCAGGTAAAACTAATTAGTATCTCGCCAATATGGGGTTCTTTTTATCTTTAGTGGTTTAATGTCGTGATTATTATTATAAAATTGTTTATGACTTTGGCTGACCCTAACAGTTATATTAGAAAGAGATCATATGTTTACTGTAGAACCTATTGTGATATTTTTATGACTGTTTCTTTGCTGATCAAACCAAAGCCGTAAAACCCTTTCGCAGGTATTATATTTAATTATTTTAGTTTTACGTAGTCTAAAGTAAAAAACATAAACCTTTGGGCAAAAAAGTGAAAATTTAATACACCATTGTATACGAGTAATTATAGGGCTGTTTAAATTATCGTAATTTGAATTTTTTAGAGTAATTTCATTAAAATTAAAAAAGTGTTCTACGCGCGGGTCGTGGAGGGTGCAAAAGTATATATAGGGTTAAAGAAGACACTTTCGCCTTTCTTCGGGTGGTATACGTTTCTTGTTCCCTTTTGTTCCCTAGAAGTTCTATTCCACTAAAGTTTAAATTTCAGAAAAATATAGTAGTTTCATAAATATTTCATAACATCTCTAATATTAAACACTAGAGCGGTAACCACTTACAACAACTAAAGACTACAATCCTACCAACATTATAAAAAAGACCGCAGGCCATTATCGATGATAGCTTGCAAGTAGTAACCATTTATTTTTGACAAAAAACAAATAAAAAACACCTTTTTTTGAAATAACAAAAAACATTTGAGTTTGACAGCATGCCATGCCCACAATTATCAATAATTTAACCTAATTTTTTGGATACCGTAATATGGATATATTAGCTCCAAAATAGCGTAAAAATTTTAAAAATCGGTGACAAAAAAATTCGACTTTTGGCCAATGAAAAACGATTTTCAGCCACTGTGCGCTGGTGCTTAACTCAATGGACTATGAAAACTCAACCGCTGAAAATATTTTGATTAAGTTAACAACTTTATTTAATCAGTTTGTTGTTGACAATATTAATAACGTGAAGTTTGTTACTGACCGCGGCGCGAATATTGTAAAGGCATTGGAAAATAAAACACGCCTGAGCTGTAGCAGTCATTTGTTAGCAAATCTTTTAGGCAAGTCATTTGACGAGACGATCGAACTAATATAAACAATGCAAACATGTAAAAAATGTTTTTTATTTGAACCCATAATGTATAATTACAATTACATGTAATGTGTAACTGGTAAAGGTCGATTAAAATTACATGTAATGTGTAATTGGCAAATATTCGCAAGATCATAAATCAGTTTTTTTTTTCTTTTTTCAGCCTTCGTAAATATTTGCAAAATTTTACGATTTTGATGAATTTTGTATGTTTTAATTAATAAAACATAACGACACCTAAAGTTTGGTCATTTAAATTCCAAGGATTCGTGTCCTTACCATATATCTTTAAATTAAAAATTGCCACAACGGAAAGGAAAAAAAGATAACTTAATGAAATTTTGCACAGACACTATCTATAATATGTTTAATGATCCGTCTAAATTTCGTTCGCCTAAATTTCGTCTAAATTTCGTTCAAGGATATGCCTGCCTCGAAAATGTCCCTTTCTAAAAAAGTAGAAAAAGAAGCAAAAATAAATAAATTTCCTTATTTAATTTGCACACTAATCAATGATAATAACTTAACCTCACTTACATTCATATATGAAGAACTTTTAAAATTCAAAAATTGCAGCACAAATAATAATTTAAGTTATCATAATCACCCCTATCGTGAACGTTTTTTCCCTCGAAATATTTTCCCTTTTCCCCAAGTTGCAATCGTGAATAATTTTTCCCTTCAAATTTGCGAAATGTAATTCAGTGGGGAATAACATGCAAAAAATTATTCCCATAAAAAAAATGCGCCATAGCATGAACGACTCTTTCAAAATTATTTTTCCTCTTTTTTGTGTTAGTTTGTTCACTTTGTTTTCTCTAGGGAACTGGATAAAAATGTAAGTAATTTTTATTTTCTTTCGAATATTCTGATTATTTAAAATTATTTTTTTAGGTCGAAATCAACAAATAAAGTGCGAAGCGACATCCTACTCAATAGAAAGCAAAACAACCGACCCATTGCTAGTGGTTTTGTAAGTGTCCAAAGATGTGATGGGCGAATTCTGGAGTTCTCTTGTAAAAGATCTAAATAGTGCTGGTCCTCCTCTGAAAAGAATCCGTGAGTGGAAGAATGTAGTCTTATTTTATATATTGTACATTTTTATACATACATACATATATAACTTGTATTAGGTGTGGATAGACCAAAAAAGGTATGTCCGGTCAAAGGCTGCCGCTAATTTGAAAAGCCAACGGGAAAAAGAAGGTGGACCAAACAATACCAAAAGTTTGTCAGTTAGCGATCAGTGCATATATGAATTAATAGGAATGAAAGAGGCGGTAGAGGGCTTAGAAAATTCCTTCAGCTTTGGTTGGCCAGAAGACTTTTATGGAGGAGAAAACTTGAATTGTTAATTTAATTATTTATTGATTTGAATAAATACTTTTCAATTTAATTTGAGACATAAATATTAGTATTTATTTACCTTTCTACAACAAAATACTTTTTTAAATGTATATGTACATACATACAATTTGAAATTATATTTTTATTCCCTATTTATACATTCTTCTCATTTTACATTCACTACGTATTGATAGCGGGAACAAACATCCCCATAAAATTCACGATAGCAAATTTCCCTTCATGGGGAATGAAAATTTCATGGGGACACAAATTTCACATTTTATTGGCGATAGGGGTGAATATATAAATTTTATTTATTAATATATTATCTATATTTGGTGATCTTTTTTATAATAATTTGGTTAATATAATATTCAAGCTTGAGGTCTTTTATCATTTAACAATTTTATTAAAAAATAATCTATATTTCCATAGTCATTGAGTATCATCTTCAGGACAATTCTGTTTTTAAATAATAAAATTAATAAATTAACATTTCAAAACAATGAGAGAAAGTGAAATTTTTTTAATAAAATTGTTAAACGATAAAAGACTTCAAGCTTGAATATTATATTAACTAAATTTTATTTCTTTTTATACATACATACAAAACATAAATACCAGTGTACCCTAAGATTGAAAAATTATACATATGTATGTCTGAAAGAACATAATTTTAGTTATTGTAGATATATTAATACCTACACACATACGTACATATATATAATATTCTTTCTACTCATTATCGCTGGTGCTATCACTCTCAGATTCCTCTATCAAATCATTGCTAGATATTATGTTAGCACAATCTTCTCTTTCATTTACATATATCATTAAGTCATTCATATTATGGTTTTTTAAAAGTTTTTTCTGACTATACTTGGAAATTAATGGTTCTGACTGTAGAACAGGGATCCGCAAAACAAGGGCGCCGCGCCAATGCTTATGCTCTTTTATCGTGTACATGTGCACACGTATTGCAGAGAAATAAAAAACATAAATCAGTCTCACTCGAGCACTAAAACACGATGGCGCTTGATGTTAGAAATTAGCGTTGCCATATGCAAAAAGTGAGATCTCCAGAAATTCATATGAAATTAACCTGAGGAAATACCAGTTCTTATGAACAAAATTTTTATGAGGGAATAAAGATTTAAGATTTCATATTTAGGTATGACATGAAAATTTCAGATCTGACAACACTGATTCTTTATGTGTGTTTGTGAGCACAAACAAAATGTTTATATGTATTTTTGCCGATCCCTGCTGTAGAATGAGATACACTATTAGGTCTTCATTAGATTGAACCCTACTTAGTTTTCTTGTGTGCCTCAACCTAGCATTTCTTATAACTTTGTGGCTTGATTCAATGGCCTCTTCTGATAACATTCCAATAGGAATAGTGTGATACTTAACATAATTAATGCCATGCACTGTTGCAGGCATATAGTACCAAGGATACAAATTGAAGTACAGAAGTGCAGTTTCTTTTAAAAGATACTTAAAAGTAGGAATATTTATATTGCGCCCACATAACAAAATTCTTAAAATAATTGAAAAATTTTTAATTAATGTTTTGTCTACACCTGTAATTTCGGCCGAAAGTTCTACATTTGAAAAAAACCTCTAGCTGTATTTCCATCATTTGATGTACCATACCCAGTCTTAACCTTGTAAACTATCAGGCCCATTTCTTCCTTAAATATTTTCTGTGTGCTGCTTTTTCTCTGGTCAACTTGGTCCGGCATTTCTTTTCTTGCTATTCGCCATGCTTTAATGGGTTGCTTATACGCAATATGTAGAATACATTCAAAAAATTTTATCCATGCATGTAATGTTGACAATCCGTACTGGTAGCAAACGTCATTAACTGGCCTTTCAAAAATTGACATGCTGGTAATTTCGGATGGCTTCGCTCCACATAAAACACAGGTTGAACTGCTTTTGTTTCCATTTATTACATTTAAAACCGCACCGTCTATCATTGTTAAAACCATTTTATAATGAATGATATGAATCTAAATTCTCAATTTCCGTCTGTATGTTTCCCCTCACTGAGTTTATTAGGTTAGGGTTTTCTTTGATAAATATTATTTTGAGAGGTCTACATAACCTTCAAGATGAGTATTTATCATTTTGTCATACAACTTTATCATCTGCCCATTCCAACAAACGTAATGGCACAAACGAAGTAACAAATAAAAATTCATCAATTGAAACTATGTTTTCAAATTTTTGTTTGTATACACTATGACCACTACTGCCATCAAATCCCCATTTGCATTCTAGGATAAGATCGTTTTTAGTTTCAACTTCGGTGTTATTTAATATGCTTTCAACTGTTTTGTCTAAAATTGTTTGTAAAGGAATCTCCGCTGCAGTTTCTGATATATGAATATCGTGAGGAATAAATTTTTTAGCTTCTGCAATTAAATAATAGGAGGGAAAACAATCATCGTGATCAGAATTGACAACCTTTCCCATCACATTATATTGACTAACAGACAGATCCATGTCAATATATAGGGCTAAAGCTCTTTCTGTCAATATTTTGTCTTTGTTTGAGTCAGACACTTTTTCTGCAGCTTTAATAAGAGCATCAGTTGAAGTGGATGCAACAAGCTGGCCGATTCGTCTTCTTTTAGTTCGCTGAGATGCATCCTCATAACAAACAAGTGGCCGGCACCTATTCCTACTTGTACTGGCTTCCTAATAGAAGAGAATTATGTTTTACTACAAGAATCGAAGATCTAAAGAAAACTTACAACAGAAATGTCTTCACTAAATATTTCCGTATCTAGCCAGTTACTCAACTCAGTTTCGAACCTACTTTTCCCTCGTCTGTATTTGTCCCAATTATTGCTAATTTTTAAAATCATGAATCATCATGCAGTATTCTTTGAATACGATTTTCAACAAATTGCTCAATGCTATGCGACACATTAGTTGCATTAAATTCCAACCACTGCTGAAAAATTTCGCGAATCTGTAATGATGTTGACACTAAAAAACATTTACACAACTCGTAAAAGCAATCAGAAGCAGCTGAAATTTATATATGTTAAAATACTTACTTATAGTAATAACATATCAAAAAAATTTAAAAGTGATATCGAATGTTTTTTTTTTAATTTACTATAGAAATTTACTTATGTATAAAAATCCAGATTTTACTAAAGAACTGTCATTTGGCTTACGGCATTTCACGTATGATACATATATGTAAACAACAGTGTTGCAATCAAAAATACATACCTGGCTTACAATTCTACCACAAATATATTAGCCGTTACGAAAACAGATTTGAATTTTACTTATAACAAACACATGTGAAATTTGTGGTTCTTTCCACAAATCTATTACGTTGCATGCAAACCTTAACTTTGAGCTACAATGATTCAAAAACCACGCAAAACTTTTAAATATTCGGGTATGTTCCAGGTTTCGACTCGGATTGAAAACGAAAAATTTTTTGAATCCCCATAATTTATAAATTGGTGTTCTGAATTCAGCATGTTTTTCCACATTCGAAGTTTATGTTCGAAAAAAAAATCTAAATGTCAACGGCCACAGCTACGCAAAAATCGACGGCGGTCGGCAAAAAAGTTGCAAATTACAAAAGTAACACCCAATTTGCACGATGATGTTTTTACTTGTCTTTAAGACATGTCTTTTGTTTGTAGGCATATTAGGTAGATAAGAAAGAGGGGTAGCAAAAGA
Organism: Germaria angustata; assembly: GCA_963681545.1. NCBI lineage: Eukaryota > Metazoa > Arthropoda > Insecta > Diptera > Tachinidae > Germaria > Germaria angustata. The sequence continues at coordinate 44,349,288 of OY813002.1, read as the reverse complement.
AACATGGTTTCTGTTTTCGTGATTTTTTACAACAACAATGAAGAAAAATACATCTCTTCCTTTTAGCTGTCATTCGCAATTTTACTATTATATTTTATTTGAATTCCTCTGTTATGGTGGTTATTTCTCTGTTCTTCTTTATTTTTCTTGTTTTAAAGGGACAAGTGCTTGTTTTTTGTTTTGTGTGTATATAAAAGATACATATATTAATATATAAATAAAAAGTGCAAACAAATATAAACCATGAGGAAAAACGAAATTGTTGAGCTTTTAATATCTAAATATCAGGAACACGAAAACTTGTATGATGTACGTAATTCTACATATATGGACCGTGTCAAGCGATCTAGCTCTTTGTTCACAATCTGCCAAGAGCTAATGATATATACTTTTTAAAGTTATATTTTAATAAAAGTCGAATTTATTTCAATTAATGTACTTATAATAATTTAACTTCTTTTATTTTAATTTCAAAATAATAAACCAAAGTATTACATTCTATGATAAGGCACAATAAAATAAGTTATTTTTCATATACATATGTGCCTACTCAAAAACCTTTAAATATTCATTTTTAAAGTGTTTCCAAATTGCCTGGCATACTTCCGGAACTGCACGATAAAGAAAGGTTTCACATAGTCTCGTCTGATAATTTGTGCTTTTGATGGACTCTCCATTAGCGAGGTATTGGAGTGTGGCTGCCAGTTTCTCTGCTGGAGTTATCGCTTCTCTCAAGATGGTATCTTGTTTTACTATATCACCTTCGATTTTTGCCAGTATCAAATTAAATGTCTCTCGGCTTATTTTGATATAGTTCAAAAAAGACGACTTATCTCCCAAGAAGTCGTTCATAAGAAACGAAAATGTACCTCGCTCCACTCAGCATTTCCGTCATTGCTTCACCCACTCACTAGTTTTGGTCAGCTAGTTTTACCTCCATTGCTTTCTTCGAAGTTTTTCTGTATAGCACCCAATTTTGATTTTTTTTAAAGAAAATTTACTTTTTTAAATATTTTACTTCTCAAGTTATTAAATTCCGTTTTTGGCGCCCAAATTATAGGAATAAAAGAAATTAAAGATAAAGTAAAAAATACAACTCTGGCTGTCAAATAAGACTTTTTTACAACAACAGTAACGAAACAGACATGTTTTAAAAATCATCATGAAAATGTGACATGATTTTGGGAGCAACTTTGAAAAAAAAAAATAAAAAAAGACATGTCTTAAAAATCATCTTGAAAATTGGGTGTAAAACAATTTGCAGAGTATGAAAACAAAGATATTCAAATTTTTCAATTAATTTTCTACGCGAATAAAGACAAAATTAATATTCCTAAAGAAACATAGAATGACAATAAAATTATTTAATACTCTCAAAAAAGACAACGAACGAAAATAAAATTATTTGCTTTTGGTTGATCTGCTGGATTTGATATACCGTTACATCGTACAACTTTTGAATATGTAACATGCTCTTGTTAGTTTAAATTCACATCAACAAATACAAAGACCTTACAATCTGGCTTTGATTTTACAATTTTTTAAAAGAGATTATTAATGTTATTCTCTTTTCTTCTTCTAGTTGCGTTATTTATCAGCGCGGCTGTTTGCCGGCTATAGGCATATCGACTACGTTGTCTTTGCACCATATGTTGTTAAAACAAAGTATTGCCTGATTATTACATTTCGATTTTACAACTAAATGCAATCCTTTTATTATAATTATTGTTGAAATAGATATATACAGGGTGTTTTTTTAGAGGTATAGAAGTTCGAATTGAAATAAAACACAAGAAAATCTTTTTAATGTCCATCAATTTGGCTTTATTGGAAGGATAATTTTATGCCATTAACGTTTAAATATGATTTCGGGCATGTGGCCGCCGCGGCTGGCTCGAATAAAGCCAATTCTACAGGTCCAATTTTCAACCACTTTTTCGAGCATATGGGGCCGTATGTTGGCAATAACGCCACGAATGTTGGCTTCCAAGTCCCCTAACGTTTCTGGTTTGTTGGCGTAGACGAGCGACTTCACATATCCCCAAAGAAAATAATCCAATGGTGTCAAATCACACGATCTTGGTGGCCAATTGACAGGTCCATTCCGCGAAATTATGCGCTCATCGAATGTTTCCTTCAATAAATCGATTGTGACGTGCGCTGTGTGGAATGTAGCGTCGTCTTGTTGGAACCACAACTCATCCACATTCATGCCATCCAATTCGGGAACAAAATAGTCGGTTATCATGGCTCTATACCGGTCTCCATTAACGGTAACTGACTCTCCAGCATTATTTCGGAAGAAGTATGGCCCAATGACTCCACCAGCCCATAGAGCACACCAAACAGTCAGTTTTTGTGGATGTAATGGCGTCTCAAGGGTCTCATGTGGATTCTCTTCACTCCAAATGCGGCAATTTTGCTTGTTGACGTAGCCATTCAACCAAAAATGAGCCTCATCACTGAACAAAATTTTGCGATGAAAATCAGCATCGAGATCAATCTCATTTTCGGCCCATACACCAAAATCACGACGCATTGCATGGTCTCGCGGCTTTAATTCTTGCACAAGCTGGATCTTGTAAGGTCGCAAGCCAAGATCTTTGCGCAAAATCTTCCATAAAGTTGATGGACAAAGCTCCAATTGCTGTGCACGGTGGCGAATCGATTCATTCGGGTCCTCTTCAACACTTTGCTCTACAGCGGCAATTGTTTCTTCGGTGCGCACTGTTCGACGTCTCTGCGGATGCGTATTATCACATAGAGTAAACGTAGTGCGAAAACGATCCATGGTTAACCGAATTAATTGCTCTGATGGACGATTATGTCGACCATAAAATGGACGGAGCTTGCGGTAAACTTCGCGAACTGAACCATTACTTTCGAAATAAATTTGCACGACCCAATATAAAATAAAATAATAAAATAAATATTTCTTAACAAAATTACAAAAAAAGATTGACATATAAAACTTTATTATGTAGGGCAACTTTGTGTTTTCGAACATACACAAAATTGAAGTATTTTTTCATGTTTTTTTTACACAACTGAGATCTGCCAAAACCGAATTGAAATTTTTAGTAAAGTTTAAAAAAAATTTATTTGCATTAATATTTCTGAGAAAAATTTATTTTTGTTGATGAAGTTCAATAAAAAGCACTTTAAACTAAAAACCAAAATTGTATTTTTCTTAATAATGTTAGCAATTATAAGAATAAAGTACGATTCGTTTTACTTTCACCCACTCCTTCCTACTCTAATTGAAAATGAATAAAAACATGGGGATGTGAATTGCAGAACACCAAAAATGCTAAAGTAATCCACTTTCGAGTGAATTCGGATTCTAGAACAAAAAAAATTTTTTTAAACTTTGCCAAAACTTTCAATTTGGTTTTGGCAGATCTCAGTTGTGTAAAAAAAACATGAAAAAAATACAACAATTTTGTTTATGTTCGAAAACACAAAGTTGCCCTACATAATAAAGTTTGATATGTCAATCTTTTTTGAACTAAATCTCAATGCATTTAGATCTTATTGATAAAGAAAAATGAATTTTTTTTAAGGAAATTAAAACTAATTTCATATATATAAATCTATTTAAACAATAGATATAATAATTCGATTGCATTTAGTTGTAAAATCACAATGTAATAATCAGGCAATACTTTGTTTTAACAACAAATGGTGCCAAGACAACGTAGTCGATATGCCTATAGCCGGCAAACAGCCGCGCTGATAAATAACGCAACTAGAAGAAGAAAAGAGAATAAAATTAATAATCTCTTTTTAAAAAATTGTAAAATCAAAGCCAGCTTGTAAGGTTGTAACGACATGTTTCCGCTGGTTGCTGGGATAAGCTCAGCGGGGTCCAGGGTCGTGATAATCGTACAGTAATTAATATCAAAGAACAGGAAATTTCACTCAACGTTATAAAAACTCTTTATTGAGAGCACGTTCAGTTCGGAGAGTGACGCCGTCTGTTCAATAGGACCCAGCGCGCGTGGTAATCAAGCGCACAGTACTCCACTAGACTCAGAGTCTCTTAGTTGTGAGTAAGGCCACAAGAAATACTCCTTCCGGTCTGTCACAACAACAACCACTCAAGAGCGTGAGCCGGTAAGAGAAAGGCACAGCAGAGATGTGGTCGGCAATCTACAAGAAATACTCCTTGCGGATTGAGCACCAAAATCTCTCTCGAGCGCTGATTGATAGTCGCAGAGCCCGCTATACCACAAGAAATACTCCTTGTGGTACTCAAGCACCAACGACAACCACTCAAGAGCGCGAGCTGGTAAGAGAAGAGTACAGCAGAGATGTGGTCGGCAATCTACAAGAAATACTCCTTGCAGATTGTCCACCAAAATCTCTTATGAGCGCTGACCGATAGTTGCAGAGCCTGTGATACCACAAGAAATACTCCTTGCAATTCCCAGGCAGAGCACCGCGGCAGGCGTGAAAAATCCTTCGTGGTGAATAAATCCACAAGAAATACTTCTTGTGGATTTAGCCACGAAGACTTTTCAGTTTTGTTCGCTGGCAGTTGATAAGCCTTAAATAGTACAAGAAATACTCCTTGTACTATTTTTGGCAAAGTGCTCTTGCTTTAAGATCTAACTATGGGAAGAGGTCTACGCACAACACCCAAGGGAGATCTTACAGCTTCGCGAGCTGCCAACAAATTAAAAAATTTACAATGATGTCGTGCCTTTTATACCCAGTTTCTGGCACACTAACACACGCACACTGTGTGGTGTTACCATAGCCCGCTTTGAATGGTTGTACCTTTCTCGTATTAAGGGTTGTATTTCATGATGTTAATTCCACATTTGAAGTACAGATGGCGCGACTCTCGTCCGTTAGTTTACATTTGAATTTACTTATAAATAAAATGCGTTTAATTTAAACAATTCATTAATAAACAAAACAAATTCATTACTAAAAATATGTACATCGGCAAAATAAGAAAACAATTCATTGATAGAAATATTATATAAGGCAAAATCAATAAAATACCGTGGTGACAAAAACAACTAGAACGCCTTTTGTTGTTACACTACCCCCTCGCCGTCCGCGGGAGGATTTAGGCGCTGATTAGATGGATGTGAACTGGGCCGCTACGAAGAACTGTTACTCGGTACGTTTGTCCCTCCACACACAATACTATCCGGGTGCGTCGTTGTTTCAGTCCCTCTTCAATGCGTTCGACTATCACCTGGCGTACGCGTTCAGGCGCTTGTGAAAACGGAATCTCGCGACTCACTTGTGATTTCAGACGTCTCGCCTGATGCAAACGCAGTTGCGTAGGAGCTTGAGGCTGCGGCTGCGGATGTTGTTGTCGCCGGAGATGAGTTTACCACCGGGGACGTACATTCTAGCGTCTTTCTTGCTTTTTCATTCATGGTAGCGGTGGTGGTTTTCGTTTCGGTACAGTCGGCTAACCGTACTTCCTGGTTATGCTGGTTCCCTACCTGAGCGTGTTCTGGAGACGTGAATTGTAGGTGGATCCAACCCCGGCCAGGTGTTCTTGGTACTGGATCCGAATTCGGTAAAAACCACACATCATCAGAGTCGTCCTCCACTTGGTGCGATGGTCGTAACGTTCTTGTCGGTGGTGTAAGTGAACAGGGGAAGTCGATTCCCGGCGTGGGCTTTCTTTCAGGTACCAACAGTCTCACGGTGCATTGTCTTTCGTAGCATCGCTGGCCCAGATGGCGGTATTGGCGATCCTTCACTTCGGCGGTTCTCGTCCCGTGCTTCCGTCATTTTCCATCACTACCTTGGCAGCGGGTTTGCCCAGGCTAATGCTTTCGTTACTTTCGTCGGTTACCTCAAAAACTTCGCAGTGGTGTACAGGTGATGGTATTTGTTTCTCACTCTTAGGTGGGTGTGTCTTCAGGCGATAGTGGAATTCCGTTTGTCGTTTCTTGGCGGTGTGAGGTTCCGTGGTTGGTGATTTTTTTTGCTGTTGTGGGCCTTGGCCGGCCATACCCCTTCGGTTTCGACCCTCGGCAGCCTCGGCTGGTGCTCGGTACTTCTTCATCGTCGAGGAAAATAGTGCGTCGTCCCCTGGCCTGCTCTCTTCTCATATTTTGCTGGAACCGCTTCCGGGATGCCTGGAACTTCGCGTTCTCGCGTCGGCTGGTTTTTCTTTATATTTCTCTGGGTAATCTATAGGGGATACACAGAAAGGACAAAGTTGATTAATTCAGTGGAGATATGTAGGGCTTTAGCTCTCCGAGATGCGCAGTGCGCAGCTCTTTATTATCTACTTTACTAATTTCTACAATTACGGGGGACACAAATCCCTTAACTACATAAGGGCCCCCATATTTTGGGGCTAACTGCAGCAAAATTCTCCGTAGCCCTGGATAATGGATGTTGGCGTACTAGCACCTGATCCCCAATGCTTGGCTTCCAGTTACGCCGTCACAGGTTGTAATAGTTTTTTTGTCGCTGGGAAGCCTTAGCTAGGTTTCGATGGACAATTTCGAAAATTTCCTTTATTACCTGTTCCCGCTTTCTGGGCGTTACTTGACGAGCTCCGGTGCCCATGGTCACGGTATCATATAAAGCACGGGGTAATCGGGGTTCTCTGCCTTGTGTGAGGTACGCGGGAGAATACCCTGTTGACTCCGATTTGCTAGTGTTTATCGCCAACATAATCTCAGGAATTAAGTCATCCCACGCGTTATGCTGTTGTCCCGAAAATTGCGCCATAATCGTTTTTATGGTTCGGTTTGCACGTTCCGTAGGATTTTCCTGAGGCGTATAAGGGGCAGTGAATTGTTGGTTGATCCCCATCTCTTGGAGATAGTTTTTAAAAACATGGGCGGTGAATTGGGTGCCATTATCTGTAATAATTGTTTTTGGCACGCCATATCGTGCTATTATTCTTTCCCTCGGTGCTTTGACTGCTCCCTCGGCCGTTGCTCTACGTAGTGGCACTAGCTCGCACCACTTCGAGAAATTGTCGAAGAGCACCATTAATATGGTGTGTCCGTGTTTAGTTCTGGGTAGGGGTCCCATGAAGTCAGCGCACACTCGAGACCGTGGTTCTTCTGGGATACATGTCAACATTTTTCCTGGTGGCTTTCGTTGAGTCCCCTTGTGGAGCTGGCAGGATTCACACTGACGTACGTAGTGACAGATGTCTCTGGTCATCCCAGGCCAATAATAACGACTGCCTACCTTGTGAATCGTCTTTCGAATGCCTAGGTGCCCTCCGGTGACATCATCGCAAGGGTTTTGCCACACATAATTTCCAGGGTATATCATCCTCGCCATATGACTCCCGGTTTAGATGTCGGTATAATTGTTGGTTAGCGATGGTGTAATCGCGATATGCTTCGGGGTGTTGGCCATCTTCTTTTCGAGCCATGGGCACCTGCTACTGGGTTCAGCGTGGAGATACCTCGCCTCCGCTACTGGCTGTCGTGATAGCGCGTCAGCCACCACATTTTGTTTTCCCTTTCTATAGTTGATGGAAAACCTATACTGTTGTAATTCCAAGGCCCACCTCGCAAGTCGGCCCGTAGGGTTTTCGATGGAATTGAGCCATTTTAACGAAAGATGGTCGGTCACTACCTTGAATTCATACCCTTCGAGATATGGTCGCATTTTCCGGATGCCCCATACGATGGCAAGACATTCTTTTTCGGTGGCCGAGTAATTTTTTTCGGCATCTAACAAGTGACGGCTGGTATAGGCAATGACGTGCTCGGTACCATTTAACTCCTGGGTCAACACCACGCCGAGCCCGAGATCGCTGGCGTCGGTTTGTAGTGTAAACTCTTGCGTAAAATCTGGGCAGGCAAGCACCGGGGCATTGGTTAGTTTCTCCTTGAGGGTCTCGAATGCACTTTGTTGTTCGACTCCCCATTTCCAATGTCGTCCTTTTTTAAGGAGGTGTGTGAGTGGTTGTGTAATTTCTGCGAAGTTCGGAACGAAACGCCGGTACCACGATGTCACGCCTAAAAATCGACGTGTTTCTTTCACGTTGCTAGGAGGGGTCATTTCTGCGATGGCGGCCACCTTATCTGGGTCGGTTTTTATCCCTTCCGGTGTCACTATATGCCCCAAGTACTTTGTTTCATTTTTGAAAAACTCACATTTTTCAACGTTGATACGTAGGTTGGCTGCTCGGAGACGTCGGAAAACTTCTTGCAGATTTCGCTTGTGTTCTTCAAAGGAAGCTCCAATCACAATTATGTCATCTAGATAAGCGAACGCATGTAGTTCCATTTCAGGTCCGATTACCTGGTCAAGGGCACGCTGGAACGTGGCGGGAGCTGAGTGCAGACCGAAAGGCATCACCCGCCATTGAAATAGTCCTCTCCCACTGACCGCAAACGCGGTATATTTTTTGCTTTCTTCAGACAGCGGAATCTGCCAATAGCCATCTTTCAAATCGAGGCTACTGATAAACTTTGCATTCCTCAACCTGTTCAGGAGGGTGTCAATGCGGGGTAGCGGGTAGGCGTCAGGTATCGATCTCGCATTCAACTGACGGAAATCCATGCATGTCCGCCAAGTCCCATTTTTCTTTTTCACTAACGTAATTGGGAAACTATAAGGGCTATGAGATGGTTCTATACATCGGCGCTCTAGGAGTTTATTTACTTCGGTGTTGATGATAGCCTGCATCGCTGGGTTTCGTGGTGCGTATCTTATTTTAATGGGCCGGTCATCCTTCATGACTATTTTGTGTGTAGCTACACTAGACAGCCCTGTGATTTTATCAAACTTAGGGAGTTCAGTTGCTAAGAACCGATCAATTTTCTCTTGCAGGACGTCCCTTTCAGGCACGTGCACCGTAAAAATTCGGTAAATGGGTTTCTTGTGTTTGCTTACCTTATTTGCCCGCGCCTCATGCTTGCTGTTACTCCGAGTACCTAACCCACCTCTCACCACTAGGCCGGCGCATGTGAAGGTTGCGTTGCAGCTTTGTAAAAAGTCGAGCCCCAGGATAATGGCTTCGGTGGCTTCATTCATTACAAGAAACTTGTGGTTCGTAGTCAAATTTCCCAGACACACTTGGAATTGTACCGCCCGGGTAACCATTCTTTTAGAACCGTCAGCGAGGAGCACATCAATGTCTACGGGGACATATTTTGGGTCTGGTGATAACTCGTTAACAAGCGTTGGTTTTACGAAGCTCTTCGTCGCTCCGGTGTCCACTATGGCGGTGACCAGCTTACCTCCAATGTCAACCACTGCTTTCAGTTTGTCATCCTCCCATGCCAAATAAGTTAGATTTTTCTTGCTACCACCCCTTCTCCATCTATTTCGCTGGCGTGTGGGTTTTATGGTTTTTACAGACACTAACCTGTGATGCTCACCTCTGGTCTGGCCCGAGTTGCCTGGAATACCTTCCATGTCTGCCGCGAGATTGATGAGTTCATCTAGGGTTGTAAAGTCCCTCCTGCGGATGTACCACTGATAATCGGGCAGCGCATTACGATACACCCTCTCGAGCTTTTGGGAAGGGCTTAAGTCTGTGTGTCGCATTAAATCTTGCAGACATAGCACGTAATCTTTAAAACACTCCCGTGGCCTTTGCGTACGTTTGCGAATTTCATCCTCGAGTTTCTCGAAGTACCGAGGTGGCAAAAAGAAATCGCAAAAATCTCGTTTGAACGCTGCCCACTGGTTCCACTGTTTGTTGTTATTTCGGAACCAGCTGAGGGCTTTTTCTCGGAAAAAATCTGACATTACTGGGAGGATTTCACTTAATTGCATTCTGTACATACCTGCAAGCTCCTCTACCCGCTCGATGAAGCCTAGCGGGTCCTTACCACCATCGTATTTCAGGCCCCATTTTTTAACCATGTCGATGACTAGCACGCTGTTTTCTTTTTCTCTGCTAGGCAGGCCTTGGTCGACCAGTGGTGGAGTACGGGTGTCGGCTGGTTCATTGTTGGATGGGGATGTTGGCTTAGATATTTCGGAATCACGGCAGGGTATCGGTAAGCTGGTACCGGCTGGCGGCGGCAAATTTTTTTCGTGGTGGGCTTGCAATTGTAGGAATCTCAACATTTTTTCAGGGTCCTGTTCTGCCGACAGGAATTTGGCAAAACGTTTGCGTAGTTCTTCCACCGTGCCTGTGGTTGGGAGGCCCAACTCCAACAAATATGTTGTGAGTTCCTCCTTTTTCAAAGAATAAGCCCACGTTGTTCTTAACATCTTGTAGTCAGCGGTGGTGAGTGTAAAATTATTTCTTTTAGATTTTTTTTAATCTCACTTTTTTTATTTTCTTTTTAAATTTTTTTTTTCTTTTTGGGTTTATGTTTTTCTGAAAATTTCTTTTTTTTTGTTTTCTTACTTATACCCTTTTTATTTAATTTTTATATTTAATATTTGTTTTCTAAAAATATTTTATCCTTTTTCTTCTTTTTTTTAATTCTATGTATTTATATTTTTTTTTGTTCTTTCATACGAAATTAAACGCATATATAATTTTCTTATAAAAAAAATCCCTTTTTTTTCAAATTCAATTTTCTCTTAATTTTAATTTTTTTTAAATTAAAAACAAAAATTCTTCCATTGTTGGACAATAATGTCCCTGCTCGGGCGCCAACTGTAACGACACGTTTCCGCTGGTTGCTGGGATAAGTTCAGCGGGGTCCAGGGTCGTGATAATCGTACAGTAATTAATATCAAAGAACCGGAAATTTCACTCAACGTTATAAAAACTCTTTATTGAGAGCACGTTCAGTTCGGAGAGTGACGCCGTCTGTTCAATAGAACCCAGCGCGCGTGGTAATCAAGCGCACAGTACTCCACTAGACTCAGAGTCTCTTAGTTGTGAGTAAGGCCACAAGAAATACTCCTTGCGGTCTGTCACAACAACAACCACTCAAGAGCGTGAGCCGGTAAGAGAAAGGCACAGCAGAGATGTGGTCGACAATCTACAAGAAATACTCCTTGCGGATTGAGCACCAAAATCTCTCTCGAGCGCTGATTGATAGTCGCAGAGCCCGCTATACCACAAGAAATACTCCTTGTGGTACTCAAGCACCAACGACAACCACTCAAGAGCGCGAGCTGGTAAGAGAGGAGTACAGCAGAGAAGTGATCGGCAATCCGCGAGAAATACTCCTTGCGGATTGTCCACCAAAATCTCTCACGAGCGCTGACTGATAGTTGCAGAACCTGTGCTACCACAAGAAATACTCCTTGTGGTATTTAAGCACCAACAACAACCACTCAAGAGCGCGAGCTGGTAATAGAAGAGTACAGCAGAGATGTGGTCGGCAATCCACAAGAAATACTCCTTGCAGATTGTCCACCAAAATCTCTTATGAGCGCTGACCGATAGTTGCAGAGCCTGTGATACCACAAGAAATACTCCTTGCAATTCCCAGGCAGAGCACCGCGGCAGGCGTGAAAAATCCTTCGTGGTGAATAAATCCACAAGAAATACTCCTTGTGGATTTAGCCACGAAGACTTTTCAGTTTTGTTCGCTGGCAGTTGATAAGCCTTAAATAGTACAAGAAATACTCCTTGTACTATTTTTGGCAAAGTGCTCTTGCTTTAAGATCTAACTATGGGAAGAGGCCTACGCACAACACCCAAGGGAGATCTTACAGCTTCGCGAGCTGCCAACAAATTAAAAAATTTTCAATGATGTCGTGCCTTTTATACCCAGTTTCTGGCACACTAACACACGCACACTGTGTGGTGTTACCATAGCCCGCTTTGAATGGTTGTACCTTTCTCGTATTAAGGGTTGTATTTCATGATGTTAATTCCACATTTGAAGTACAGATGGCGTGACTCTCGTCCGTTAGTTTACATTTGAATTTACTTAAAATATAAATATAATTATAAAAATAAAATAAATATAAATATAAATATAATTATAAATATAATAATATATAAATATAATTATAAAAATAAAATATAATATAATTATATTAATAAAATGCGTTTAATTTAAACAATTCATTAATAAACAAAACAAATTCATTACTAAAAATATGTACATCGGCAAAATAAGAAAACAATTCATTGATAGAAATATTATATAAGGCAAAATCAATAAAATACCGTGGTGACAAAAACAAGTAGAACGCCTTTTGTTGTTACAAGGTCTTTGTATTTGTTAATGTGAATTTAAACTAACAAGAGCATGTTTCATGTTCAAAATTTGTACGATGTAACGGTATATCAATTCCAGCAGATCATCCAAAAGCAAATAATTTTATTTTCGTTCGTTGTCTTTTTTGAGAGTATTGAATAATTTTATTTTCATTCTATGTTTCTTTAAGAATGTTAATTTTGTTTTTATTCGCGTAGAAAATTAATTGAAAAATTTGAATATCTTTGTTTTCATAATCTCTAAATTGTTCTACACCCAATTTTCAAGATGATTTTTTAAGACATGTCTTTTTTATTTTCTTTTGAAGTTGCTCCCAAAATCGTCTCACATTTTCATGATGATTTTTAAAACATGTCTATTTCTTCACTGTTGTTGTAAAAAAAACTCTTATTTGACAGCCCGAGTTGTATTTTTTACTTTATCTTTAATTCCTTTTATTCGTATAATTTGGGCGCGAAAAACGGAATTTAATAACTTGAGAAGTAAAGTATTTAAAAAAGTAAATTTTCTTAAAAAAAAAATCAAAATTGGGTGCTATACAGAAAAACCTCGAAGAAAGCAATGGAGGTAAAACTAGTTGACTAAAACTAGTGAGTGGGTGAAGCAATGGCGGAAATGCTGAGTGGAGCGAGGTACATTTTCGTTTCTTATGAACGACTTCTTGGGAGATAATTCGTCTTTTCTGAACTATATCAGAATAAGCCGAGAGACATTTAATTGGATACTCGCAAAAATCGAAGGTGATATAGTAAAACAAGATACCATCTTGAGAGAAGCGATAACTCCAGCAGAGAAATTGGCAGCCACACTCCCAATACCTCGCTACTGGAGAGTCCATCAAAAGCACAAACTATCAGACGAGACTATGGGAAACCTTTCTTTGTTGTGCAGTTCCGGAAGTATGCCAGGCAATTTGGAAACACTTTAAAAATGAATATTTAAAGGTTTTTGAGTAGGTACATATGTATATGAAAAATAACTTATTTTATTGTGCCTATTCATAGAATGTAATACTTTGGTTTATTATTTTGAAATTAAAATAAAAGAAGTTAAATTATTATAAGTACATTAATTGAAATAAATTCGTCTTTTATTAAAATATAACTTTAAAAAGTATATGTATATCATTAGCTCTTGGCAGATTGTGAACAAAGAGCTAGATCGCTTGACACGGTCCATATATGTAGGATTAATTCCTGATATTTAGATATTAAAAGCTCCACAATTTCGTTTTTCCACATGGTTTATATTTATTTGTACTTTTTATTTATATATTAATAAATGTATCTTTTATATACACACAAAAAACAAGCACTTGTCGCTTTAAAACAAGAAAAATAAAGAAGAACACAGAGAAATAACCACCTTAACAGACGAATGCAAATAAAATATAATAGTAAAATTGCGAATGACAGCTAAAAGGAAGAGATGTATTTTCTTCATTGTTGTTGTAAGAAAATCACGAAAACAGAAACCATGTTTCTTTTGCTAACCCTCTTTCTTATCTACCTAATATGCCTACAAACAAAGACAAGTAAAAAAATCATTGTGAAAATTGGGTGTTACTTTTGTAATTTGGTAATTTTTTTGCAACTTTTTTTGCCGACCGCCGCACAGTGGCTGAAAATCGTTTTTCATTGGCCCAAAGTCAAATTTTTTTTGTCACCGATTTTTTAAATTTTTACGCCATTTTGGAGCTAATATATCCATATTAAGGTAGCCAAAAATTAGGTTAAGCTATTGATAATTGTGGGCGTGGCATGCTGTCAAACTCAAATGTTTTTTGTTATTTCAGTAAAAGGTGTTTTTTTATCAGTTTTTTGTCAAAAATAAATGGTCACTACTCGCAAACTATCATCGATAATGGCCTGCGATCTTTTTTATAATGTTGGTAGGATTATAGTTTTTAGTTGTTGTAAGTGGTTACCGCTCTAGCGTTTAATATTAAAGGTGTTATGAAATATTTATGAAACTACTATATTTTTCTAAAATTTAAACTTTAGTGGAATAGAACTTCTAGGGAACAAAAGGGAACAAGAAACGTATACCACCCGAAGAAAGGCGAAGGTGTCTTCTTTCACCCTATATATACTTTTGCACCCGCCACGACCCGCCGGTAGAACACTTTTTTAATTTTAATGAAATTACTCCAAAAAATTCAAATTACTCTAATTTAAACAGCTCTATAATTACTCGTATACAATGGTGTATTAAATTTTCACTTTTTTGCCTAAAGGTTTATGTTTTTTACTTTAGACTACGTAAAACTAAAATAATTAAATAAAATACCTGCGAAAGGGTTTTATGGCTTTGTTTTGATCAGCAAAAAAACAGTCATAAAAATATCAATAGGTTCTACAGTAAACATATGATCTCTTTCTAATATAACTGTTAGGGTCAGCCAAATTCATAAACAATTTTATAATAATAATCACGACATTAAACCACTAAAGATAAAAAGAACCCCATATTGACGAGATACTAATTAGTTTTAGCTGATATTAAGGTCTGGATAACAAGTGCAGTTTTGTTCAATTCAAGTACTACCTGCTATGAAATTGAAGATCAATGTGTGAATAACATGTATCTAAAAATGTATAAAACTACGGATTCGGTAAGGAATTACTCAATAATAAGTTAATCCTTTACGTGTACGTACGTATATTTGCAAGTGATAAATCATAACAGACTCAAATAAAAATATTCAGAGAGCTTCGGTTATAAAGAACTGGCCGAAGAGTATTTTAGAAATAAAAACCAGGAAGATGTTCTTAGTTACGTTAAAATAAAATTAAACTTAAATTCGTGTAGCACCGAAATACAAGAACAATTATCTAATTTTGTATAAGTACTAAAAAACGCTACAAAGACGTTAGCTACAGTAAACAAAAGTTTTATATAAAAAGTGGAAAGTGGTTAGAAGTGGTCGCTGCAGAAACAGCAAAGCAAGATAAGGTTGGAAAACCACGACAATCATTGGACAACTGCAGCGATAAATCTAAGAGGCGGAAACTTAAAGATGTTAACGATGCAATTGGTTGTACAAATATAAAAGTATCTAGTGAGAACAAAACGAATTCTTAAAAATATACCACCTCCGAGCGATGCAAAACAGTTCACAAATGAGGAGGCATTAGCTTTATTTCTGGATTTGAAATTAACAAAACAGCAACATATTAAGCTCAGATTGCGTGCGATTGAAAAGGGCTCAAATATCTATCCAGCATATCATCACATAACTGCTGCTAAAATGGACTGTTTTCCATCAAAGGATACTAACCAAACACACCAATTTCGGCAGAGGTACAACTACAATCTCTACTTGATCACACAGCCGAACGCTTGCTACAATCAATACCAGGAAATGCGTTAAAGAATTATGGAAACACAAAGCTAATTCTTTTTTGCAAATGGGGATGTGATGGTTCTTCGGAACAAAACCAATACAAACAATTTGTATGTGAAAATATTTCGGGCTCGGATATATTCATGGTATCAATTGTACCATTGCGATTGAAAAAGATTTTGGAAGATTCAGAGCCTTCGACTAGTACAACGCAAACAATGGATATTTGGAAAAATGATACACCATCTTCTAGGAAATACTGCAGGCCAATAAAATTTGAATTAAAAAAAGAAACACGTGATGCCATTAACAAAGAAATTAGTGATATCAAGGCCCAAATTACAACACTACAGCCATTACAATTACAGTTAGATGGGCAGCAAATTGAAGTAAGCTACCAATTAGTCCTTACAATGATAGATGGAAAAGTAGGTCAGGGTTTGACTAACACGAAGGCTGCATCCAGCTGCATTATATGGCAAGCAGCATCAACCCAAGTAAACCAAGTTTCGACAAAATCATTAGATAATACCGATGCATATAAATTTGGATTATCACCACTACATGCAAGAATACGACTTATGGAACATATACTAAAAATCAGTTGTGATTTGGATTTCGGGTTTTCAGGATCCATAAGAAACAATGAAACCCACAAAGAGTTAAGAAGTTCAAAAAATAAACATGTTCAACATGTTCATCGCAAAATTGGATTGATTATAGATCAGCCAAAACAAGGGTCAGGCAGTACAAATGATAGCAGTACCGCACGAAGATTCTTTTTAGATCCAGAAACAGCATCTGAAAAAACAGGAGTGGATTTAAACCTTATGCAATGAAGAAATTGACTCTAAACAATTTGGGGATTATGCTAAGGAAACTGCAAAAATATATACAACCCACTACCTATGGAGAAATATGTCTGCAACAGTTCACGAAATCCTTTATCATGGAAAAGATATCATTAAATATCATTTGGTGCCACTTGGAGATCTATCAGAGGAGGCTCAGGAAAAAGGAACAAGGATTGCAGATTTTATAGAGAGCACAATACTAGAAAAATTTCACGAAATTCCACAAATGAAGATCTATTTAATATATTATTGGCAACGTCAGATCCGTTTATCTCCAATATTCGAAATAAATAGAAAGTGAAACATCGGGATTTAGATGAAGAAGCCAAAAAACTACTAAAGAACAGAAATAGCACAGAGCAAAATATAGAATATTTGCAATCAATATTTGTATCAAATGAATAATAATTATAATTGCCTTTCATTGCTATTTAAGTACGAAAAACATCGTATTAGTAAAAAATAATAATAAATAGAACCTACTTTGACAGCAAAAAATAAAAATTTTTTTCTGTGGCAACAGCAAAATCTCCAGTTAATTTTACTATTTTTTTTTTGAGTGTAAAAATTTTTTTGTGTAAAAATTTTTTTGAGTGTAACATTAAAAAATTCCATTATCACAAAAATAATTATAATTATTATTAAGTTCCAAATTTAAAATTTTTTAATATGCAAGTAAAAAAACTAAACCCGTATTTCACTCCAAAAGTAAAAAAAAAATCAAAAGTTCAACTTTGACCTAGAAGTCCTTAAAAAGTCCTCAATCAATTTTAATGTAATTAAAACTGAGTCAAGCTGAACTAAATATCTATCCATTAAAAAAAATTCCTTCAATATTTTGATCGGTTCAAAAGTTACAGAATTTTGGCCAATGAAAAACGATTTTCAGCCACTGTGCGCCGTCGATTTTTGCGTAGCTGTGGCCGTTGACATTTAGATTTTTTTTCGAACATGCTGAATTCAGAACGCCAATTTTCAATCCGAGTAAAACCTGGAACATACCCAATTATTTTTACTTGTTTCTGCGCTCTTGCTTGTTCTGTAATCAACACGGGTGCGAGATAGAAAAAATTGTTTGTATGTTTTCATGCGTGAGGCTCGCACCGTATGAAGAACGAGCGATGGAAACAACAACTCAGAGAAAGCGAGTGCTTAAAAGTACTCGAGACTAAAAAATACTTAGTAAGCAGTGAGTGCGCTCGCGGGTATAATGTATTGTTGCAGATTTCTGACTCGTACACGAACTTAAAGTATACGGACACTTCAACATGTACGATTCAAGAGTTTTTGAATAGAACAATTTGTGAACTGTACATATCCGTGTACGCAACCAAACATTAAAAACTGCTAAAAGCTACATGTTTGTGTTCGGCGTCCTACGAATTTTAAAGACACACATAATTGTAATGAAAATAAAAATATATGTTGGTTGCTTCGAGCTGTGTTTGTTTACATTTATGTACGAGTATATTATGCAGTGTGCGTATTTTTCTGAACTCTGTTTTGCATACATTGTTTTTCAAGGAATTTCCACTTTATTTTTCAATGGTTTAAAAAACATTTCAGTCACAAGAGAAATTTTTTCTCTATGTATAAAACACCCTATTTCATAACATTATCATAAGAAAACAACAAATATTTTCAGGTCCTTTCATGATAACTCATGAATTATATGCTCATGAAAGTGGTTTTCTTGCTCAGAGGTTTATAATTTTTTTCGCTAATTGCGGTGTCCTTTTTGATTTTGTACTTCTACCTGTAAGAGGGCTTATTACATACATATAAATGGTTTTTACCATAGTTAGTTGAGATCTGTTATTATGCCCAAAGCAATTTTATACCTTTATAATCAGGGTAAATCAATTTAAAAAGCAAAGTAGTTTTGTGACCTGTATTATATAAATTTACTTCATATTAAGTAGGCAAATTTTTTTGTGATTAACTGTACATGATCTAGAAATTGACTGACAATTATTAATTTTCTCTTTAAAAATACGCATATCCATCTAAAAACCGTCTATCCTAAAAGCGATCGGGCCGGGTATACAATGGGGTATATTGGTGTAGAGGAGAGTTTGGACTACCGAAGAGCACTAATATTTTTTTAATATTTAGAAGCTATGCTCCCATAAAGTGGGAGAGTTTAGGAAAATTTGGACCTTTAAAAAAATAAAAAGAATTAATTTCTAAAAACCATAAACACTTTATTTTTCTAAAACTAATAGCTAACAAATTACGCAATTATACAAAATTTATTTCGTTTGAAAATCTTTTAAAACAAAACAGGTATAGATGTTTAAAAATCAAAATCAAATCTACCTCGAGCATCAATTACCGCATGCAGACGTCTTCGCATCGATTGAATTAGCTTCAGAATATTATGTTCTAACGGTATTTTCTCCCACTCTCCTTTAATAAACCGTACCAATTCGTTTTTGTTCGTTGGCGATCTTGTCTTTAGATGAACCCAAAAATTTTTGATAGCGTTTTATTCCGGACTTTGTTCAGGAGTATCAATAACTTCGATGCAGTTGTACAGTAGCCATGACCTACATACATAAATAAAATTTCAGTTTGTTTTTGTGGAATATAAATTTACACCAACTCCTTTTCTGGATATACAGCCCCATACCATTACGGACAGTTTACCGAACTTTACTGTAGGAATAAGATTTTTATTTTCTAGTTATGTTAGGGGCTTACGCCAAACTCTTTGCGGTCCGTTATGATAGCAAAGCATAACTTTTGTTTCATCTGAGCAAATAACATCGTCCCAGTAATCTGGAGGAAGTGAAACATGTTCGGTGGCAAATCTTAACCTCTTTTCAATATTTTGAGCTGAGAGCAGGAGTTTTTTCCTCGCCACTCTTGACGGATATTTGTACATTTGAAGAACATTTCTGATTGTCGCATGAGAAACACGTAACCCAAGGTCTTTTCCCACTTGAAGAACTAATCTTCTTGTGCTGGATTGTGGGTTCTCATAAACAGTTCTAATTTTTTTCTTTCAATACGCTGTCACCTGTCGACCTTCCTGTGGATCCTTTTAATTCTAGTCGTTCTTATTTTTCAATTCGACATATTGACGATTTTCTTTGGCAGATTTGCGTTTGTATTGATTGAAATAGACCAATTGTATAATATCTTTTAAAACTCGTTATCCTTGCATTTTTTATATTCAAATATTAGGTCACTTGTTGCATTAAAGAACGATTACTTTACAGCTAAATCTTTGTTTACCTCTTTCACATTCCATCTCATTTATGAGAAAACCCAAATGCACAAAATGTTTCTAAAATAAGGGCATTTTTGTCCCGTTTTTGATTGTCTTCACTCAATGCGCAAAGATTTTTTACACTTTTTATACTGAGTAAAATTCTGTTTTTGTTGTTGTTGTTGTTGTAATGTGTATGTCCATTTGAAAAGTTGCGACCAAGTACTAGTTGCGACCAAGTACTATAATAGCATATGTGCAAAAAATAAACGTTTTTTACAAACCGTATGTATTAAGGATACAAAATATGCATTCTCAACTCAAAAATTTAAAATGTATCTTGCAGCAATTGATTGTTATTTATTATTTATCTATGGAATTGAATTCCTTACAGACAATTACTAATATTAAATAACAATTAATAACATTAAATAAATTACAATACATATAAAAAATTCAACAAAAATTTTTTAATTTGAGTTTAAATAATTTAAAATAGCGTTTCTTACTACATAAGCATTTAATGAAAAGTCTATAAATCTATAAAACTGGTTAAATGTGCTACACATTCTTCTAAGGGGATCGGCATCAGCATAATTAGCTCTATGTACTTTTACTACTAGAGGAATGAAATTTCGGGATATACGTTGAGGGACATTAAACGGAATTTCATTTATCAAAAATCCAGAACAAATGTTACCTTTAATAATATTGAGGTAGATGTCTGGGAAGATTACTACAGTGAAATGCTAACCTCAAATGGACACAGCGCTCAGATTGGTTCTGAATGTGAATCACACGCAGATGACCCATATATATCTTCCGCTTGCCCCAATGTTGATGACATCATAAACTCAATCAAAAGTCTTAAAACCAATAAATGAAAATCTGCCTGACGAAGTGATAGAAGGCATAATAATAAACATTCCGAAGAAGGTAGATCTTACGAACCTAAATAATTGGCCTGGTATTACTCTGCTTTGTATGACCAATAAGTTCATTGCCAAAATAATTGCCAACCGAATCTCCTCTAGGGTAACACCGGCATTGAGACAGGAACAGGCGGGATTTAGACCTCACAAATCCACTATTGACCATATAAACAGTCTCCGTATTATCGTTGAGCAATTTGTCGAATGGCGATCACCACTCTATATATGCTTTATCGATTTCCAAAAAGCCTTCGATAAATTAAATCACAATGTGATTTGGAGTGCACTGCGATGCAAAAACGTCCCTCTTAAACTTATCTCACTTATTAGGTGTCTTTACCACAATACCAGCTGTCGAATTAAACATGGTAAAACGTTAAGCAGGACGGTAAAAGTGGAAATCGGTGCTCGCTAAGGATGCGTCTTATCACCACTTCTGTTTAATATAGTTTTAGACACAATTCTCAAAAGCGTGCTACAAAACGGAAAGGGAATTGCTTGGGGGCTGCATGGCCGTTTAAACGATCTTGATTACGCAGATGATATTTGTCTATTGGCTCACAGCTTCTCAGATCTTGCATCAAACCTGCGTAGTATAACGACAAAAACAGATGCGGCTGGACTCAAGATCAACACTGCTAAAACCAAAACACTGCGAGTTAATGCGTCGTCTCAGGAATTATTTACAATAAGAAATGTCCAGATAGAAGATGTCAGCCAGTTTTGTTATCTTGGGAGCATAATTTCCAAAAATGGCGGGTCAAGTGTAGACATTGAAAACCGTGTACTGAAAGCGCGATAAACTTTCGGTCGTTTAAGACCTATTTGGAATTCGTCTTCACTCTCTCAGCGCACAAAGTTAAAAATCTTTAACACAAATGTCAAGACCACTCTGCTCTACGGTTGCGAGACATGGAATGCTGCCCCTCGAGATATACAGAAGATCCAGGTATTTGTGAACCAATGTCTTCGCAGAATATTGAAAATATTCTGGCCTAGAGTGGTGTCCAACAGCAGGCTTCGGGAACAATCCAAGCAACAACTCACGGCCACGGAAATAAAAAAAAAAACATATATATATATATATATATATATATATATATATATATATATAGATATATATATATATATATATATATATATATATATAGATATATAGATATATATAGATATATATATATATATATATATATATATATATATATATATATAGATATATAGATATATATAGATATATATATATAGATATATATATATAGATATATATATATATATATATATATATATATATATATATATATATATATATATATATATAGATATATATATATATATATAGATATATATATATATATATAGATATATATATATATATATATATATAGATATATATATATATATATATATATATATATATATATATATATATATATATATATATATATATATATATATATAGATATATATATATATATATTGTCCTCAATGTTATATATATATATATATATATATATATATATATATATATATATATATATATATATATATATAGATATATATATATATATATTGTCCTCAATGTTATATATATATATATATATATATATATATATATATATATATAGATATAGATATATATATATATATATATATATATATATATATATATATATATATATATATAACAGGAATTGCTTTTGCACCGATTCAATTGCATCAGAGTGAATTTGGTAAATAGTGTCCCATATTATTGATTCATATTCGAGAATCGGACGTACCAGTGACATGTATAATGCTTTCCCAATGTACGGGTCGTTAAACTCTTTAGCCCAGCGTTTAATATAGCCAAGTGTACCTCTAGCCTTGTTTATTGTAAATGTTATATGAGAGATGAAGTTCAGCTTAGGGTCTAGTAAGATACCTAAGTCTACAAAACTGTCGACCAAATCCAATTGATGAGCACCAATAAAATAGTTTGCAGTAATTTGACCAGATCTTACAAATCTCATTAGTTTACATTTATTCAAATTAAGCTCCATTAAGTTTATGTTGCACCACTCATAAAGTGAATCCATGTCCATTTAAAGTTTATGGTCTAAATATTTATTATAACTTAAAAAAATCTTTACGTCATCAGCATACATCAGAATAAATGAAAATTTTATTACTGTAGGCAAGTCATTAATAAATAGTGAAAATAGTAGCGGCCCAAGATGGCTTCCCTGGGGTACACCTGAAGGTACGGTTATGCTTTTAGAAAATGTGTTTTTGAAACGAACTGTTTGTGATCTATTTGTTAAGTACGAATATATCCATTTAATGCTTGGCTCAGTAAATCCCATTATTCGAAGTCTCTTGATAAGGAAGTAAATGATTAACTTTGTCAAATGCTTTTCTAAAATCTGTATAGATGACATCTGTTTTCATCCTTTGTAAAAAGCCACGATTTATTGTGATCGTAAGGTGAAGAAGATTTGCGGTTGTAGAACATTATTTTTGAAAGCCATGTTGACACGGGGATATGATACTTGTAACTTGGTAGCATATAGATTCAGTGATAAGCTTTTCAAACAATTTAGGTATAACACTTAACTTCGCGATTCCACGGTAATTTTCAATATCAGATTTGTTGCCAGATTTGAACAACGGAACAATGAAAGAGTTTTTCCAAATATTGGGGAAATGTCCATATTTAATTGATAAATTAAACATCAGAGTCAATGGAATAGCTAAGGCTTCAGCACAGTTTATTAAAATACAACTGGGAATTTTATCAGGACCAGCATCTTATGAAAATTTTAATTTTTTTAATTCATTTCTGACTGTGTATATATCAAAGTTAGGTAGGAATATAGATTGTCTTTCAGGTAATGAAAATGGGTACTCGATTGAATCATCAAATGTTTTAATCGAATATGTTGTAGAGAAAAACTTAGCAAACATACTACTAATAAGAGCATCATCATATGATTGGTTGTGTTGATATGTCATCATAGCAGGATAACCAGACGATTTCTTCTTTGAATTGACAAATTTGTAGAACGACTTAGGATTTCTTTTCAAATTAATTTTAGTTATTGTTATGTAATTTTTGTACAGTATGCTATTTAATTTTGTATATTCTGCACGGCTCACAGAATATCTAAAATAATTGATAGAAGAACCAGTTCGTTTAAATTTGTTGTAATATTTATTCTTTTTATTCTTAGCACGACACGGAGGTCCAGAGGAATGTATAATTATAAGCTTCGGTATGCACAGATCCATAACAGAAAACAATTTGTGATAAAAAACCCCAATCGTGTCTTCCAAAGAATTATTTGAATTAACGGGAGGAATTAAAATATCACACCAGTTTATATTTGTAATAAGCTCATTTAACAAAGAGTAGTTAGCGCGTTTAAAACAGTATGGTTTTTCATTATTAACCATTGGTTGTAAAACATAATCAGATGGAATGGATACAAATAATTCAATAGCAGGATGATATCGATCTTCAGCAACTGTAGGTGTAGTTCGTATAACAGTCATCAATATCATTTACAAAAATTAGATCGAGAATTTTTGAATAAACATTCATTATACCATTTATTTAAAAAAGACTCATATCGTATAAAATGTTGAAAAAGTCCTTCCAGCAATCATTTAGCTTAGTTTGAACATAATACTTGTCATCAACTAAATAACTCCAAACTATTGAAGGCATATTAAAGTCACCCGTGATTAAAAAAGAATAAGTTTTATTATAAATATTAGCAACAGATCTTATAGCCTCGGCACGTTGAATATATAAAGATTCCGTGGACGATGGAGGAATATAGGAACAAGTTATTATAATATTTTTATGCTTCATTTTAAGGACAACAGATATAAATTCTCAGTATCAAGCCACGATTGACTAAATAGTTGTTCAGAATGCAAGGAGCTGAAGACAGCAATGAGAACACCGCCACCATAAGTCCCACGATCTTGACGGTAAATATTATATTTATTACAAAGAATTTCGGTGTTAAGATAAGTATTGTTAAGCCAAGTTTCAGTAAGTACAATAATTTGGTAGTGAAAGTGAAAACTTTCTATGTACAAATTGGATAATTTAGTTCTCAAGCCACGAACATTTTGGTAGAGTAAAGATAATGAGTTCGATGTAATGATATTTAGTTTTTTGGCATATTCCTTTCACGTACAGGTAGAACACCAATATTACTAGCTCTCGGTCTTTCTTTGTAATTATATTCTCTAACTAGAGTATTTATAGGCCAGAAGTTAGGATCCAAAAGTTGATTGAATATGTCTGCAGAAACTGTAATTTTAAAAGATGCAATAGATCTTGGTTGAGAGAATTGAAATTTATGTATCAAAATATCAGCATTATTGCTAACGTTAGATCTTATGTAGTAGTCAACATCTATAGAAGTAACGCTTGCCAATCGAGAAACAAATATATTTTTCATGGGTGGAATTGCTCGTAATGGATTATAAGCAGATGTGTTAATAATAGTTGCATTGTTAGCAATGTGGTTATTCAATTGAATTGACGGTGTTGTAAGCGTTTGTCCGCTTATTTCTTGTGGTGGAACCACGCTCACGGACGGTGAAGGTATTGAGGAGACATCATTGACTTCGGCAGCACAAGTAGTTATTGGACTCAATGAACGAGAATTCAAAGGTAGTCTGGAGACATCATTTTTTTTTATTTTTTGGAGATGACAGATTTTGATTTTCGGCAAAATTATCCAAGTTTGAAAAATTTGTAAATAATTCACCAAATTTTGACATTTTCGTTTGTAGTGCCAAAAAGTTGCTGTTAATATCTTCAAATTCTTCTTTATAGCTTTTAAAAAATTTATAGAAGTCTATATTTATCTTTTTACAACGAGGACAACTCCATTGGAGTGATTTTGCATGATCCGCAAGGGCATCCGCGTCACGTACTTTAAGTGTGGTACATTTCAAGTGGTAATTACCTAAGCATAACCAGCATGTAAGCATGCGCTCGTTTGTAGAAATATTGCAGTTAATGTTTAAGCAATCCATAACTCGGTATTGTTATAATTATTAATTTGTTATTGAAGTAATAAATGAAATGTTTGCTGGGATGATATTTAAACTCACAAATAGATGGCGTAATAAGAAAACGTTAGCAGGTACATAAACCAATACGGTTGTAATTCAAGAGTGATCTTACAATATTGTATTAATTCTTAAGACAATTAGTATGACGTTTACACGCTTGTATTTACTAGTTTTGATTAAAATGTTGTTGCTTAATAATCATTAAAAAAACAATATGTCTCAAATGAAGAAAAATAAAATCAAGCCTCCAGCAAACAGGCAGGCAACACAAGAAAAACTTTATAACAACACTATGCAGTCACTGTTGGCAGACACTTCAGACAATTCACGGATCAATCAGGCAAATATAAACACTTTAAGTCAGAACAATTACGGAGCGACAAGAAAACACGTGTGTACACTTTATCAGGGATGGATAATAATATATCAGCTTTTTAATTACAAATTCTCACTTACGAGAAAGAAATAATGGCTCTATTTTATTGATATATTTTCAGGTTACTTATCATCAGAATATTCATTGTCGTACAGTAACTCTCGATGGAGATGTTGTTGATCCAGATGGTACACTCTCTGGTGGTTCAAAGCCAAAAGGCGGAAACACTCTTCAGGAATTGGCGGAAATAAAACGTATGGAGAAAGAGATTGAAAAATTGAAGAATGATGTACTAGATATTGATAATCAGTTAAAAAGTTTAGATATAAAAGCAAGAACATATAACAAACTTAGGGACACGCTCGATTTACGGCAACATGAATTAAATGCTTGTAAAGAACGTTTGGAACAGACAAGTTTCCATCAGCAACAAGAAGAAATCTTATCACTTAAAGAACGTATAACTTTCTTAGAAGATAAGCTAATTAGGGCTACAGAAATTCAAACGTCGTCGCAGGCGAAAGTTAAAGAAATTGAATGTAAATTAGCTGATGCTAAAGGATTTCGGGAGAGGGAATTAAAAGTTGCAACTGATGCCATGAAACAAGCCAAGGCTAAAGCAGAGAAATCTAGCAATAATTGGAAAAAATATGAACAGCAATATGAAACTTTGCAATTGGAAATCGAAAGTTTAACTAATGACATTAGGAATTCCAAATGTATTGCAAAAACTCTAAAAGAACAAATTGAAAATAAGAAAATCGATTTCAATGAAATGTGCTCCAAGAATAAAGCTACTACTGAAAGAGTAGATCATTTAAGGAAGAAAATCAGAGAGCAAAAAGAAAAAATTTCTTCACAAAATAAAGAACTGAAATCTTATTTTGCCAAAAGCGAAAAGCTTAAAACTCATAATGAGGACCTAATGTTGGAAATTAAAAGGAAAGAGAATGAAGTTAACAAAATATCTGCTGATTATAAAGATTCCTTAAGAAAATTAGAAACACTAGAAAACAAATATTCCTGGATTACTGAAGAAAAGGATTTTTTCGGCATTAAAAATACACGTTATGACTACACAAAGGAGAATCCTATTGAGGCCGGAGAAAAACTAAAAATTATGATCGAACAAAAAGAAAAAATGGAGCGTAACATAAATCTCAAAGCCATGGCTTTGCTGGAACGTGAAGAGGAACAATACCATGAAACGATGAGAAGAAAGAAAATAGTAGAACAAGATAAGGAAAAGATAGAACATATTATATGCAAAATGGATGAAAAAAAACGTGAAAAGGTAGAAAAAGCATGGAAAATAATAACCGATAATTTCAGTGGAATATTTAGCTCATTATTACAAGGAGCTCAAGCATGTCTACATCCTGTCAGTATGAATAACCAATTGATTGGGCTTGAAATCAAAGTAGGTTTTAACGGCGTGTGGAAGGAATCTTTAGGTGAATTGTCGGGAGGTCAGCGTTCTCTAGTAGCGCTATCCTTAGTTCTCGCCATGTTAAAATTTTCACCCGCTCCTCTTTATATTCTTGATGAAGTGGATGCAGCTCTAGACATGTCTCATACGCAAAATATTGGCAACATGCTTAAAGCACATTTCACATCGTCGCAATTCATTATAGTTTCTCTTAAAGATGGTATGTTCAACAATGCTAATGTGTTATTTCGCACTAAATTTGAAGAAGGTGTATCAGCTGTTACTCGTACAGTAAATCTAAAATCTTCTGGTCAAAAATAACATTTGTAAACATCATATTATATAATGATCATATATGTTTGTATGTATTCATGTCATAATAAATCTATTTTCCAAAATTAAATTTTTACAGTCGTACGGGAAAATCTAAAATCAGCACTGTTAAGTAAAATTGCATTCAAAAACAAGTATTATATGAAAATTTTCAAGTATGAACTAATGAGCTGCACAAATGTTCTAAAACTTCTGTGTTCTATTGCACACTACTTCCAAATACTGTATTTCAGTGTAATCATAAATATCAACACAAAAATAACAAAACATGAATCTGACCAAAACAAACCAATCATCATTTGAAGAGTTTTTCTCTACAGCTTTGTTAGTGCTTGTATTTTCAAAACAAACTAATACCCACATTGAAGTAAAGATACGGTAAATTATAGCAGAAACCCCGAGTACAATAGAACTAAAGCAAAGATTATAATTTATATAAAGATATTGCACGTAGTACATTTCGTACTCAGGCTCCTGAGAGAATTACTGAGATGATAAAGCAACACATTAAACCATACACACACATGTACATACATCATTACATACATTACATTACATCTTCTTAGATTAATAATGCATCTATGTGACACCAATGTTAGTCGACGGACGTATATACCAAGGTATTTAACCTCAGGGTGTTGTAGTGTAAATGGGCGTGCAAGTTTCTCTGTGCAGTGGAGTGGTAATATGTACACTTCCTCGTTGGCTTTTATTTTCCATTGCTTCATCTATTTTTCTAATTGGGATGTCTGCTTCTGTGAATTGTGGGATAAGGCATGCCGTCTTTTTCATCCAATGATGGTGCGTGAATATCACCGTTTGCAGGCATGTCTGAAGCATATTCAAGTATAACATGAGATCAAAAATACTGTTTCTTGCTTCCATTCCGTCGAATGAAAACTCTGGCTAACTTCCCAAAAGTCAGTTACAATGTACCAATAAAGTAGTATAAAGATACATTGCATCCCTGACGGATTCTATGAACTTTTACATGTAGATTATATCATATCAATGTTACTGCAGTCACCAGAAAAATTCAGCAAATAAATGTCGTTACCAAGTATAAAATTAATTAGGGTGGAGGATCCGAATGATACATAGAACTGAAGAGTTTGATAGTTGGAAACATGATACAATGCAAATCCTCAATAGTAATACTGACTTCCTAAACGTATATTTACAATGTATCAATGCAGTATTAATACCAAGTTGAGGCATTGTGTATATGCTTTTTTAATACTTTGCATACTGATGGTTTGCATCCGTTATATCGCTTAGGAACATTTATATGCATTATATCATTCATAATAAAGCGAACAATGGCGGAAGAGCATATTTTATTGCACAAAGAAACACGGGTATATCAAAAAGGTTACCAAAACAATAGGATTTGTGCAAACACTCGATGCACAAACATTTTTTACTACTTATTTATCAAAAGTTTGTTGTGGCTTTAGCTCTTCATATGCCGACATTTCATTGGTTGCTAAAACCAAATCGTCAGTGAAGTTTAAGCAGTTTGAAAACATTCAACCTCGGATGTTTATGCCACATAAATCAAATACAATATGAGAATTTCAAGATTGTATATGAATTACAACAAATACATAATCATAGTAGGTTTAGAATGTTTCTATACAAACCAACACAACAAACAATTTACTCAACGTGAGTCTATTTTTCTCTCAACACCCATACAATTAATGATTGTATTCAGTTGCAATCATATGCAATCTTGAGATTCTCATATTGTATTTGATTTATGTGACATAAACATCCGAGGTTGAATGTTTTCAAACTGCTTAAACTTCGCATATGAAGAGCTAAAGCCACAACAAACTTTTGATTTTCTCTATGCATTTTGCAAAAAGCTCTAATTGTTTCTAACGATTAGTTGGGGAGAATATCCCAAATAATGAATTTCCATATTTTTTTTTTGACGGGCGAGGTAGGGTTGAAAATGCCTTCGCACTTACAGTGACCGTCGTCGACTGCGTTGAGTGGTGTTTTCCACTAAAAAACTCCCTCCTCCGTTTCTGGTGGGATGCCTTCCCGGGACTGTTTTCTACATTACTTCAAGAAGGCCTAGAAACTTCATCCTCCTAAGAAGGACCCACGTCTGGGTCCGTCATTTTCATGCTGCTGGCTCATTCCTGCTGAGTCTCCGTTGATGGGGACTCATTTTGCCGTGCATCGAGGTCTCTTTTCTTTCTTCTCAAGAAAAATTTTAATTTTTTAAAAACTTCTGTATTTGTTAAATGGTTCACACTAAAAGCAATTTTTTACTTTAATAAAAAAATTAAGATAAATAAAATGAATATAGAAATATATTAAATTATAAGAAACCCCGCTTACTTATCTTCCTGCGTCGCCATTGTGGTGCGTATTGTATTCATTTTGCATCTAAATTTTTTTTGATGCTTTTTCTTGCGTATTAACTACAACAGAGATGCAAATGGGAACAAAATACATTGTAAAAATTTTTAGGGTTGCATTTAGGAATACGTTGCAATGTATTACTACAAAACAACATGCGTTTAGGAAGTCAGCCTAATTATGTTGGTATATTGAGATATTTTCCATATACCTTGCATCCCTGATGACTGTACATTTATACAAAATATATCAAAGAAATAAAGCAAAAACCGACGAAGAGGTTATACATATCGTGCCTTTACTGTCAAAAAACCTTAACGGACATAACTTTCAATTTTCAGTTTTTTTCGCGGTCGAAAATGCATCATCATTGAGATTAATTCTGTTAACCATTAAAAGTGGAATCAGAATCTTACAGCAAAATAAAATTCACAATAACAAATAACAATCAAAGACTGTTTTCATACAAATGATCAGGCATGTTCTCACACTCGCAAGTTTTTGAAATCGCCAAGCGACTTGAAAACGCCAAAGTTATATCTAGATGTTCTGTAACTCACGCGTTTTGCTTGCGAGTTGCCATATTCTTTGTGATCAGCTGTTTGCTCAAATCGCCAGAGTATAAGGAAACAATGGAGAGGAAAAATGAGCAAAACAAAAAAAGCTTTTTTTAAATTTAATATATTTTATTAAAATTGGCAGCAAAATCGTCTAGTTTTGATACAAATAAAAAGAAAACATATTTAATTTAATATATTTATCATTTTACTGTTTGTTTAAAGTTCAGCTTATTGTAATTTCATCAGTTCACTTCAGTATACCCTTGCGAGTTCAACTCGCCAAAATTCTAGCGTTTGCGATTTACAGAACACTAATCTTGCGAGTTCAAGTCATAATCGCAAATATTATACGAATTGCGAGTGTGAGAACATGCCTGGATATGCAAATAAGGTGGCGAAAAGCAAGTTACGGATTGTTTACTTGTAGGGTAAGAGTAAGTGTTTTATTGTTGCACAATTGCAGCTATATCGATTCGCACCGAAAGTAAAATTGCATTACTACTATCTACATAAGTATGTATAAAGAATCGTAAGGCTACATAATTTTTGCAAAAACATTAACTGCCTTATTAATCAGGGTTATTATGAACAGCAACCAAACTGCAAAAGTTTGCCAACTAAGGTTGAAATAGTTATTACGAAAACTAGTTGATTAATTTGTGAATGAGTAAGTACGTATTCTCAATTGTGAATGACAAAATAAGATAGTAACGAAAATTTAATTTCCAAAATGAGTTCAAAAAATTATTTTTAGATTCAGACGATGACCAATATGAGGATCAATGTGAATTATGAAGAATGAGACGAAATATAAGGGACGGTTCCAATCCTTGCATGATGATACGTATGTAATTGCGATTTTTTACAAAAAAGATTAAATATTTCGGCTTTCGAAAGAAGCGTTTGTGAGCATTTATGAAGAGGTGGATGAAAAATTGACGGTAATGAAGAACGTATAAGGCATTAGAACAATTATAAAACTGGCGGATGTGCTGCGCTTTCTAGCGCATTGAAGCTACCAATCTGCAGTTGAAAACGACTTCCACTTAGGCGTGGCACAACCGACTGTCTCCCATATTTTACCAGAACTGTTACCAATAATGGAAAGCTCTTTGTGTCCAAAATACATAAACTGCACTTACACTGAGAAAGAAGAGAACCAGAGACGTTTATATTTTTATCGGAAAAGTGGCATTTCCAATGTTATTGGATGCATAGATGGAACACACATCAAAATCATGAAGCCATATGAAAAAATTAGGCATTGGTTTTATAACAGAAAAGGCTTTTATAGCCTCAATGCTCTAGTGGTAATTAATAAATTCCGTTTCTTGCAATTTTTTTGTAGACCCCAAAAAATCTAGGATCTTCCTACGATTCACTCATATGGAACACTTCATTTTTAAACGCATTTTTGGAGAGCGACAAGAGACAGAAAAGGATTACCTTATTTTAGATGAGATAATCTGTATGTTTTGCCAGTTGGTAAGAGTTTCTTTGTTTTCTTTTTTGCTTCTTACTCCATATAGCGATGCCGAAGAATGCTCTGTAAGAAGTCGGTTTAATACCAAACATGCCCAAGCCCGTAACATTGTGGATCGAACAATTTAGCTTTTAAAAAGCCTCTTTCGGTGCACCTTGGTGCAAGAGAATTGCATTATGCGCCAGAAAAGGCTACACGATTTGTGAATGTTTGTACGGCTCCACAATATTTGCATTAACTACAGGGTGCGCAATCTAGAGGTAAACGCCGATATGGTAGAAGACTTAAATGGATATGCAGACTCTACGGCCATAATAGAGCATTCCGAAGCAGGATATCCTTTTGAGAGATTCAATCGCTAGTAGTCTATAAATAAACATAAATAGATTTGCGAATACTTTAAATTTTTACTTCATTTGTAATTTCATAAAAAAGTAAAAAACTAAAATAAAAAAGAAGAAACAACAGTAAACGAAATTTTTCTTAAAAACCTACTAACTATTTGCCAAAAAAAAACCAAAATCACTGACACAAAATATTTGTTAGCTTGGCTGAGTTCCTAAACGCATATTGCTTTGTAGTAATACATTGCAGCGCACTCCTAAATGCAACCCTAAAAATTTTTACAATGTATGTACATATTTTATTCCCATTTGCATCACTGTTGTAGTTAATACGCAAGAAAAGCATAAAAAAATGTAGATGCAAAATGAATAAAATACGCAGCACAATGGTGGCGCACTATTGAAAAAGCATATACACAGTGTATCAACTTGGTATTAATACTGTATTGATACATTGTAAGTATAGGTTTAGGAATTCAGCCTTTCTTATCAAGTAATGAAAAAAATTAAAATATTAGACAAATATATAAAAACATGAACTATGTATCTATGCGTTTTCATTAAAGGAAATAAATTTTTTTATGCTTAGGAACTTGCAGCAGTCGTTTTCTCATAGGAAAATTTTAGTAAACGCAGTTTGTTTTACTTACTAAATAAATACCCCGATTATAGTTTTTTTTAATGCGATTATGGTTTACAACTGATGTCAGTATGTGTTGAAAATCTAAAGTAGATAAAAACATTTAAATATGCATATAAAATACAGACAGAACTGTAAAAAATAAAAATAAAATAATAAAACAAATATTTCTCAGCAAAATTACAACTAACAAACAAATGGCAAAGTTGGTTAAGCCGATGAAAATTAATCCAGATATTCAGGCATGTTCTGCAAATCACTTTTTGTGAAAGTGATTTGTAATCACAAAAAGGCATTCTGCGCACGAAACTTTTTGAACTGTTGTGATTTGAAACCGGTCAGCAACTTTTTTGTTTTGTTAAATTAATAAATTTCTTTTCAAATATATTACTGACAACAATAAAGCCCCAGGCATATCAACTTGTGTTTAATTTTTAACCTTTATTAATTTTCAATACATAAAAAATTGTCATCAAATCAAAATATCTGCCGTTTTCTTGTGTTTTCGAAAAGGTAAAATCACACCGAAAAGTTAAATTTCTTGTGTTTTTCAAAACACCACGAAATCACATTTGTGATTTTAAAATCACAAGTGATTTTGAAATCTTGCGATTTGCAGAACATGCTTGATTGCCATTTGGATATTACAAAATGCAACTCTAGGACAAATAGAATCATTTCATTAAACAATTAAATAGCTTGGGACAGCCAATTAGAAATATTAAAGAACGCCAGTTAGTTTTTAGAAAAGTGCTCAGTTTTTGTATCAAAAACAAGAAACCATCCTTGTTTATGTGGAACATTTTTATAAAACTATAAATTATGTTGTAATTAAGATATTGTAATAACTTTTGGTAGTTCCAATGAATTTGAACTGTCTCGAATTCTTTTCCGGATATGTACCATTTGTATGTGTTTTTTGCTGTTCTTTTATTTATTTCTAACAAAATATATGCTTCTTTAATCTTTTTTTCAACAGTTTTTGGCATGCAGGTATGTATTTTTACGGAAAAATGTATTACAAATAAAATGCAATTCCGTGACATAAACAACACTTAGATGCTGTAAACCATAATCAAAAAATAAATTAATGTTGTGTTGTAGCCGAAACCACACAACAATTAAGTGTTGTAAACCATAATCGGGGCAGAATGAAAATCAACAATATATCTTAAAGAACTAGGTAAATGTTTTTGAAACCTAATTGACAAATGTCGGTAATAATATACTACATTTAGTTATACATTTGCTTCTTCAAGTCCAATATTTGTTTTTTTTTAATTGAAATTTGGCATGTCTTGCTTCCGCCTTGGCGGTCATTTCTTGTTTCAACAATTTAACTTTTTCTTTCTGCACTTTAAACATTTCCTTTTGCACTTGATAATTTTTTTGTTCGTAATCTATATTTTGAAGGTGTTTCGTCATACTTTCATAATATTGTTGTTGGACCTCCGTTTGTTGCTGTCGATGACGTTTTGAATGGAGTGGAATGTGCAGCAGACGTCTGGCTTTTGAAAGACTATCTGGGTTAGGAACAAGCCGGTTCCCTCCCGAAGTGCCAAATTCGCTACCAGGTGCCTCCGTGCAATGCTGTCAGCGCTTCCTGGATTCCATTCATAATATAAATGTTGCAGGGACTACCTCCTATTGCACATAATTCTCGTCTATTTTCGGAATTTTTTCTTTGTCTCGCATGCTCACATGCTGCCATGTTCTGATATTTCTGACAGGTGGACCTCAACTATTTAGCTCTGTCGTATATTCCTCCCATTTTTTTAACCAACTGCTTTTGAGCAGAAACTTCGCGGGTTTGCTTTCATCAAGCTTACAAGCGTTGCAATTTGCTTCTTGATTCTACGGTTGCTAGTTAAAAAAATAAGGGTTAATACTTCTTTTCAACAGCTGGCATTTCGTTATTCCGATTTATGAACTTTGTAAAATTTTTTCATCAACCGCAAGTTGCTGTTCATAATAAGCCTGAATAAAAAATATATAATGGCCTTTGATAATTAATCAAGAGTTTATTAATAAAAGTGGACGTGTTAAAACTTTTTGAATAAAATTTTAATCTAACGGCCTTATGCAAAAAAAAATCTTGTTAAAAAATCGTATGCAAAAACAATCGGGTATGTTCTAGAATCCGAATTCACTTGAAAGTGGATTACTTTAGCATTTTTGGTGTTCTGCAATTCACATCCCCATGTTTTTATTCGTTTTCAATTAGAGTAGAAAGGGGTGGGTGAAAGTAAAACGAATCGTACTTTATTCTTATAAATGCTAACATTATTAAGAAAAATACAATTTTGGTTTTTAGTCTGAAGTGTTTTTTATTGAACTTCAACAAAAATCAATTTTTCTCAGAAATATTAATGCAAATAAATTTTTTTTAAACTGCTAAAAATTTCAATTTGGTTTTGGCAGATCTCAGTTGTGTAAAAAAACATGAAAAAATACAACAATTTTGTTTATGTTCGAAAACACAAAGTTACATAATAAAGTTTTTTTTTTCACGCTAATATATGTTTATTGTATCTTCAAATAATTGAACTAACAATAAGTGTTCAAATCTTAAATATATAAATAATTATTAGGCCCAACCAGTGTCGGACATAAACTTAGTGATAATAATTAATAATACATAAAATTCATGTTACGCACAAAAAATATTTTCAAAGAATTTCATCTGGAGAGTTGCGTATTAATGCCGTAGTGTCCCTCTTTTTTAAGCGGATGTGTCCAGGAAAGTTCAAGATGTTACGAGCAAGGGGATTAGGATGGAACTCGAGTTTTGTTAAATATTTTCCAGCATATTTTGCAATTTCAGCGGTCACAAGTGGCATATTTAAATCACGATGTAAAATAGAATTTTTCAAGTACCATGGAGCCGTAGTTATTAACCTTAATATTTTGTTTTGCATTCGTTGGATTCTCTCTACATTGGAAGCTGAAGCAGTGCCCCATAGCTGAATTCCGTAACACCATATCGGCTTCAAAAGCGACTTGTATATTAAAAGTTTACAATCTAGACTGAGGGTAGAATTTCTACCAATCAGCCAATGTATCTGGGTTAATTTAAGCTTCATTTGTGTCAGCTTAGAGTCAATGTGGTGTTTCCATGTAAGCCGTCGGTCGAGGTGAATACCAAGATATTTCACATGTGAATGTTGAGGAACAACTTGATTGTTGATTTGAATGGGGGAACAAGTGTCTCTTCGTAGGGTAAATGTAACATGAACACACTTTTGTTCATTTACTTTTATTCTCCATAAGTTCAACCACAGTTCCAACAGGTTAATATGTTGCTGAAGGTAACGGGATGCCTCGTGAGGGTTTTCATGCATACTAAGGCAGGCTGTATCATCGGCAAATGTAGAGGTGAGGATATTACTGCTCAAAGGCATATCACAGGTATAAATCAAATACAAAACTGGCCCCAGTATACTCCCCTGAGGCACCCCAGATGAAATGGTTTCGGGCACACTCATGAAGTCTCCTTCCACGACAGTGAACTTCCGGGCAATAATGTAACTTTCCAAAAGATTTACAATGTTTATTGGTAGATATGTCTTCAATTTTAGAATTAGGCCTTCATGCCACACTTTATCAAATGCCTGAGAGACATCAATAAATAGGGAAGAACAATACTTTCTTTCTTCAAATGTTCTTCTTATGAAATGAACCAATCTATGACATTGTTCAATGGTGCTGTGCTGACTTCTAAAACCAAATTGATGGTCCGGTATGCATCCATTATCAGCTAGAATTGGGGACAATTTTGTCATGAGAAGTTTTTCGAAGAGCTTCGAAATTGTTGACAGCAAACTTATTGGCCTATATGACTCAGCCTTAGTAAGATCTTTACCCGCCTTTGGAATCATTTTGACCATGGCAAGTTTCCAGCTGTGTGGGTAATACTCCAGTCGTAAAATACCATTAAAAATAAATAACAGGATTCTAATAGCAATACGAGGCAACTGCATCAGCATCTTGTTACTAATTCCATCAATACCCGGGGCCTTCTTTGGATTGGTTTCAGCAATTAGTTTTTGTACATCAAGCATCTTAAACTTTATGGGTCGGGGGGGGTAGAGCTACTACGCTCGGCAAATCAACAGCACCAGTACATGTGTTTGGGGTAAATACGTCTTAAATGACCAGCTAATATGTTACCTTTTTCAGTATTAGTTCTTGCCCAACCTCCGGTAGAAGTGCGCAGGGGTGGTTTAGACTCAACGGGTGTTTTAAGCTTTTTAGCAGCGCGCCACAAGGAGTAATTAGATGCTGCAGTGACATCGAGACCTTCCAGGTAGTTCTTAATAGAAGCAGATTTTTCAGCTGAAAGCAACTCTTGGAGTCGTTTAGTGCATTCTCTAAGTCTGATTTTATGTTGGGGCGATCTGTGCTGTTGCCATTCCCTTCTAGCTCTTCTTTTTTCACATACGAGACGTTCAATGTCCGCAGAATAAATTCTATTAAACCCAGTCTGCGGATGGGAGGTAGTGGCATGTTTAGCAGCCTGTTTAATATTCTCGGTAAGATTGGCAATGTTAAGTTCAATATCATCGGGAGTTCTAAGCCTGATGTTTTCCGTACAATGACTACTGAGATATTTTTTGAACCCCAGCCAGTTAACACGATGTATCATCTTCACATATGGGTCAGGTAAGTCACTTCTTAGTGGGCTACAAATTGTAACGATCGTGGGAGAGTGATCGGAGGAGAGATCATGTGAAGCTTCAACATGAATTAAATCCCTAGGGATATTTTTCATGACCCCAAAATCTATAACATCCGGAATTTTTTGTATGTCAGTAGGCCAGTAAGTGGGCTCCCCACTAGAAATGACATCCAAATCCATTTTTGAAATTGTGTTGAACAATGCTCGACCTCTAGGAGTAATAAGACGCGACCCCCAGAACGTATGCTTTGCATTGTAGTCTCCAGCTGCTACGAAACAAGGGCCAAGAGTTTTGTAAAAATCCTCGTATTGATCTTCACTGATTGAAAATCTGGGAGGGGAGTAAACTGATGAAAGCACAAGATTTGAACAAAAATTTTCGATGCAAATATTTGTTGCTTGTAGATGGTCTTCACAAGTGTTCTCAAGAATATAGTGCTTGAGTCTTGACTTTATTAGAATTGCTGATCCTCCGCATGCTCTTCCTCTCGGGTCCTTTGTATCATATAAGGTGTAGCCACTCATTTTAAAAAGGCTTCTCGAAGTCAAATGAGTCTCAGATACCAACATTACATCAATATTCTTCACCGTGAGGAAGTGCTCTAGTTCGTTTCTATGTTGGCGAATGCCGTTAGCGTTCCAGAAACATAACTTTAACGTGTTCATGGCTTGTTAACTAATGCTAGAAGCAGAGTGTTCTGCATTCGCAGCATTTCTTGCATCATGCTAGTCATATTTGTCGTAAAGTTGCTTATAGTTTGCACCAGATTATCAATAGTAGCTTCAAGGCGATTGAAATTAAAGCTTGCATTTGCGTTTGTTGTATTGTTTGGTGGTGACACTTTTTGAACGGGAATAGAGTTGATCTTCACAGCGTCAGCATACGATACATGTGAAGTGATTGGTTGGGCCATTAGGGGATGAGTAGCGGAGTACGTATTTCCTGCTAGAGCTGGAGTTACTTTAGGCTTTTGGGTCATAGCTTGTTTCACAAAAGAGAATACAGGACATCCTCTGTAGTTAGCCGTGTGATTACCTCCACAATTACTGCACTTTTTTTCCTTCTGGTCCTTCGACTTATTGCAAATAGCAGTGTTGTGTAATTCACCGCACACAACACAAACAGACGGTAATTTGCAATAAGTTTTCGTATGGCCATATTCTTGACAATTATGGCACTGTACGGGTCCTGAGCGCTTGTGTGGTTCTTCGACTGTAATTTTCCGGTATAACAGATATTTTAAATTATAAATTGGATGGGTCTCATTTTTCTTCAATTTTATATCATTTGGCTCCAATTCAACGCGAAATAAGGGTTGGGGGATCTTCTCCCTGTTTATTATGTTAGAGACATTCTTTACCTTAAATCCCTGGAGGGTGAGAGCATCTTTAATTTCCTCAGGAACTACATAAGAATCTATGCCTTTCAATACGATCTGTAGGCCTTTAGCGCTCTTAAGCTGGAATGTGTAGAAACTTGTTTTATTTTTTTCGAATTCGTTAACCATTTTGCGGAAGTCTTTTTCATCATATATTTGAACTTTTGTTTCATCAATGTTACCACGTTTTATTGGAACAATGTGAAATGACTTTTCACCAATGGCCGAGATTAGTTTTTTAATAAGTGTGTTCGAGTTTTTTTGTCTCAGATAGATTGGTGGTGGTTTTGAAGTTTTTTTCGAAGATTCTTCGGGTTTATCGCTGTCATCTTGTAATATTTTAAACCGGTTTTGACGATTAGCTGAGGCGGCGTCGTTGTCTCTGGATATTTTCGGAACAGATGAGATTTTTGATGAATTTGGGCTTCGCCCGCGCTTTACTACTGTGATATATCTGTCCATTCCGACAGGCACTTTAGGTTTTTGAATATTATCGTCCATTGTGATAACTGGGTTAAGTGATGAACACGAGCCCAGAGCGGATAATGGCGCTGACTTAAATAACGATGAACTAGGCAATGGTAATGTTACCGAATCACTACTTGGCATCGGAGTAAGCGAATTTGATCGCTCACGTAAAATTGGCTTTGCCGTTAGAAAAAGACTGTCATCCAATTTTTTCTTTTTATTGTTTGCATTAAGAGCTTCAGAACTCACAGTAAAATAGGCATTTCTGCCGTTAGAACTCACTTCACAATTTTTTGTTTTTGAGGTACTCATGCAGAGTATTCCTCAGTCACTTTGTTTGTGTTTTTTGTTTTTTTGTTGTTTCAGTTTATACGAAAAATATTATTAATGCAAGTAAAGCAAATTTAACAAAAACTGTACTTATTACGAATCAGTACTTATTACGAATATTTTTTTTGTTTGTATTTTTGTTTGCTTAGTATGTGAAAAAAAAACTCCGCTAACACGTCTGTTCACTACGAAGGTTCAAAAACAAAAACTGTACTTATTACGAATCAGTACTTATTACGAATATTTTTTTTGTTTGTATTTTTGTTTGCTTAGTATGTGAAAAAAAACTCCGCTAACACGTCTGTTCACTACGAAGGTTCAACAAGACTGATCATAATAAAGTTTGATGTCAATCTTTTTTGAACTAAATCTCAATTTATTTACATCTTATTGATAAAAAAAAATGAATTTTTTGAAGGAAATTAAAACTAATTTCATATATATAAATCTATTTAAACAATAATTATAATAATTCGATTGCATTTAGTTGTAAAATCGCAATGTAATAATCAGGCAATACTTTGTTTTAACAACATATGGTGCCAAGACAACGTAGTCGATATTTCTATAGCCGGCAAACAGCCGCGCTGATAAATAACGCAACTAGAAGAAGAAGAGAGTAAAATTAATAATCTCTTTTAAAAAATTGTAAAATCAAAGCTAGCTTGTAAGGTCTTTGTATTTGTTGATGTGAATTTAAACTAACAAGAGCATGTTTCATGTTCAAAAGTTGAACGATGTAACGGTATATCAAATCAAGCAGATCAACCAAAAGCAAATAATTTTATTTTCGTTCGTTGTCTTTTTTGAGAGTATTGAATAATTTTATTTTCATTCTATGTTTCTTTAAGAATACACTAGAGCCCCGACTTTCATCGTCCCGATTTGAGTTGTTTCGATTTGCGTCGCTTTTTGAAAACTGGAAGAATTCGATTTGCGTCGTTGCAATTTCGTCGAGTTGCGTCGGTCCGAGTTGCGTCGTTTTGACACCGATTTGCATCGTTTTGATTTCGATTTGCGTCGTTTTGATTTCGTTAAAGTGTTTACTGCAGCATTGTGGATTACCATTTTTAGCATTTGTAGTGCCTGATATAGCATATTTTCTGTCTTTTAGCATTTTCACAACTTCTGGCCTGTACATTAAGAAGTTTTAAAATTGCGTGAAGTAAGGGGAATTCCCTTTCCTTTGTTATATAAGTGGTGCTAATAACAACTATCTGGTTATGGTAAGAATTTAGTGTGTTATTCCCCAAAATCCATCCAATCAAATGTTGTGTTGTTGATTTAGATTTATAATCTGAAGAGAGCTCAATGTAAGCTAAATAAATTAAAATTTATTAATGCATCTACTTTTTATGAATATACATATGTACATATGTAAATGAATGTAATTTTTATTATATTTTTTATTAATTTATTGTTTTATTTCTTTATAATAATTATAAATATTTGTTGAAGTAAACGAAATAAATAAATAGAAGTGTATTCATACTTGTTTTTTATCAAAAATATAAAAATTTTTTCTTTGTTTTGAATATTTTCCCCAATAAATTTTAAATCTCAGTGTATTTATATAGAAAATGGTGATTCGATTTGCGTCGCGTTTCTACGGTCCCC
Source organism: Germaria angustata (assembly GCA_963681545.1). Classification (NCBI taxonomy): domain Eukaryota; kingdom Metazoa; phylum Arthropoda; class Insecta; order Diptera; family Tachinidae; genus Germaria; species Germaria angustata. The sequence goes on along the minus strand of OY813002.1, from coordinate 44,307,752 downwards.
ATTAACGACGCAAGTCGGGGCTCGAATGTATTAATTTTGTTTTTATTCGCCTAGAAAATTAATTGAAAAATTTGAATATCTTTGTTTTCATACTCTGTAAATTGTTTTACTTTTGTAATTTGTTAATTTTTTTGCAACTTTTTTGCCGGCTGCCGTCGATTTTTGCGTAGCCGTAGCCGTTGACATTTAAATTTTTTTTCGAACATAAACTTCGAATGTGGAAAAACATGCTGAATCCAGAACACCAATTTATAAATTATGGGGATTCAAAAAGTTTTTCGTTTTCAATCCGAGTCGAAACCTGGAACATACCCGAATAATGAGGATTGTAGGAACAACTAAGAATAGACTTGCAGGATAAATGTCAGATCAAAGGAACAGGTATAATGTTACACAGCGAACGGCAATGTCATCACATTGTAGGGATTAAATACTACCCAAACTTAGCAAATGCTTCATTACTAAATACATAAACAAATTACAAAGAAATAGTCATTTACTCAATCAAACAGAATTAATTTTAAAATAGAAACAGACAATGTATGCGTATATGTATGGATATACCCGTATATACATATACATATATACTTATGAATGCACATGTGAAAGTATTCTTTTATGTTATTTGATGAGTCTTATTTCAATATACATATGCATGTATGTTTGTTATATAATATAATTACTTTAAATACTTTCTAAATTATATACATACATAAAATATGATGCAAATTCTTAGATCCATTTTTTCCACAGCAGAAAATCGCCAAACAAACATGTATATATATTGTTACGTTTTTACCTTTTTAAAAACGTTTTCCGTGGGTTCTTAGATTGCAATGAAATTAAACGCACAATATTTAGATTTTCAGTACTCAACAGTTTCTACTTTATTGAATTAAATACCACTGTACTATGCTCAAAAGCAATAGTAAGCACTTAATACCCTTTTTATACTTATGACACTTTACAATGTCACTGTTAAATCCAACTACTCGGGTATGTTCCAGGTTTCGACTCGGATTGAAAACGAAAAATTTTTTGTATCCCCATAATTTATAAATTGTACCTACTCAAAAACCTTTAAATATTCATTTTTAAAGTGTTTCCAAATTGCCTGGCATAATTCCGGAACTGCACGACTAAGAAAGGTTTCCCATAGTCTCGTCTGATAATTTGTGCTTTTGATAGACTCTCCAGCAGCGACGTATTGGAGTGTGGCTGCCAGTTTCTCTGCTGGAGTTATCGCTTCTCTCAAGATGGTATCTTGTTTTACTATATCACCTTCGATTTTTGCGAGTATCAAATTAAATGTCTCTCCTCTTATTCTGATATAGTTCAGAAAAGACGACTTATCTCCCAAGAAGTCGTTCATAAGAAACGAAAATGTACCTCGCTCCACTCAGCATTTCCGCCATTGCTTCACCCACTCACTAGTTTTAGTCAACTAGTTTTACCTCCATTGCTTTCTTCGAGGTTTTTCTGTATAGCACCCAATTTTGATTTTTTTTAAGAAAATTTACTTTTTTAAATACTTTACTTCTCAAGTTATTAAATTCCGTTTTTGGCGCCCAAATTATAGGAATAAAAGGAATTAAAGATAAAGTAAAAAAACCAACTCTGGCTGTCAAATAAGAGTTTTTTTACAACAACAGTGAAGAAATAGACGTTTTAAAAATCATCATGAAAATATGGCATGATTTTGGGAGCAACTTTAAAAGGAAATAAAAAAGACATCTCTTAAAAAATCATCGTGAAAATTGGGTGTAAAACAATTTACAGAGTATGAAAATAAAGATATTCAAATTTTTCAATTAATTTTCTACGCGAATAAAAACAAAATTAATACTCTTAAAGAAACATAGAATGAAAATAAAATTATTCATACTCTCAAAAAAAACAGCGAACAAAAATAAAATTATTTGCTTTTGGTTGATCTGCTTGATTTGATATACAGTTACATCGTACAACTTTTGAACATGAAACATGCTCTTGTTAGTTTAAATTCACATCAACAAATACAAAGACCTTACAATCTGGCTTTGTTTTTACAATTTTTTAAAAGAGATTATTAATGTTATTCTCTTTTCTTCTTCTAGTTGCGTTATTTATCAGCGCGGCTGTTTGCCGGCTATAGCCATATCGACTACGTTGTCTTTGCACCATATGTTGTTAAAACAAAGTATTGCCTGATTTTGGAACGATTTTCCGTCATCCCACGTCAAATTTGGTTTATGAACAGACCGGTTTCGGCTTTGTGCCATCTTCAGTGTTCTCGATTTAGTATTCGAGAACACTGAAGATGGCACAAAGCCGAAACCGGTCTGTTCATAAACCAAATTTGACGTGGGATGACGGAAAATCGTTCCAAATTCAAACAAACCCCGTCGGAAGAATATCACAAAAATATTGCCTGATTATTACATTTCGATTTTACTACTAAATGCAATCCTTTTATTATAATTATTGTTGAAATAGATATATACAGGGTGTTTTTTTAGAGGTATAGAAGTTCGAATTGAAATAAAACACAAGAAAATCTTTTTAATGTCCATCAATTTGGCTTTATTGGAAGGATAATTTTATGCCATTAACGTTTAAATATGATTTCGGGCATGTGGCCGCCGCGGCTGGCTCGAATAAAGCCAATTCTACAGGTCCAATTTTCAACCACTTTTTCGAGCATATGGGGCCGTATGTTGGCAATAACGCCACGAATGTTGGCTTCCAAGTCCCCTAACGTTTCTGGTTTGTTGGCGTAGACGAGCGACTTCACATATCCCCAAAGAAAATAATCCAATGGTGTCAAATCACACGATCTTGGTGGCCAATTGACAGGTCCATTCCGCGAAATTATGCGCTCATCGAATGTTTCCTTCAATAAATCGATTGTGACGTGCGTCGTCTTGTTGGAACCACAACTCATCCACATTCATGCCATCCAATTCGGGAACAAAATAGTCGGTTATCATGGCTCTATACCGGTCTCCATTAACGGTAACTGACTCTCCAGCATTATTTCGGAAGAAGTATGGCCCAATGACTCCACCAGCCCATAGAGCACACCAAACAGTCAGTTTTTGTGGATGTAATGGCGTCTCAAGGGTCTCATGTGGATTCTCTTCACTCCAAATGCGGCAATTTTGCTTGTTGACGTAGCCATTCAACCAAAAATGAGCCTCATCACTGAACAAAATTTTGCGATGAAAATCAGCATCGAGATCAATCTCATTTTCGGCCCATACACCAAAATCACGACGCATTGCATGGTCTCGCGGCTTTAATTCTTGCACAAGCTGGATCTTGTAAGGTCGCAAGCCAAGATCTTTGCGCAAAATCTTCCATAAAGTTGATGGACAAAGCTCCAATTGCTGTGCACGGTGGCGAATCGATTCATTCGGGTCCTCTTCAACACTTTGCTCTACAGCGGCAATTGTTTCTTCGGTGCGCACTGTTCGACGTCTCTGCGGATGCGTATTATCACATAGAGTAAACGTAGTGCGAAAACGATCCATGGTTAACCGAATTAATTGCTCTGATGGACGATTATGTCGACCATAAAATGGACGGAGCTTGCGGTAAACTTCGCGAACTGAACCATTACTTTCGAAATAAATTTGCACGATTTGCAAGCGTTGTTCTTTTGTCAACCTGTTCATGATGAAATGGCAAACCAAACTAAATATTAATCACTTGACAGCTGACAAAATGGCCGCCAGTTAAAAAAGTGATGCCAACTTAAAGTTCTATACCTCAATAAAAAACACCCAATATAAAATAAAATAATAAAATAAATATTTCTTAACAAAATTACAAATAAAAAACAAATGGCAAAGCTGATTGAGCTGATGAAAATTAATCCAGATATTGGCCGAGGCAAGCTGTCATTTGGATATAAAAAAATACAGCTCAAGGACAAATGAGATCATTTTACTGAACAATTAAATGGCTTGGGACATCCAATTAGAAATATTAAAGAATGACAAAGTTAGTTTTATAAAAGTGCTTTTTTGTGTCAAGAACAAGAAACCATCCTTGTTTATGCGGACAATTTTTATAAAACTATAAATTATGTTATTGTAATTAAAATATTGTAATAACTTTTGGTTTTATAAAAATTATACATACTTATTCTATATATTGTAGTTCCAATGGATTTGAACTGTCTCAAATTCTTTTGCGAATACCTGCCATTATTGTGATTTTTTTGTTGTTCTTTTATTTATTTCTAACAAAATGTACGTTTCTTTAATTTTTTTTAACAGTTTTTGGCATGCAGTTATGTATTTTTACGGAAATATTTAATACAAATGAAATGCACAACTGTGACATAAACAACACCTAGATGTTGTAAACCATAATCAAAAAGTAAATTAATGTTGTGTGGTTGCCGAAACAACTCAACATTTAAGTGTTGTAAACCATAATCGGGGCATTAAATTTAAGTACCAGAGGCAAGAACCAATCTTTAACAGTGCTCATTTTCGGTTAACAGAGCGCTGATAGCCGCTTAACAGTCATGGTTATTTTAAAGAAATGTTGATAATCTAGGAACTGGGACCGGAACCGTACAAGATAACACATGGAACAGGTGCTCCAGAGTATACGTGTTGAACGCAAAATAAAAGGACATGCAAACAAAGTTCAAAACAATACAAAAAAGCAATTATAAAAATCGAGTTTTTCCCGGAGAGCTAATTGGTATTTATAGAAAAATATACTATTATAGGTATATATCACTATATAGAGTTGGTGCTCCAGGCGGTCCTCTAAAGAGTACATTAGGTGGTATTGCTATAATAATTTTGGGATTTTAGAAAAATGAAGTTTAAAATTATATTTTTGACTAATATCTTGACAATATTCATGCCCATTAAAGAAAAGTAGAGTTATAGGTATATTCCACTATATAGAAACGGTGCTCCAGACGGTCCTGTAAGGAGCAGATTAGGTAGTATTTGTGAAATAATTGAGATTTCAGAAAAAAGAATTTGAAAAAGTCATATTTTTGAACAATTTCTTGAGAAGATTCATGCCCATTAAATAAAAATAGAGAGTTATAGGTATATCCCACTATATAGAAATGGTGCTCCAGACGGTCCTCTAAGCGCAGATTAGATGATATTTCTGAAAAGTTATATTTTTGAAAAAATTTTGGGAAGGTTCATGCCCTTTAAAGAAAAATAGAGAGTTATAGGTATATCCCACTATATAGAAATGGTGCGCCAAACGGTCCTCTAAGGAGAAGATTAGGTGGTATTTCTGAAACAATTTTGAGATTTCAGAAAAATAAATTTGAAGTCATATTTTTGAACAATTTCTTGAGAAGATTCATGCCCATTAAAGAAAAATAGAGAGGTTTAAGTATGTCGCACGATATAGAAATGGTGCTCCAGACGGTCCTCTAAAGGGTATTTTTGAAATAATTATATTAATATTAATGGATATGAATCTTCTCACGAAAATTTTCAAAAATATGACTTTTTTCAAATTGATTTTTCTGAAATCTCAAAATTATTTTAGAAATACCACTTAATCTGCTCCTTATTCCTCTGATAGACATAGGATTTGTATACTACAATAGTATGGTATACTACATGTGTGTCAACGTAAACAACAATTAAACCACGAAACAATCTAGTATATAGCTGATTTCTATACTGTGGTATAAATGTAGTATCTCAATAACACATCTTTTTAGCTGTGTTCAGTAAACATTTGCGCAACCCTAGTAACAAAGTCAACTGTAAATTCGTAGATGTTTGATATTCATTCCAACAACAATACTTACACATGTCCAAAAACGCCTGTATTTTTTCTTTATTTTATTAACAACTAATAATAATTAATGTATAAAAGTAAGTAAATTTTTTTCCGCATATAATTCAAAGTTTTGTTATTATTTATAATAACAGTCAACAGTTTCTCTCATTCCATATTTGTAAACATATAATCATACATAAAAACAAAAACATAGTATAGATACCACCAGTCTGTCACCCATAAGTAGTATACAAAACCGTAGTATACGTACCATGGTATGTAAACCATATGTCTGTCAAGGGTATTAAAGGACCGTCTGGAGCACCATTTCTATATAGTGGGATATACTTATAACTTTCTATTTTTCCTAAATGGTCATCAATCTTCTCAAGAATTTGTTAAAAAATACGACTTTATTCAAAATCATTTTTCTAACATCCCAAAATTATTTCAGCAATACCACCTAATGTACTCTTTAGAGGACTGTCTGGATCACCAATTCTATATAGTAGGATATATCTATAACTCTATATTTTTTCATAAATACCAATTAGCTCTCCGGGAAAATTTCGATTTATATAATTGATTTTTATATTGTTTTGAACGTTTTTTGCACGTCCTTTAATTTTGCAACAAACACGTATTCTCTGGAGCACCTGTCCCATGTGTTGTCTTGTACAGTTCCGGTACCAGCACCTAGATTATCCACATTTCTTGAAATTACCCATGACTGATAAGTGGCTAACGGCGCTCTATTAACCGAAATTTTAGCACTGTTAAAGAAATATATATATATATATATATATATATATATATATATATATATATATATATATATATATATATATATATATATATATATATATATATATATATATATATATATATATATATATATATATATATATATATATATATATATATATATATATATATATATATATATATATATATATATATATATATATATATATATATATATATATATCGTCGTCGAAAATCCAAAAGTACGTAACATCATTTTTTCTAATTTTACAGGAGGAGCAAATAACGTTACAAAATAAGAAATACTTCAGATATAGAAACAAGTGATGGAGTATGGAATTGAAACACAACAATTTAACTATTTTAAAAGAAAAAATAATATTTTTCGAAATATTTTTAAGTTATGTTTGTTACGTTCTTTTGCATTTGTGTTTTCTGAAATAAAAGGATGTATCATCATAAAAATGTTTTTAAGCAAAAGTGAAACGGACGTTAATGTGAATCATATGAAATAATTTTTTAATACTTTCTATTAACGCTTTAAATTTAATAAAAGATGAAATGCATTTATTCCGTTTTATTTTTTAAAAATTATTATCTTTCGACAACAGGAATAAAGTTCCACTAAAATTAATACTAACATTAATAAAAGTAACAATTTTATTATTTAAATAATACAAAACACAATTAATTCAATTTCATATAAAAATAGTACACAGAAGACAAAACAATTCAATGCTTAATTAAAATGGAATATTATCATAAAAATAATGACAGTCCGAAGGAAGCAATAATTTTAAGTCCTGTAAATGCTGCCATTTCTTTTTAGAAATTTTTATTCTTTCAGGATGCAAAAGGTTAGGATGGATGAATTCGGATTTTTTGCCTGCCCGTTGTGGAAGAACCTTATAATCTTCTTTAATATCAGTTTTAAAATAAATGGTTCCCGATGAATCATAAGCCAAAGCACGGATCATATTAACCGTAGGGTCACCAATTTTTTTACCTAAGTTTTTAAATAATTGTTTAAAGTTATAATTATTTATTTTATAATGTATACTTTACCTGGTCGAATCGATGAGTATCGCTTAGGAACAGCTTCATAATCAAGAAAATAATCATGTTTAAGGTGATGAACGTTAAGCGGAAATGGGTTTTTACGAGAATCCTTTATTATGTCAACCAGTTGTGAGGGTAAATTTATTTTCTTGTTATTTATTCTTCGTTGAATAAGAGAATGGGTTGAATCGCACTCCATTTGTGTGTGTCCTATGATTAAATATTTCTGTTCAATAGTAATATTGTTTTCAACACTAAAGGAAATCAAAGCATTGGATAACACTACATTGCGATTTTGGTAGAAGCATCCGTCTGAATATATAATTATATGATGAAAATTTGGCCTACGGAGGATTGCGCTTCTTAAATGTTTAATTAGAATAGTGGCGAAAGTGGATGCAACAAGGTTCCCTTCAGTTTCATCCCAGACAAAGTTGTCAGATTCATGAGTAACGATATTGTATATAGTAAAGTTGTGAACTTGCAATTTCATTTTGTAATATGAGGAATTTGCATTTGACTGTGGAATAAGTTTTACAGCTTGCATGTCCATACATAACAGTAAGCATAAACCCGCCTTAGCACTTTCTATATCATTTAATTTTTCTTCTCTCATATTGTCGATTTGGTTTCTGTGGCTATCATACTGATCCTGTGAAATATTTCCTGATTCATATGATACACAAATGTTACACATGTCATTTCTGGGCTTGAAAATAGAATAATTACGATTTTTTAAAACTTCCATGAATTTTGGGAAAGATATAGGAGAGATTTCATTTTCTTTGTGTGATTCGCATTCCTTAGAATATACTTCATATACGTGTCTGTAAGATTTAAAATCAGTCTGGAAGTACAATTTAGTTGTGTGTTGACGTCGGTAGTGAGACTCTAGCTTTGGAACTTCGTCTAACCAATTATTTAAATAATTTACCAGTGATTCGTAACGTTTGCCTTGGGTGGTATTTCTCTTTGATTCGGTTCTCAAAATTTTTTGGTTTTCCAGACCCAATTGTGTCATATGTAATTCACTCGAGTTCACCCATTTTCTAACCCCTGATTCTGATAATCCAAGGGTTGAAAAAAACATTTTACTACATACTTGCAGACGGGCAGTTTCTATGTTTAAAAAATAAGATTTTGAAAATGTTCGTCGAGAATTTTCTACGTATGTCCGCTTCTTGGTGAAACATTCAATTCTGTCGGTAACATACATTTTTTTTTGGTCCCAAGACATTTGCCAGAAACGTAAAAATATTTCTTCTCTCACACTTTTGGAAAAGAGAGAGCAATACCGTGTTGAACTTTTTTCACAATATTTGGAGGTGCACCCAGCTTTCATCTCCCTTGGCTTTCTTTCACAAATAATTCCTCTTGACAAACCATCGTACTTTTGTCCTTGCATTCGCTTTTTTTATTTTCTTCTTTTTTATTTCTGTTTTTTGAACACTGTATGATTTTGTCATAAATACTTTCTACATTAGAACACATTTTATTTATTTTTACTGCACTTTTCGCTTCTGTTGCAATTTTTTGCTTGATATAAAATGAAAGTATTTTTAATCATAAACGGAATCAAAGCAAATAAACACAAAAAAAATCAATGCTTACTTTGTTATTTAAAAATTAAAATATATTTTATTTTCATTTCTAACCGAAGTTTGATGATACGTTCTTTTGACTTGTGAAAATCATGCAATGTTGATACGTTATTTTGAATTATGGATATAAAAGCGTTATTTTTGGTCGCAGAAATCTAAAAATTGGTAGAGGCATGTAAGTTAACCTAACGAATCATAATTAATCAAAAACTCGATTTTGGTTTTTTTGATGATACGTACTTTTGGATTTTCGACGACGATATATATATATATATAAATATATAAATATATATATATATATATATATATATATATATATATATATATATATATATATATATATATATATATATATATATATATATATATATATATATATATATATATATATATATATATATATATATATATATATATATATATATATATACTGTTAGCGTCAAAAGAAAGTGTTGTCTTAAATAAATGTATTTATTTTTGCATTAAAAAATTTAAATTTTTCTAACTTTACTGTTGTTTATAAAACATTGTACAATACTCTTACAATATTTAAATAAATAATCAAAATATTTCAACAACAACAAAAACAGTACAAACAAAACTAAAAGCACTCAATATTTAATGCGGCAAAAGAAAGTGTACAGTTTCAGAATAATTAGAAAAATTTTATGACCAATAGTTTGTTTGACTTCTCTTTGCTTTTAAAACTACTTCTAGCCTCTTGTGCATGGATTCCAACAATTTCGATGTTATTTCCGTTGGAATCTTGTACCACTCCTCCTGTAAAATTCGTTTCGGAGTCTCTGCTGGTTATGGTTCTTTTTCTTATTTGGCTGTAAAAAATTTCCCGCCGATGTTCAATTGGGTTGAGGTCCGGTGATTGCGAGGGATGATACAGAGTTGCAAAAGATTCACGTCAGTACCTGCCCGAAAGCCCAACCTGACGGTGCACTATTGCACAAGGGTGAATAAAGCACGTTCACCACCGCCCCAGCAGCCCCCGCCAAGGGCACATGACTGGAGCGCCAACTAACATGTGCCCCTGACAGGGACAACATGGTAGCAAGTTCCGTACAGGCTGCAGAACCATGTACAGACACCTTGCTAAGATGCTTGGAGCTATCTAACCTCCTACTACCCAAATGGCACGGCAGTGGAACTTTTACCCCTATCTGACCTGAGGCTTCTCCTACCGTAACCATTAGAGCAGCTCTGTCGAATAGCAACAGCACCTAGAGATATATGGCCTGAAGAGAACATCCACATCATGCCACTAGCCCATGATTGAAGACACACTCATCCAGCCCATACCTCTCCCCGCGTATCTTTGGGTTTTAACCACAGCCACCACGTGATCCCCGAAGGGGCCTCACCAATAACCAGTCTAGGACACGTCCTAGGGGCTACTGGTTCCCGTGGCACCAGATAGGACTCTGGTCAGCCGCGTGATAAAAGCACCTCCGATTTTAGGTTCCGTGCACACCTGAGGCATCGGTAACACCTCTACCCAGACTAGCGTAGCAAGCTACTTCCTTAATTACTTATATGCACGCCCGTTACCCTGGTGTTTCAGGGATTGGGTAGTAACATATTAAGTTTTAGGGGTTATCAGCAAAAAGGCCTAGGTCCGGAAACCTGATAACCCTATACCCCGGGAAGCACAACACCAAGCCACCAAGACAAGATGTATTGACCGTGCCCCCCGGGGGGAGAGGGATGATACAACTGTTTTGGACTGTAGTACAACAACCACCGTTTAAAAATTTTGGCGGTGTACTTAGTACCGTTGTCCTGTTGGAAGATCCATGCGCGGTTTAATTTTAATTTCTCTACGCTAGCCACCAAATTCTCTTTTAAAATATTTAAATAGTTGGTTTTCTTCATTAAACTCTTAATAAATACTGCATATCCTACACCGCATTACGCCATACAGCCCCACATCACCGAACCCCCGCAATGCTTTACATGTTATTTTTGTTAAATTTCCCAGTTCTGCTTCTACAAATTTTACCACGTTTTTTTGTTCTAAAGATTTCAATCTTGTTTTCGTGTGTAAAAATTACGTCGTTCCAGAATGATTTTTCATTTTTATTGTATTTTTTGGCGAATTGTAGGCGTCACTTCTTATTGTGCTTGTTTTTTCTGGGAACTTCCCCATATAAACCATTTGAATGTAACGCTCGGCGGATGGCACTAGCACTTACTTTCATTGCAGATGATTCGTACATTTGCTCTGATATTTTCAACCCACTTACAGTTGGATCATTCTTTTCAGCTCTCACAATGGACTTAATTTCTAAGTCATTAAGACGTTTTCATCTTCCGGCACGTGGCCGATCTTCCAAATTTTCAAATTTTTTCCTGTTTATTTATATTTTTTTACAGTATTATGGTTTATTCCAATAATTGAGGCAATTTCATGTAAAGATTTGCCTTCTTCCTTAAATTTTATAACTAACTCTCTCGGCTCAATTGCAGTTAGCTTTCCCATTTTAAAATTACTACAGATTCCACGAAATAACAAATGCAAATAATTTAAAATCACATGAGCACAATAGAAAACATCATAAGTAACGAATTTATATACAAAAACATATAATTTTTTGCTTAATTGTAAAATAAGCATTATTCTACTGTATGTGTACACTTTCTTTTGACGCGTTAAATATGGAGTATTTTTAGTTTTGTTTGTACTGTTTTTGTTGTTGTTGAAATATTTTGATTATTTATTTAAATATTGTAAGAGCATTGTCCAATGTTTTATAAATAACAGTAAAGTTAGAAAAATTTAAATTTTGTAATGCAAAAATAAATACATTTATTTAAGAAAACATAGTGTACACTTTCTTTTGACGCTGACAGTATATATATATATATATATATATATATATATATATATATATATATATATATATATATATATATATATATATATATATATATATAAATGAAATTAGTTTTAATTTCCTTCAAAAAAATTCATTTTTCTTTTTCAATAAGATATAAATGCATTAAGATTTAGTTCAAAAATATTGACATATCAAACTTTAGTATGTAGGGCAACTTTGTGTTTTCGAACATAAACAAAATTGTTGTATTTTTTTCATGTTTGTTTACTCAAGTGAGATCTGCCAAAACCAAATTGAAATTTTTGGCAAAGTTTAAAAACAATTTGTTTGCATTAATATTTCTGTGAAAAATCAAATTGTTTTGATGAAATTCAATAAAAAACACTTCAAGCTAAAAACCAAAATTGTATTTTTCTTAATAATGTTAGCATTTATAAGAATAAAGTACTATTCGTTTTACTTTCACCCACCCCTTACTACTCTAATTGAAAACGAATAAAAACATGGGGATGTGAATTACAGAACACCAAGAATGCTCAAGTAATCCACTTTCGAGTGAATTCGGATTCTAGAACATACCCGTATTTTGTGTCAATTTGTTCACTTTATTTTCTTTGGGGAACTAGAAAAAAATGTAAGTAGTTGTTACATTTCAATGGATATATAAATTAACTAAAAACTATTTTTAGGTCTAAATCAATAAATAGTGTGCAACATGACATGCTTCTCAATAGGATGCAAAATAACCGACCCATTGCATGTGGTTTTGAGCCGTGGGCATGAGTTCTATACGGCATTAATAACCACGGCTCACAGTGGCTGAAAATCGTTTTTCATTGGCCAAAATTCTGTAACTTTTGAACCGATCAAAATATTTTTTTTAATGGATAGATATTTAGTTCAGCTTGACTCAGTTTTAATTACATTAAAATTGATTGAGTACTTCTTAAGGAGTTCTAGGTCAAAGTTGAACTTTTGATTTTTTTTTTTAACTTTTGGAGTGAAATATGGGTTTATTTTTTTTTATTTGCATATTAAAAAAATTTATATTTGGAACTTAATAATAATTGTAATTATTTTTTGTGATAATGGTGTTTTTTTAATGTTACACTGAAAATAATTTTTACACTCAAGAAAATGTTTACACTCAAAAAAAATAGTAAAATTAACTGGAGATTTTGCTGTTACCACAGAAAAAATTTTTATTTTTTGCTGTCAAAGTAGGTTCTATTTATTATTATTTTTTACTAATACTATGTTTTTCGCACTTAAATAGCAATGAAAGGCAATTATAATTATTATTCATTTGACACAAATATTGATTTCAAATATTCTATATTTTGCTCTGTGCTATTTCTGTTCTTTAGTAGTTTTTTGGCTTCTTCATCTAAATCCCGACGTTCCACTTTCTATTTATTTCGAATATTGGAGATGAACGGATCTGACGTTGCCAATAATATATTAAATAGATCTTCATTTGTGGAATTTCGTGAAATTTTTCTAGTATTGTGCTCTCTATAAAATCTGTAATCCTTGTTCCTTTTTTCCTGAGCCTCCTCTGATAGATCTCCAAGTGGCATTAAATGATATTTAATGATATCTTCTCCATGATAAAGGATTTTGTGAACTGTTGCAGACATACATATCTCTCCATAGGTAGTTGGTTGTATATATTTTTGCAGTTTCCTTAGCATAATCTCCAAATTGTTTAGAGTCAATTTCTTCATTGCACGCAAGTACTTCTAGGATTATTTTAAATCTAAAAATAAGGTTTAAATCCACTCCTGTTATTTCAGATGCTATTTCTGGATCTGAAAAGAATCTTCGTACGGTATTGCCATCATTTGTAGTGCCTGACCCTTGTTTTGGCTATCTATAATCAATCCAATTTTGCGATATTCATCTTGAACATGTTTCTTTTTTGAACTTCTTAACTCTTTGTTGATTTCATTGTTTCTTATGGATCCTGAAGACCCGAAATCCAAATCATAACTGATTTTTAGTATATGTTCCATAAGTCGTATTCTTGCATGTAGTGGTGATAATCCAAATTCATATGCATCGGTATTCAGGCATGTTCTGCAAATCACTTTTTGTGAAAGTGATTTGAAATCACAAAAAAGGTGTTCTGCGCACAAAACTTTTTGAACTGTTGTGATTTGAAACCGGTCACCTATGTGGTTGGCGATCTGAAATCACTTTCTTAATTTTGGACGGCTTTTTATATTTAACTCAATAAAAACTCATTAATTGAACACATTTATTTGTTTTTTATTTATTTTAAGAGTAAAACTGATAATTTTGTACCAAAAAAATTAGCTAAAATATAAAAAAATTGCAAACACTTTCTATTGTAACAAATGTTGTTATTTGCTTTTGTGATTTGACATTTTCTTTTTATGATTTGCATTTACTTTTTAGTTGTCAGGTGTTTTTGTTCTTCGAACATACACCGATGCTTGCCAGAGTAGATAAATATTGCTTTCGACGAGAAATGTATTTAATTTTTTTAACTAAACAAGCTATTTCCAATAAAACTTAATTATTTTTGTTAAGTCATATTCAAAATATTTATTAACTATCAATTGTTTGCCTAATTTTAAAAATAATTACTTATAAAGTAGTAGCAAATGGCAACAATAATTATATATTAAGAACAGTGGCAACCACAGATTACTAACTATATCTGTGGTGGCAACTTCGGTGTGTATTCTTGAAACTACTTTCATTCGTTAAATTAATAAATTTCTTTTCAAATATATTACTGACAACAATAAAGCCCCAGGCATATCAACTAAATTTTTATTTTAAAAAATTTTAGTTTACGTTCACTTATTATTTTGACTAAACCTGTATTAATTTTTAATACATAAAAAATTGTTATCAAATCAAAGCAAACCATCAGCCGTTTTCTTGTGTTTTCGAAAAGGTAAAATCACACCGAAAAGTTAAATTTCTTGTGATTTTCAGAACACCACAAAATCACATTTGTGATTTTAAAATCACAAGTGATTTTGAAATCTTGTGATTTGCAGAACATGCCTGATTATGTAATGATTTTGTCGGAACTTGGTTTAATTGGGTTGATGCTGCTTGGCATATAATGCAGCTGGATTCAGCCTTCGTGTTAGTCAAAGCCTGACCTACTTTTCCATCTATCATTGTAAGTTCTAATTGGTAGCTTACTTCAATTTGCTGCCCATCTAACTGTAATTGTAATGGCTGTAGTGTTGTAATTTGGGCCTTGATATCACTAATTTCTTTGTTAATGGCATCACGAGTTTCTTTTTTAATTCAAATTTGATTGGCCTGCAGTATTTCGTAGAAGATGGCGTCTCATTTTTCCAAATATCCATTGTTTGCGTTGTACTAGTCGAAGGCTCTGAATCTTCCAAAATCTTTTTCAATCGCAATGGTACAATTGATACCATGAATATATCCGAGTCCGAAATATTTTCACATACAAATTGTTTGTATTGGTTTTGTTCCGAAGAACCATCACATCCCCATTTGCAAAAAAGAATTAGCTTTGTGTTTCCATATTTCTTTAACGCATTTCCTGGTATTGATTGTAGCAAGCGTTCGGCTGTGTGATCAAGTAGAGATTGTAGTTGTACCTCTGCCGAAATTGGTGTGTTTGGTTAGTATCCTTTGATGGAAAACAGTCCATTTTAGCAGCAGTTATGTGATGATATGCTGGATAGATATTTGAGCCCTTTTCAATCGCACGCAATCTGAGCTTAATATATTGCTGTTTGGTTAATTTCAAATCCAGAAATAAGGCTAATGCCTCCTCATTTGTGTACTGTATTGCATCGCTCGGAGTTGGTATACTTTTAAGAATTCGTTTTGTTCTCACTGAACTAGCTTTAATAACTTTTTCAATGATATCCACTTTTGTTAATTGGTTCTATGATCGTAATTGATATAGGAAAGATTGCATCGTTAACATCTTTAAGTTTCCGCCTCTTAGATCTAATGCTGCAGTTGTCCAATGATTTGCGTGGTCTTTCAACCTTATCTTGCTTTGCTGTTTTTGCAGCGACAGTAAGTTGCCCTTCTAACCACTTTTCGCTTTTTATATAAAACTTTTGTTTACTGTAGCTAACTTCTTTGTAGCTTTTTTTAGTACTTTTACAAAATTAGATAATTGTTCTTGTATTTCGGTGCTACACGAACTTAAGTTTAATTTTATTTTAACGTAACTAAGAACATCTTCCTGGTTTTTATTTCTAAAATACTCTTCGGCCAGTTCTTTATAACCGAAGCTCTCTGAATATTTTTATTTGAGTCTGTTATGATTTATCACTTACAAATATACGTACGTACACGTAAAGGATTAACTTATTATTGTGTAATCCCTTATTGAATCCGTAGTTTTATACATTTTTAGATACATGTTATTCACACATTGATCTTCAATTTCATAGCAGGTAGTACTTAAATTGAACAAAACTGCACTTGTTATCCAGACCTTAATATTAGGTAAAACTAATTAGTATTTCGCCAATATGAGGTTCTTTTTATCTTTAGTAGTTTAATGTCGCGATTATTATTATAAAATTGTTTATGACTTTGGCTGACCCTATATATTAAAAAGAGATCATATGTTTACTGTAGAACCTATTGTGATATTTTTATGACTGATTTTTTTGCTGATCAAAACAAAGCCATAAAACCCTTTCGCATGTATTATATTTAATTATTTTATAGTAATGTTTGGCCAATATTTTTGGTATTCCGTGTCAAGTTGTTTATTTTTAAGCTAATTAGGGCTGTATTTTATAATGTAATAAAACAAAGTTTTGTTACATTTTATTCCCGACCTTTCGTCAAATGTTTATTGACTTCTTCTGGGGAATCTTAATTAAAAGTTAAACAACAAAATAAAAAATTAAAAAACATAACTAGTATATGATTAGTAAGTAAAAAACATAAACCTTTAGGCAAAAAAGTGAAAATTTAATACACCATTGTATACGAGTAATTATAGGGCTGTTTAAATTATCGTAATTTGAATTTTTTTAGAGTAATTTCATTAAAATTAAAAAAGTGTTCCACCGGCGGGTCGTGGCGGGTGCAAAAGTGTATATAGAGTTAAAGAAGACAACTTCGCCTTTCTTCGGGTGGTATACGTTTCTTGTTCCCTAGAAGTTCTATTCCACTAAAGTTTCCCCCCGGGGGGCACGGTCAATACATCTTGTCTTGGTGGCTTGGTGTTGTGCTTCCTGGGGTATAGGGTTATCAGGTTTCCAGACCTAGGCCTTTTTGCTGATAACCCCTAAAAACTTGTATGTTGCTACCCAGTCCCTGAATCAACAGGGCGCGCTTGCAAGTAAACTAAAGGTAAAAGCGGGTTCGCTCGCTCGTCCGGAGGGGTAGTTGGTCTTTCCAGACCTTGACCTTTGGCCAATTGCCCTAAAACTTAATATGTTACTACCCAATCCCTGAATCACCAGGGTAACGGGCGTGCATATAAGTAATTAAGGAAGTAGCTTGCTACGCTAGTCTGGGTAGAGGTGTTACCGATGCCTCAGGTGTGCAAGGAACCTAAAATCGGGGGTGTTTTTAACACAAGGCCGACCAGAGTCCTATCTGGTTCCACGGGAACCAGTAGCCCCTAGGACTTGTCCTAGTCTGGTTGTTGGTGAGGCCCCTTCGGGAATCACGTTGTGGCTGTGGTTAAAACCCAAAGATACGCGGGGAGAGGTATGGGTTGGATGAGTGTGTCTTCAATCATGGGCTAGTGGCATGATGTAGATGTTCTCTTCAGGCCATATATCTCTAGGTGCTGTTGCTATTCGACAGAGCTGCTCTAATGGTTACGGTAGGTGAAGCCTCAGGTCAGATGGGGGCAAAATTTCCACTGCCGTGCCATTTGGGTAGTAGGAGGTTAGATAGCTCCAAGCATCTTAGCAAGGTGTCTGTACATTTTTCTGCAGCCTGTACGGAACTTGCTACCATGTTATCCCTGTCAGGGGGACATGTTAGTTGGCGCTCCAGTCATGTGCCTTTGGCGGGGGCTACTGGGGCGGTGGTGAACGTGCTTTATTCGCCCTTGTGCAATAGTGCACCGTCAGGTTAGGCCTTCGGGCAGGTACTGACGTGAATCTTTTGCAACTCCACTAAAGTTTAAATTTCAGAAAAATATAGTAGTTTCATAAATATTTCATAACACCTCTAATATTAAACGCTAGAGCGGTAACCACTTACAACAACTAAAGACTATAATCCTACTAACATTATAAAACAGACCGCAAGCCATTATCGATGATAGTTTGCGAGTAGTAACCATTTATTTTTGACAAAAAACTGATAAAAAAAACACCTTTTTCTGAAATAACAAAATCAGTTGAGTTTGACAGCATGCCACGCCCACAATTATCAATAGTTTAACCTAATTTTTTGGCTACCTTAATATGGATATATTAGCTCCAAAATGGCGTAAAAATTTTAAAAATCGGTGGCAAAAAAAAATTCGACTCTTGGCCAATGAAAAACGATTTTCAGCCACTGTGCGTCTCCAAGGGATATCCGACGTCTCCTAAAAATGTTCATTTTAGATTATAAATAAATCATACCTGTAAACTTATATGTATCGATTTGTAAATTTTCACTCACCTAGTACTCCTCCTTGTAAGAAATTTTGCTCCATCACACGTCTGTACGGGCTTGTATTCCATATGAAGGAATCGTGGCAGAATCGGGGATGTGTGGCATCAACGAACGTAATTCTCATTACTATCGCATATCTAAAAAATCGTAAAATGTATGTATACATACATAATTACAAGCTATTATATTTATGAATGTATAATGTATACTTACGAGACTGGTATTCAAACTGTAATTTCCTTTTCTGTTGTAATAAAGGTGGTTGTTTTTATTTGGACTTACAATATTGATGTGTGTTCCATCAAAACACCCGATGACGCCGGGTATGCCAAATTTTCGGTACAACTCCTAACAATTAGCTCTGGTTTCTTCTTCTGACGGATATTTTATCCATTCTAAGCGGAGACTTTTTTCTAAAGCATCCAACACTTTAGAGAGCACCTAGCAAAAAGTGCATTGCGCCATTCCTACTTCGTAATCTCTTCCAACACCTTTTGGGTATCCACCCTCTGCAAAAAAAACGTAAGCATGCGCTTAGTTTTACGATGGCCGGAATACCAAATGACTTTTTTGTTTCCGGCAGAGAATCTGTCAAAATATTCAACAAGTATGAAAACGCCGATTTATTCGCCCTGTAATGTTGAATAAATCTGAAATGGAAACAAATTGATTTAAATTCTTTAAATAAACTTAACCCACTTACAATGTATCGGGCAACTCTAATGGATTAGATGCATCTCGCGAAGCACGACGAGCTATCCGCTGCTCCTCCTCTTGTAGTGATATAATGGCACCAATTCTGCACATTTTTTACTTTTTAAACTACAAATTTGTGTATATTAATTATAAAACTTAAATATAATTACTTTTTACGTCACTTACCCACAAATTTTCAATAATTTTTACTTTGTATTTATATTTTCTTCTTCCCTATTGTACACTCACTACATATTGATAGCAAAACAAACGTTCCCATGATATTCATGATAGCAAATTTCTCTACTTGGGAAACGAAAATTTTATGGGAATAAAAATTTCACATTTTATTCCTGATAGGGGTGAATGTTTTATATAGTTTTAATATAAAATTACATTTTTCTTCATTAGTAAGTTAGTATTATACTGTATAAAAAATATAAACTAAATGTATTTATAGTTATATAAAATAATATATACGCCTATTTTTTAACAAGGGTTTAAACCAATTATTCGAAGAATGAGCTTTGTTTCCTTGCGTTGATTGTGTCTACATAACTATAAACTTATGTATGTACATATATAAGTACTTATACATTTTTTTGCTAAGAAATTATGTACATAGAGACATACTTACACACGTACATATGTATGTATGTATAAAAAATGGATAAGCCAGAGGATATCAAAAGAAAAATTGGAACGAAGTGGACAAAGTAAGTATAATTATTGTTCTAGTTTGGTAAAGTTTTTGTAACAGGTATGTAATTAAAGGCAAGAAACAGGTATGTAACAAATGGGTATTAAAATACAAGTGTGGGGGTGTCAAATGATCGTCATAGATAGGTAGGCTCAGACACAGTCCATATATATGTAATTGATTTCCTGTTCGGTATAACAACACAACGTGTTTCAATTAATCAATTAAATACCAATTTGTATAAAATCATTATTTTTAATAAACACAAAAATAAAAACATTAACACCAAACTTGTTACATGGTGTCAGAAGTGGTGCAAAATATTAACTTCAAAAAATTTTAAGATGGCAGATGAAAACCAAAGTCGTACACTACGGTCATTAGATTGTGCCAATATGGTTGTTGAATGGCCAAGATGGAAACAAAACTTCGTAGTATGGATGATTGCTACCGGTAAGATGGACAAGCCGGATAAAAATAAAATTGCCACATTTATATGGATAGTTGGTGAACAAGGTGCGGTTATATACAATACATTGTTTCCAAACGATCGTACACAAAATTCAATGCTGGGTGAAGTCCGCGTTGGGGAAGATGCAGTGACACAAAGGTCCTTAGACGACGTATTGAACAAGTTTGGCGAGTATTGTTTACCAAAAAAGAATACAGCGATGGAGTCTTTTAAATTCAACATGATTGCGAGAGACCTGCAAGATTTATGAAGCAGCAGCATAAATAAAAGTATTTTGGAGTCAAGGACGCCTATAATAGCTAGTGTAAAAAGAGAGGAGAGAAATCAAGCAACAGTAGCTGACTCAAACGATTTTGTTTCAATTGTGGAAATGTGTGGTCTACGAAGCATGCAGCTGAATGCAAGGCGAAGGATGCTGCTATTCGTATTTGTTCGAAGGTTGGACATTATGCTAGAATGTGCCGCCAGAAAGGAAAAACTCAAAAACAGGCCACTCAAAAGAGGGATGACAGGTTGGGTTGACGTTCAACGTAGGTTTTTTGATTGTACGAAAGGAAAAGGGGTAATGCCAAGTAATGAACCTTGTTTTAGAATAGAGTCGGCAGAGTCAAATAGGACGAAATAGACAAAAGAATATCGAATTGGATGAAATGTGGTGAGATTTAAATTAGATACTGGAGCTGATGTGAATTGTATTCCATTAGATTTTGTGAAGAAATTAAAAATAGAAATTAGTAATAGAAGCAGCGACTTCCCTGTGCATGATTATAGTAATAATCCGATTAAAGTTTTTGGCACTATATTATTAAATTGTGTTGATATTGAATCGGATAATGAACATAAGGTATCATTCCTAGTTGTGGATAATCGGTTTAAACCTATACTTGGATTGAACAGTTGTGTTGAGTTTAAGCTAGTTAAACGGATGGATGTTGACGGGGTCGTGTTGCCAGAGGCGTCATAAATATTTATTGAAAGATATAGTGATGTGTTTAGAGGATTTGGTAAATTTCCCGGACAGTACAAAATTTACTTGAAAGAAAATTTAAAGCCTGTGCTTCACTATAAGAAATGGATACCGCACGCATTAATGGATAGGTTGAACTGGATGATTTGGTTAGAGATGAAATAGTTTCAGTGGTTGACTACTAATGGATTGGATAAATAATTTACAAATTGTAGGGAATACAAATAGTCGATTGCGCATTTGCTTGGATCCGAGGACTTTAAATGAGTGTGTTAAACGGGAGTATTTTCTTATCCCGACGATAGAGGATCTTACATCAGGGTTGGCAGATGCGAAATTATTCACGGTTATCGATCTTAAAAGCGGGTTTTGGCATAAGGAGTCATCGGACTTAACTACATTCATGACACCATTCGGCCGGTACAAATTCAATCGTTTGCCTTTTGGGCTCAATTGTACGCCCGAAGTGTTTCAGCGCACAAAGGTACAAATTTTTGGTGATGTACCGGGGATTTATATTTATTTTGATGACATACTAATAGGTGCTAGGAATTGAGAAGAGCATGATAGAAAATTGGATTTAGTGATGCAACGTGTTAGAATCATTAATGTTAAGTTTAATTTGGAGAAGATTCAGTATCGGACAGCTTCCGTAGAATTCATGGGAAATACAATTTGACATAATCAAATTAAAGCAGGGCGAAAATACTGTGAGGGAATTTTAGGCATGAAAAGGGCGGCAAGTAGAGCTGAAGTCTTGCGTTTTCTAGGGCTAGTTAAATATATAGCACGGTTTATACCGAACCTATCAAGGATTACAGAGGGTTTGCGTAACTTAACGAGACTTGATGTCAATTTTGAATGGACTGATGAACACGAGGGAGGGTTTAGAAATTTGTTAAACATTACTGCATTAGAACCCGTGTTAGCTATTTACAATCCTCGAATACAAACAGATGCGTCTAAGGACGGATTAGGTTATGTATTAATTCAATAGGGGCATCCGATTGTTTTTGCATCTCGGACTTTGTCGACGAGTGAGCAAAAGTGGGCTCAGATTGAAAAAGAGTTGCTAGCGGTTGTGTTTGCGTGTTTTGCGTTTCATTATTTTGTTTATGGGCCTGAAGTCACTGAGTGTGTGATCATAAGGAAACATTGATTAAGAGGAACATTGATGATGTTACCATGCGCCTTGAGCGTATGTTCATGATGTTATTAAAATACTTTCAAGTTTTTATTGTTTACAAGCCCAGAAAGAAAATGTTAGTGGCTGACTGTTTGTTTCGATCTCAGCTGCTAGAAGAAGAGGAGATGGGCGAATTGACGAACGTAATACATAAGGTGAATTTTAACAACAGTTGTTGTTAAGCTATAATGAGAGATAGTTTAAAAATGATAAACTGGTTGCTTTCGGTTTTGTTTTGATTTGTTATTCAATTTTTTAATATAGATTCCCCTGAAGAAGTCAACAAATAATTGACGAAACGTCGGAATGAAAATGGAACAAAACGTTGTTTTATTACATTATAAAATATAGGCCCAATTAGCTTACATAAAAATAGCTTAATAGAGAATATCATAAACATTGGCCAAACATTGCATTACTATATATATGTATATATATATATATATATATATATATATATATATATATATATATATATATATATATATATATATATATATCTATATATCTATATATATATATATATATATATATATATATACATATATATATATATATATATATATATATATATATATATATATATATATATATATTCAGTCTGTCAAGAATGAGATTGCACATTAAAAGAAAACATTATTTTTTATTTTATTTCATATAAAAAATTTGTTTTTTATTACAAAAGAAAATTTTTTTTAATTCATTCTAATTATTTACGTTATAAATACTGATTTAAAACAAAAAAAAATCAATTTTAATTAAAAACTAAGCTGAAAACTTAAACAAAATAATTACTACTCTATTTTTTTGGTGTCAAGAAACTCTGCACAAATATTGAAATCTGTACTTAGAACTAATTTTATTCAATAAAAAAGAACAAACGATTGGCTTTAGTACTTGGTATGGCCACCTTTTGCGTCTACCACGCATTTTAATCTTTTTTTCATTGGCTGGAATATTTTGCCACTCCTCCAATATTGCAGCCTTTAGAGCTGTCATATTAGTCGGTTGACGTTTAGCGACTTTTTTTTAGATACACCCACAAATTTTCAATCGGATTTAAATCCGGACTTTGGGCAGGTGTATCTATAACTTTACCGCAGTTAAAAAGTAGTCACATTCTTGCCATATGCGACTTGTGTTTCGGGTCGTTATCTTGGTAAAATTTAAAACGTGGTTTGGTTTCTCTCATGAACCCGAAATTTCTCGTACTTCGTATTAAATTTGTTTGTAAAATGCTTAAATACTGTTGAGCATCCATCGTTGTATCCATAAAGGCCAAATCTCCTACCCCTCTGCTCGAGATGCAACCCCAAACCATTGTGGACATTTTTCCAAATTTTACTGTTGGAATGATATTTTGATTTTGCAGCGATGTTAACGGCTTTCGCCACACTCTAGTTGGTCCAATTTGGCTTCGCTAGCGGCATTTTATTCATAGCTTCCAAAGTAAAGAAGATATCTTCAAAATTTTTTTTCTCAATTCAGAAAAAAATGAAACAATTTTTGGAAAAAAATTTTTTTTTTTATTTTTAATTTTTTTTTTAATTTTAAATTTTTTCGGCCTTATTCATAAAAAATATTGTATGTTTATTAAAGGTTTATTTGACAAATATCCCATAGAAATATGTCAAATAAGCCCTTAATAAACATACAATAACTTTTATGAATACCGCAGTTTATTTTTAATTTTTTATTTTGTTTTTAATTAAAACATTTTCCACCATATATTCATATATAAAATAAAAAAAAATTGTCAACTCAAAGAGAAACCATATTATAAAAGAAACATTAATCAGATTCTTCAGTATCAGATTCAGAAAAATCATCTTCAAAATGATGCATTATAAGCAAGCTTTTAACTTCCTTATCGAAACTAATATTTCTGGAATAGGAAATTTATGAGCCGTTGGACAATGAAGATATTAAGGGATCAGAAGAAACAAAAAGAGCGTTAATTATATCTTCTATTGTATTTTTCCTGTAATTTTTTCTGATATTATTTTCACGGATGTTCCGATAATCTTTATTTCTGACTTCAAGCGCTTCCTCGGACATCATACCATAGCGAAAAATGATTGATTATGTCTGCTCCATGAATTAAAATTCTGTGAACAGACGAGGGCATGTAAAACCAAGGGTATAAACTAACAAAAATTTCGGCAGTTTCCATTGCGTAAATTCTGAATGCCTCCGTGTTTATATCGTATCCACACGCAAGTGCTCGTAAGACGACGCTGAATCGATATATTAAATTTTCGTTCACTCCAGTTATCCGAGCGGCTAAATCTGGTTGTTGAAAGAACCTTCTTGCCGTATTTCCGTTGGTGGTATTTCCAGTAACAGCCATTGGTATGTCGACCAACAAATGCATTTCTTCTCGTAGCTTCTGCTGTATATTTGTTTTATTTTGTCCAACAATATCCTTGTCAGCACCACGAGTTTGCCACTTTTTGTTGGTATTCTATAGGATATGTGCAAAATACATTCAAAAAACCTTATCCAGGAGTGGAGACTGGATAGCCCATATTGAAAGAGGTTCACTTTAATTGGAAATCTCTTCACCAAATTTAAGTCATTCATATTTTTCAGTGTTGCGTTACAGATTCCGCATATTTGCGAAGAAGATTCTGAAATGACGCTGAAAGTTTTACCATCAAGCATGGTCATGTGAAATTGGTGATCAATAATCAATGTGTTTACATATGTTGGTACAATATTTAATATTTGGCTCTTAATATTTTCAATTTCCCTGCGACTCAGGGCCGTCGTTTCCTTCTCGCAAAGTATTTTGATTGGTCGACAGTACCGTGTAGAAGAAGGTCGATTGTTTTTCCATAAAACTGTCGGTCCGTTCTGCACTTGCAGTGGTACAATACAAATTGAAAATAAATATTGGTCTCTCATGTTTCCTTCGCAGTCGTTAAATTTTTGCCTATATGTGGAATGGCCGCTGCTGCCATCACAACCCCATTTGTAGACAGCAGTTAAATGGGTGTTATTATTACTTGTAGATGGGATTTCAAAACTTTCAGGGTGTGCTTCCATGATCCTATTTATTGTGTGGTCCACAAGACTTTGTAGTAGCACTTCAGCATAATAATCAGTGACTGTAATGTCACTAGGCTAGCACTTTTTTTGTGGCGAAGCGTAATTTTTCGTAGCATGGATATATATCGGCGTTTTGGTTTCTTGCTGATTTCTTGTTTTTTATATAATACATACCTTGGCGTTAGTATATAACAAAACTTTTAATGAAAATAATAAAATTTGCAAGTTTAACACGAATAGCAAAACGATGATCAAAAAGGCGGAAATATTTTGCACAACACTTGCAGAAACATATGCTGACTTTGACTGCTCACAGCTGTTCAACACCTGTAAGCTGAGCTTTTAAAAATCGATACAAATCTAGTGAATGTATTTGTTATCGATTGTTAAAAAAAAATTACGGTTTTTCAAATTTGAAAATTTGAATTTAATACCGCTAGCGAAGCCAAATCGGCCACTGTGCATCGTTGTAATATAACATTATTTTGGTTTCGTCACAGAATATCACGTCATCCCAATAGTCCACTGGTTGCGAGATGTTCAACATAGCGAATGAGAATCGTTTTTCTACGTTAACAGCAGAAAGAAGTGGTTTTTTGCGGGCTGATCTTGAAGAGCATTTGTTTCTTATTAAGGCTTGAAGAACAGTTTCATGTGAAACAACAACGTTGCACTCTTCTTAAAGCTCCTTCGCAATGGTTCTTGTGGAAATTTTTGGATTATCGTTTACCTTCCTTAAAAGTAAACGCTCTGTGCGTGTATTTAATTTACGTTTAGGGCCTCCTCCACTTTTTAATTCTAACCTACCCTCTTTTTCAGCACGGTAAAGCACATTATAAATGGTTCTTCGTGATACCAAGAACCTTTCTGACAACTCTTGAACACTTGCTCCCAATTGGTGGTTATAATAAATCAATTGAATGACATCGTAAGTTAAACGTTTGCCTGTCATTTTTTTTAACACAAAAAATTACTAAATGAACTGCGCGCTTAAAAAATTAAATACCAAATGTTTGGTAAAATAACAAAGAAAACTAATGCACATCAAAAATAACGGCATTTTACTGCTAATCGTCTTAAGTTCTTGCAAAAGAGAAAAAAAAAAACTGTTGTGCAAAGAGTTTTTTGACACTAACAAAATTAGGTAGTATTTGTTTTTGTTGCATATTTTTTTTTAATTTTAACAAAAATTAAATTTTTTTCCCTCAGACGTCATGTATACAGAATAGCAAAGAGTATGGGAGTTCAAAAAAGCATGTAGTAAAACACTTTTTTTTACGCTTATATTTATTTATTGTATCTTCACATCTGAACTAACAATAAGTATTCAAATCTTAAATATATAAATAATTATTAGGCCCAACCAGTGTCAGACATAAACTTAGTGATAATAATTAATAATACATTAGAATCGTATTTAGCATAAATATATTTTTAAAAAGTTTCATCTGGAGTGTTGCGTACTAAAGACGTAGTATCCCTCTTTTTTAAGCGGATATGTCCAGGAAAGTTCAAGATGTTACGAGCAAGGGGATTAGGATGGGACTCTAGTTTCGTTAAATATTTGCCTGCATATTTTGCAATTTCAGCGGTCACAAGTGGCATATTTAAATCACGATGTAAAATGGAATTTTTCATGTACCAAAGAGCCGATGTTATTAACCTTAAAATTTTGTTTTGCAATCGTTGTATTCTCTCTACATTGGAAGCTGAAGCAGTGCCCCATAGCTGAATTCCGTAACACCATATGGGTTTCAAAAGCGACTTGTATATTAAAAGTTTACAATCTAGACTGAGGGTAGAATTTCTACCAATCAGCCAATGTATCTGGGATAATTTGAGCTTCATTTGTGTTAGCTTAGAGTCAATGTGCTGTTTCCATGTAAGCCGTCGGTCAAGATGTATACCAAGGTATTTCACCTGTGAATGGTGAGGAACAACTTGATTGTTGATTCGAATGGGGGAACAAGTGTCTCTTCGTAGGGTAAATGTGACATGAACACACTTTTGTTCATTTACTTTTATTCTCCATAAGTTCAACCACAGCTCCAACAGGTTAATATGTTCCTGAAGATATCGGGATGCCTCGTGAAGGTTTTCATGCATACTAAGGCAGGCTGTATCATCGGCAAAAGTAGAAGTGAGGATATTACTGCTCAAAGGCATATCACAGGTATAAATCAAATACAAAACTGGCCCCAGTATACTCCCCTGAGGCACCCCAGATGAAATGGTTTCGGGCACACTCATGAAGTCTCCTTCCACGACAGTGAACTTCCGGGCAAGAATGTAACTTTCCAAAAGATTTACAATGTTTATTGGTAGATATGTCTTCAATTTTAGAATTAGGCCTTCATGCCACACTTTATCAAATGCCTGAGAGACATCAATAAAGAGGGAAGAACAATACTTTCTTTCTTCAAATGTTTTTCTTATGAAATGAACCAATCTATGACATTGTTCAATGGTGCTGTGCTGACTTCTAAAACCAAATTGATGGTCCGGTATGCATCCATTATCAGCTAGAATTGGGGACAATTTTGTCATGAGCAGTTTTTCGAAGAGTTTTGAAATTGTTGACAGCAAACTTATTGGCCTATATGACTCAGCCTTGGTAAGATCTTTGCCGGCCTTTGGAATCATTTTGACCATGGCAAGTTTCCAGCTGTGTGGATAATACTCCAGTCGTAAAATGCCATTAAAAATGAATAACAGGATTCTAATAGCAATACGAGGCAACTGCATCAGCATCTTGTTACTAATTCCATCAATACCCGGGGCCTTCTTTGGATTGGTTTCAGCAATTAGTTTTTGTACATCAAGCATCTTAAACTTTATGGGTCGAGGGGGTAGAGCAACTACGCTCGGCAAATCCACAGCACCAGTATATGCGTTTGGGGTAAATACTTTTTTTTTAGACTCAACGGGTGTTTTAAGTTTTTTAGCAGCGCGCCACAAGGAGTAATTAGATGCTGCTGCGACATCGAGACCTTCCAGATAGTTCTTAAGAGAAGCAGATTTTTCAGATGCAAGCAACTCTTGGAGTCGTTTAGTGCATTCTCTAAGTCTGATTTTATGTTGGGGCGATCTGTGCTGTTGCCATTTCCTTCTAGCTCTTCTTTTTTCACATACGGGACGTTCAATATCCGCAGAATAAATTCTATTAAACCCAGTCTGCGGATGGGAGGTGGTGGCATGTTTGGCAGCCTGTTTAATATTCTCGGTAAGATTGGCAATGTTAAGTTCAATATCATCGGGAGTTCTAAGCCTGATGTTTTCCGTACAATGACTACTGAGATATTTTTTGAACCCCAGCCAGTTAACACGATTTATCATCTTCACATATGGGTGAGGTAAGTCACTTCTTAGTGGGCTACAAATTCTAACGATCGTGGGAGAGTGATCGGAGGAGAGATCATGTGAAGCTTCAACATGAATTAAATCCCTAGGGATATTTTTCATGACCCCAAAATCTATAACATCCGGAATTTTTTGTAAGTCAGTAGGCCAGTAAGTGGGCTCCCCGCTAGAAATGACATCCAAACCCATTTTTGAAATTGTGTTGAACAATGCTCGACCTCTAGGTGTAATAAGACGCGATCCCCAGAACGTATGTTTTGCATTGTAGTCTCCAGCTGCTACGAAACAAGGGCCAAGAGTTTTGTAAAAATCCTCGTATTGATCCTCACTGATTGAAAATCTGGGAGGGGAGTAAACTGATGATATCACAAGATTTGAACAAAAATTTTCGATGCAAATATTTGTTGCTTGTAGATGGTCTTCACAAGTGTTCTCAAGAATATAGTGCTTGAGTCTTGACTTTATTAGAATTGCTGATCCTCCGCATGCTCTTCCTCTCGGGTCCTTTGTATCATATAAGGTATAGCCACTCATTTTAAAAAGGCTTCTCGAGGTCAAATGAGTCTCAGATACCAACATTATATCAATATTCTTCACCGTGAGGAAGTGCTCTAGTTCGTTTCTATGTTGGCGAATGCCGTTTGCGTTCCAGAAACATAACTTTAACGTGTTCATGGCTTGTTAACTAATGCTTGAAGCAGTGTGTTCTGCATTCGCAGCATTTCTTGCATCATGCTAGTCATATTTGTTGTAAAGTTGTTTATAGTTTGCACCAGATTATCAATAGTAGCTTCAAGGCGATTGAAATTAAAGCTTGCGTTTGCATTTGTTGTGTTGTTTGGTGGTGACACTTTTTGAACGGGAATAGAGTTGATCTTCACAGCGTCAGCATACGATACATGTGAAGTGATTGGTTGGGCCATTAGGGGATGAGTAGCGGAGTACGTATTTCCTGCTTGAGCTGGAGTTACTTTAGGCTTTTGGCTCATAGCTTGTTTAACAAAAGAGAATACAGGACATCCTCTGTAGTTAGCCGTGTGATTACCTCCACAATTACTACACTTTTTTTCCTTTTGATCCTTTGACTTATTGCAAATAGCAGTGTTGTGCAATTCACCGCACACAATTGACAATTATGGCACTGTACGGGTCCTGAGCGCTTGTGTGGTTCTTCGACTGTAATTTTCCGGTATAACAGATATTTTAAATTATAAATTGGATGGGTCTCATTTTTCTTCAATTTTATATCATTTGGCTCCAGTTCAACTCGAAATAAAGGTTGGGGGATCTTCTCCCTGTTTATTATATTAGAGACATTTTTCACCTTAAATCCTTGGAGGGTGAGAGCATCTTTTATTTCCTCAGGAACAACATAAGAATCTATGCCCTTCAATACGATCTGTAGGCCTTTAGCACTCTTAAGCTGAAAAGTGTAGAAACTTGTTTTATTTTTCTCAAATTCAGTAACCATTTGGCGGAAGTCTTTTTCATCGTATATTTGAACTTTTGTTTCATCAATGTTACCACGTTTTATTGGAACAATGTGAAATGCCTTTTCACCAATGACCGAAATTAGTTTTTTGATAAGTGCGTTTGAGTTCTTTTGCCTCAGATATATTGGTGGTGGTTTTGAAGTTTTTTTCGAAGATTCTTCGGGTTTATCGCTGTCATCTTGCAATATTTTAAACCGGTTTTGACGATTAGCTGAGGCGACGGCGTTGTCCCTGGATATTTTCGGAACAGATGAGATCTTGGATGAATTTGGGCTTCGCCCACGCTTTACCACCGTTACATATCTGTCCATTCCGACAGGCACTTTAGGTTTTTGAATATTATCGTCCATTGTGATAACTGGGTTAAGTGATGAACACGATCCCGGAGCGGATAATGGCGCTGACTTAACTAAAGAAAAACTAGGCAACGGTAATGTTAAAGAATCACTACTTGGCATTGGAGTAAGCGAGGTTGATCGCTCGCGTAAAATTGGCTTTGCCGTTAGAAAAAGACTGTCATCCGATTTTTTGTTTTTATTGTTTGCATTAAGAGCTTCAGAACTCACAGTAAAATAGGCATTTCTGCCGTTAGAACTCACTTCACAATTGTTTGTTTTTGAGGTACTCATGCAGAGTATTCCTCAGTCACTTTTTGCGGTTGTTTTTTTTTTTGTTTTGTTTTTGTTGTTTCAGATTATATGAAAAATATTATTAGTGCAAATAAAGCAAATTTCACAAAACCAATACTTATTACGGATCAGTACTTATTACGAATTTTTTTTTCTTTATTTTTGTTTGTTTAGTATGAAAAAAATACTCCGCTAATACGTCTGTTCACTACGAAGGTTCAACAGCTAACAGTAAAACACAGCAAATATTTTTTTTATTAATAAAGTTCAAATTGTTCATATATTTGTAATGTGCAATCTCATTCTTGACAAACTATATATATATATATATATATATATATATATATATATATATATATATATATATATATATATATATATATACATATATATATATATATATATATATATATATATATATACATATATATATATATCATATATATATATATATATATATATATATATATATATATATATACATACATATATATATATATATATATATATATATATATATATATATATATATATATACATATATATATATATATATATATATATATATATATATATATATATATATAGTAATATATAATTTATAGTTATTAAATAAAATATATATGTACATATATAGAATTTTTTTGTGTGTATTGAAAATATTCGGGTATGTTCTAGAATCCGAATTTACTCGAAAGTGGATTACTTTAGCATTTTTGGTGTTCTGCAATTCACATCCCCATGTTTTTATTCGTTTTCAATTAGAGTAGGAAGGGGTGGGTAAGAGTAAAACGAATAGTACTTTATTCTTATAAACGCTAACATTATTAAGAAAAATACAATTTTGGTTTTTAGTTTGAAGTGTTTTTTATTGAACTTCATCAAAAAAAAATCAATTTTTCACAGAATTAATTCAAAAAATTTTTTTTAAACTTTGCCAAAAATTTCAATTTGGTTTTGGCAGATCTCACTTGTGTAAAAAAACATGAAAAAATACGACAATTTTGTTTATATTCGAAAATACAAAGTTGCCCTACATAATAAAGTTTGATATGTCAATCTTTTTTGAACTAAATCTCAATGCATTTAGATCTTATTGATAAAAAAAATTAATTTTTTGAAGGAAATTAAAACTAATTTCATATATATAAATCTTTTTAAACAATAGTTATAATAATTCGATTGCATTTAGTTGTAAAATCGCAATGTAATAATCAGGCAATACTTTGTTTTAACAACATATGGTGCCAAGACAACGTAGTCGATATGTGTATAGCCGGCAAACAGCCGCGCTGATAAATAATGCAACTAGAAGAAGAAGAGAATAAAATTAATAATCTCTTTTAAAAAATTGTAAAATCAAAGCCAGCTTGAAAAGTCTTTGTATTTGTTGATGTGAATTTAAACTAACAAGAGCATGTTTCATATTTAAAAGTTGTACGATGTAACGGTATATCAAATCAAGCAGATCAACCAAAAGCAAATAATTTTATTTTCGTTCGTTGTCTTTTTTGAGAGTATTGAATAATTTTATTTTCATTCTATGTTTCTTTAAGAATACACTAGAGCACCGAAAAACCGGAAAAATTCGATTTGCGTCGTTGCAATTTCAAGTTTCGTCGGTCCAAGTTGCGTCGTTTTGTCACCGATTTGCGTCGGTTTGATTTGCATCGTTTTGATGTCGATTTGCGTCGTTTTGATTTCGTTAAATTGTTTACTGCAGCATTGTGGATTACCATTTTTAGCATTTGTAGTGCCTGATATAGCATATTTTCTGTGTTTTAGCATTTTCACAACTTCTGGCCTGTACATTAAGAAGTTTTCAAATTGCGTGAAGTAAGGGGAATTCCCTTTTCTTTGTTATATAAGTGGTGCTAATAACAACTATCTGGTTATGGTAAGAATTTAGTGTGTTATTCCCCAAAATCCATCCAATCAAATGTTGTGTTGTTGATTTAGATTTATCATCTGAAGAGAGCTCAATGTAAACTAAATAAATTAAAATTGTTTAATGCATCTACTTTTTATGAATATACATATGTACATATGTAAATGAATGTAATTTTTATTATGTCTTTTATTAATTTATTGTTTTATTTCTTTATAATAATTATAAACATTTGTTGAAGTAAACGAAATAAATAAAAATGTATTTATACTTATTTTTTTATCAAAAATACAAAATTTTTTTACTTTCTTTTGAATATTTTCCCCAATAAATTAAATTTCAGTGTATTTATATAGAAAATGGTGATTCGATTTGCGTCGCGTTTCTCCGGTCCCCATTAACGACGCAAGTCGGGGCTCGAGTGTATTAGCTGTAGCCGTTGACATTTAGATTTTTTTTCGAACATACGGGTATGTTCCAGGTTTCGACTCGGATTGAAAACGAAAAATTTTTTGAATCCCCATAATTTATAAATTGGTGTTCTGAATTCAGCATGTTTTTCCACATTCGAAGTTTATGTTCGAAAAAAAAATCAAAATGTCAACGGCCACAGCTACGCAACAATCGACGGCGGTCGGCAAAAAAGTTGCAAAAAAATTAACAAATTACAAAAGTAACACCCAATTTTCACGATGATTTTTTTACTTGTCTTTAAGACATGTCTTTTTTGTTTGTAGGTATATTAGGTAGATAAGAAAGAGGGGTAGCAAAAGAAACATGGTTTTTGTTTTCGTGATTTTTTTACAACAACATTGAAGAAAAACACATCTCTTCCTTTTAGCTGTCATTCGCAATTTTACTATTATATTTGAATTGCATTCGTCTGTTAAGGTGGTTATTTCTCTGTGTTCTTCTTTATTTTTCTTGTTTTAAAGCGACAAGTGCTTGTTTTTTTTTTTTGTGTATATAAAAGATACATATATTAATATATAAATAAAAAGTGCAAATAAATATAAACCATATGAAAAAACGAAATTGTGCTTTTAATATCCAAATATCAGGAACACGAAAACTTGTATGATGTACGTAATCCTACATATATGGACCGTGTCAAGCGATCTAGCTCTTTGTTCAGAATCTGCCAAGAGCTAATGATATATACTTTTTAAAGTTATTGTTCGGTCACAATCACGTATTTTTATTTTCCACACTGTAACACATATTTTTATTTACCATAATGTAATGCAATTTTATATTTATCAAGTTTGTTTAATTTCATTTTTGCTTCATATACACATTTTTGTCGCTCTTAAATACCGTACATTTGTTCTTTATTGTATCACCTTACTTCTTTCTTATAAAATATAACCGTTCATTAAAAATTTTTGTAGCTTTGTAACTATGACAATTTATTTGTATTGAATTTTAAATCATTCTCATTAAAACTACAAGAAAGACAACAGCATCAACGCATTCTTTTTGTGGATTTTTATTAAACAGTTATTAAACAGATAAGTCTAGTTCAATCAATACACATTCAAATTAAATCCTGCAGATCTGCTATATATTTTGAAATAAATATATACATAGATCACAAAAAAAAAAACTAAACATTTTTGGCGACCGTGACAGGACGGTTTAATTTATAAGAAAGACTCCAACTCTTCTCAACATTATCGTCTTCGGTCTTCAATTCACATCATCATCATCATTCTCGTCATACTTCTTCTGGTAATTAAAGCCCTTGGCATTCATCGTTTCCATCATCAACATCATAAGTTTTGTTCCTGCATTGGTAAATGTAAAACCATTTACATACATATACAACAACAAGCAAATCAACCCATCGTTTGCTTGATTTCATCAACCCTTTAAAGCAGTCGACCTTGAAGAATTTGCAAAAAATCATTCCCGTAAGTAAGTGACCTATTTACATACCTACATATTAACTCTAAACGAATTTGCCTAATTCAACTTACAACAACAACAGCAAGCATAGAATTTTTCGTTTGGAAGAAGTAAAATACACTTGCACATATAAAACAATAGTGTTGGGCAACTTAAAGCAACTAATCAGTGCTGGGTAATTGGCGGCCCATTTGGTACTTTGTACATTACATGGTACAATTGTTTAATTACGTATTTTCTTTTGTAATTCCATATATTATTTGAACTTCTTAATTAATCTGGTCTAAAATCAATATGATTAGTGACGAAGACAACGCAGCTAAGTTAAAAACCGATCTTTCGGCATTAAAATCGCAACGAAGCGCAATGAAACGGACTATGAGCAAATTAAAGGGTAAAGTTGAAAAAGAAGGTACATCGGCAGATTATACTATAATTGAATGTCGCCTTCAAGTGCTAGAATCGTATTTCAAACAAGCTAGTCACATTCAGACTCAAATTGAGCGTTTAGAAGCATCCGATGAAGGGCGCACCGATTTGGAAGAGCTTTTTATTTCAAGTAAAGGTTTCATGGTGGACTTATTGAATAAGAAGCGCCGTTCGAGTGATATGGATCAAAGTTTCTTAAATACCTCAACATTTTCGCATCAAAGTCGTTTACCTAAACTGAAGCTTCCGAAATTTGATGGAAAATACTCCGAATATCATCGATTCATTACAACTTTTAAAATGTTGGTTCACGATGAGACCTGCATTCCTACGATAGATAAATTCAATTACTTGCTTAATTGCCTCAGTGGACAAGCGTTGGCCCTCGTAGAGCCTTTTCAAGTTATAGAAGACAATTATCAAAAAGCTTTAGATTGCCTCAAAACTCGATATGATAATAAGTCTCTAATTTTTATTGATAATATAAATTCCTTGTTTGCAATTTCGCCCAGTCACAAAACAAACGCTTTAGCCTTACAGTCGATAATAGATAATGTAGCTGCACTCCGCAGCTCTATGTTATCATTAGGGTCTGAACAGCAAATAATGGACGCAATGATTATTCATATCGTTTTATCAAAAATTGATTCAGAATCAAAGGCCGTTTACGATGAAAAGCAGAAGTTTGACCAATTGCCATCTTGGGATGAATGTTATGAAATTCTAAGTCGTCGCTGTCAATTTCTAGAAAGTAGATCGGCAGAAAATCATTCAGTTAACAAGTCAAAATTCAAACATCCCGGTTTGTCGTTCATGACATCTTACGTTTCGTGTGAATACTGCAACGGAAAAGATCATTTCATTGGAAGTTGTTCTCGATATTTAGCTTTGCCAATCCCTCGTCGTTTTGACTTCGTTAAGTCATCACATCGTTCGTCGTTCACAAATTCTTCGTCTATTCAACGACCATCATCGCCTTCTCATTCTATGCCATCGTTCCAATCTTCATCATCGTTGCAGCCATCGCCATCCTTTCATCCTTCGACTTCATCGAGTAAACAGTCATCGTCTAGTCAAATAAATAGTGCAGCAGCAATCCACGTAACTACAAAGTCAGCGTTTCTTACGTACAATCATCGTCGAGTTTTACTTCCTACGGCTATCGTATTAGTGAGAGATAGTTTTGGAATTTTACAGCCTTGTCGTGCTCTTTTAGATTCATGCTCAGAAATCAACCTGATAACACACGAAGCAGTTAGTCGGTTGCGCCTTCGGCAATGTAAATCATTTCAAGAAATTGCAGGTGTTTCAGACATCCGCACGCAACTAAAATCCAAGGTCACTGCAACAATTAGATCTCGCTTGTCAACATTTGAATTTACAACAACATTTTTCGTAAGTAAAACAATATCGTCACAACAGCCAGCAGAACGCTTCAATCCAGAGTGGAGCATTCCGTCGGATATCCAACTTGCAGATCCTCAGTTTAACGTGCCTCAGCGTATTGATCTACTTTTAAGCTCCGAAGTATTTTTTGATCTTTTACTCGAGGGCACAATTCGCCTCGGAAAAAACTTACCTTCATTAATAAATACTTCGTTGGGTTGGATAGTTGGAGGAAAAGTTAATGTTCACCCATCTGATTCGGTTTTGTCGTGTCATGTCACCACTCTAAATGAGCTTGATTTGTCGTTAAGAGCTTTTTGGGAAATAGAAGAGTTTCCTCGCAATAAACTCGTAAGATCAGAAGAAGAGATTCAATGTGAGCACCATTTTGTCGAAAATACAGTTTTTGACCTCAATGGTAGGGTCAAGGTTCGGCTGCCATTTAAAGGCTCAGTTAATCAACTTGGAAATTCATTTGAAATAGCTCGTCGTCGTTTTTTGGCATTAGAGAAACGTCTTCAAAGCAATGAAGAAGTAAAGAGTATGTACATTGATTTCATGCGTGAATATATGGAACTCAGTCATATGTCAATAGTTAATTACGAAATTTTAAATCGTCCGCATTACGTCATACCCCACCATTCTGTATTACGTCCGCAAAGTGTGTCTACAAAGTTACGGGTGGTGTTCGATGCATCGGCTCGTACTTCTTCAAACATATCCCTAAACGATCTCCTCATGGTTGGCCCAACTATCCAAAAGGAACTAGTTCTCACAATTCTCTGCTTTCGGTTTCACAAGTACGCATTATCGGCCGATATTTGTAAAATGTATCGACAGTTCCTAGTTGACGAAAGGGATCGAAGTTTCCAACTTATTCTTTGGAGAGATAGCTCAAATAAGCCTCTCAATCTTTATCAACTTAACACGGTGACATACGGCACTTCAGCCGCACCCTTTCTCGCTATTCGAAGCCTTTCATTAATTGCGGACAAATATAGTAAGCAATTTCCTCTTGGTTCCCAAGTTCTGAAACAAGATTTGTACGTAGACGATCTTCTTACAGGAGCATTTACCATCGCTGAGCTTGATGCCAAGAAAACAGAAATAACTCAAATTTTAGACAAAGCTGGTCTAAAACTTTCGAAATGGAATTCTAATTGCTCTCACATTAATACTTCAAATCAGGAGTTGCTATTTAAAACCAATAACGAAAATATAACTAAAACTCTCGGAATGTCATGGAAACCTGATCAAGACGTTTTTTGTTTTCGTTTCGATTTCTCGAAGGTTGAAATTCCAACGAAACGATCAATTGTATCATCAGTTGCTCGAATCTTTGATGTATTGGGTTTGCTAAGTCCGATTGTAACGTCATTCAAAATTCTCATTCAAGAATTGTGGAAACAGCAACTTGATTGGGACTCGCCTGTAAGCGATCAACTCAAATCCCGCTGGGTTCAATTGGAAGAGAAACTACCTTATATTAATCAAATCGAATTACCCAGATATGTTTGCTTGAGCCCCGACGAAACTTTTGAAATTCATGGATTCGCAGACGCATCGCAATTGGCTTACGGATGTTGCATTTATATAAGAAGTTTAACACCAATGGGAGTTCAAGTGAATTTGCTTATTGCCAAATCAAGAGTAGCCCCAGTATTGCAACAGTCATTACCCAGACTAGAGTTATGTGCTGCCTTATTATTAAGTCGGACTTGGGAAAAAATCAGAGAACAATTTCAAACCAAGTATACGTTCGTGTATTGTTTTGGACAGATTCAAAAATCGTGTTAAATTGGCTGAAAAATCATTCTTCGACATATGTTTGTTTCGTCGCGAACAGAGTTTCAGAAATCCAGAACACAACTAACAATATACCATGGCGGCATGTGCCGTCAAAAGAAAATCCGGCAGATAT
Organism: Germaria angustata; assembly: GCA_963681545.1. Classification (NCBI taxonomy): domain Eukaryota; kingdom Metazoa; phylum Arthropoda; class Insecta; order Diptera; family Tachinidae; genus Germaria; species Germaria angustata. Next base: position 44,269,017 of record OY813002.1, on the reverse strand, counting down.
CGTATCTCGCGGTTGTTTAGCGAATGAACTCAGTTCAACAATATGGTTCACAGGCCCACAGTTTCTTAAAAAAAATGAAACCCATTGACCCAACGGTTCCGTTACTACAACGCAACTTCCTTCATCGGAGTTTAGAAAGGCAACATTCAAAACAACCGTCATCGAGCACTCAATTATTTCGCAAATCATTCATAACCAATCTTCGTATCTTCGAATTCTTCACATCATCACATATCTTTATCGTTTTCTTTACAAACAAAAAGGAAATTCATACGTCACTGCTGAAGAGTTAAAACTAGCTGGTTTGAAAGTAATACACGACATTCAACAATCATCATTCAAAGAAGAAATTGAGCGCCTTAAAAAAGGTAAACTACTACAACCTTCACTACAAAAATTATCGCCGTTTATACAAGAAATTCAAAGTTATCGCACCTCATTACCGATTATGAGAGTAGGTGGCAGATTATCAAATGCAGACTTGCCATACGACACAAAGTTTCCAGCGCTTCTCCCAAAGGATCATCGATTTACGCACCTGTACGTAAAATATCTTCATGTGAAACACTTACATGCAGGACCAAAAGCACTCATCGGAATTTTGCGCCAACAAGTTTGGATCATCAACGCTAGAAATGTTGTACGAAAAGTTGTTCGAAATTGCGTGCACTGCTTTAAGTACAAACCTCGTCTTCTGCAACAGGTCATGGGTGACCTACCAGCTGATCGTGTTACTGGACATCGCCCTTTCCTCATTTGTGGCGTCGACTTTTGTGGCCCATTCTACACATCATATCGACTCAGGGGCAAACCGCCCTATAAAACCTACGTAGCCATCTTTGTGTGCTTCGCCTCTAAGGCCATTCACGCAGAATTAGTGTCTGATTTATCGTCTAATTCATTCATTCTATGTTTAAAAAGATTTGTCGGAAGACGCGGAATTCCTCAGCGCTTGTATTGTGACAATGCTACAAATTTTGTGGGCGCTCATTCAAAGCTTAACGACTTTAAACAAAAGTTTTTCGAGAACGATAAAATCAAGGCCCTGATGGAGTATAGCGAAGTTACTGGATTTCAATTCTTGTTTATTCCACCCCGATCTCCCCATTTCTGTGGTCTTTGGGAGTCGGCAGTAAAGTCCACAAAAACAATACTAGTAAAAAATGCATCTAACGCTGGCGTTACTTACGAAGAGCTTCAAACTCTTCTCATTGAAGTTGAGGTGATTTTAAATTCCCGTCCTTTGCCACCGCGTTCTGACGACCCGAATGATGGTGAAGCCTTGACACCTGCTCACTTAATTATTGGCTCATCGCTTTTGGCATTACCTGATGAAACTTTAATGCAACCGCAGAATATCCAACACAAAGTATTGGCAACGTGTAACGTACTTAAAACAACAGTTTTGGTTACAATGGTCCCGCGACTACATCTTAAGTCTTCAACAAAAATCGAAATGGTTAAACCCAACTGCCAATATCAAAGAAGGACAATTGGTCATCATCCACGAAGACAATGTGCCTCCTCAACAGTGGACTCTCGCTCGTATAGCAAAAGTGATCCCTGGAAGAGACGGCAGAGTTCGAGTCGTAGATGTTCAGACGTCAAAAGGGACTATTCGAAGATCAATCCATAAACTTGCTCCCTTACCACTTGATGAAACTGATTGAAAGGACCTTTCAATGGGGCGGAGTATGTTCGGTCACAATCACGTATTTTTATTTTCCACACTGTAACACATATTTTTATTTACCATAATGTAATGCAATTTTATATTTATCAAGTTTGTTTAATTTCATTTTTGCTTCATATACACATTTTTGTCGCTCTTAAATACCGTACATTTGTTCTTTATTGTATCACCTTACTTCTTTCTTATAAAATATAACCGTTCATTAAAAATTTTTGTAGCTTTGTAACTATGACAATTTATTTGTATTGAATTTTAAATCATTCTCATTAAATCTACAAGAAAGACAACAACATCAACGCATTCTTTTTTTTGTGGATTTTTATTAAACAGTTATTAAACAGATAAGTCTAGTTCAATCAATACACATTCAAATTAAATCCTGCAGATCTGCTATATATTTTGAAATAAATATATACATAGATCACAAAAAAAACTAAACAGTTATATTTTAATAAAAGTCGAATTTATTTCAATTAATGTACTTATAATAATTTAACTTGTTTTATTTTAATTTCAAAATAATAAACCAAAGTATTACATTCTATGAATAGGCACAATAAAATAAGTTATTTTCCATATACGTATGTACCTACTCAAAAACCTTTAAATATTAATTTTTAAAGTGTTTCCAAATTGCCTGGCATAATTCCGGAACTGTGGAGCTTTTAATATCTAAATATCAGGAACACGAAAACTTGTATGGTGTACGTAATCCTACATATATGGACCGTGTCAAGCGATCTAGCTCTTTGTTCACAATCTGCCAAGAGCTAATGATATATACTTTTTAAAGTTATATTTTAATAATAGACGAAATTATTTCAATTAATGTACTTATAATAATTTAACTTGTTTTATTTTATTTTATTTATTTATTTATTAATGTCCATAAAATGTTTACATACTTATTTAAGTTTACAAAATTTATCTAAGATGAGTTTAAGAGTACATATATCTTTAACAACGCAAAAATTTTTTGAAAATTAGAATATATACTACATTATACATCAGTACATAACAAGAATTGGTGGAAAAAATATTATAAAAACCTATTTGAATATAGTTTTGATTTTATCTATAAAAAAGAAACTTAATCTACTTAAAACTAATTAGATTGACGCAAGTGCATTAATATGAGTAAAATCCGAGAAAGTGCAGCGGCGTTGGAAATTTTGTAATAATCTATTAATTCTACATTCTTCTAATTCAATATCTGCTAGTGCATGAAGTCGTGTTTCCAAATTGCCTGGTATACTTCCGGAACTGCACGACAAAGAAAGGTTTCACATAGTCGCGTCTGATAATTTGTGCTTTTGATGGAGTCTCCACTAGCGAGGTATTGGAGTGTAGCTGCCAGTTTCTCTGCTGGAGTTATCGCTTCTCTCAAGATGGTATCTTGTTGTACTATATCACCTTCGATTTTTGCGAGTATCAAATTAAATGTCTCTCGGCTTATTCTGATATAGTTCAGAAAAGACGACTTATCTCCCAAGAAGTCGTTCATAAGAAACGAAAATGTACCTCGCTCCACTCAGCATTTCCGCCATTGCTTCACCCACTCACTAGTTTTAGTCAACTAGTTTTACCTCCATTGCTTTCTTCGAGGTTTTTCTGTATAGCACCCAATTTTGATTTTTTTAAAGAAAATTTACTTTTTTAAATACTTTACTTCTTAAGTTATTAAATTCCGTTTTTGGCGTCCAAATTATAGAAATAAAAGGAATTAAAGATAAAGTAAAAAAAAAACAACTCTGGCTGTTAAATAAGAGTTTTTTTTACAGCAACAGTGAAGAAATAGACATGTTTTAAAAATCATCTTGAAAATGTGACATGATTTTGAGAGCAACTTTAAAAGATAATAAAAAAAGACATGTCTTAAAAAATCGTCCTGAAAATTGGATGTAAAACAATTTAAAGAGTATGAAAAAGATATTCAAATTTTTCATTTAATTTTCAACGCGAATAAAAACAAAATTAATATTCATAAAGAAACATAGAATGAAAATAAAATTATTCAATACTCTCAAAAAAGACAACGAACGAAATTAAAATTATTTGCTTTTGGTTGATCTGCTTGCCTGGCGTTATTTATCAGCGCGGCTGTTTGCCGGCTATAGACATTTCGACTACGTTGTCCTGGCACCATTTGTTGTTAAAACAAAGTATTGCCTGATTATTACATTGCGATTTTACAACTAAATGCATTCGAATTATTATAATTATTGTTTAAATAGATTTATATATATGAAATTAGTTTTAATTTCCTTCAAAAAAATTCATTTTTCTTTATCAATAAGATCTAAATGCATTGAGATTTAGTTAAAAAAAGATTGACATATCAAACTTTATTATTAGGGCAACTTTATGTTTTCGAACATACACAAAACTGTTGTATTTTTTCATGTTTTTTTACACAAATGAGATCTGCCAAAACCAAATTGCAATTTTTGGCAAAGTTTAAAAAAAATTTGTTTGCATTAATATTTCTGTGAAAAATTTAATTTTTTTGATGAAGTTCAATAAAAAACACTTCAAACTAAAAACCAAAATTGTATTTTTCTTAATATTGTATTTTTGTAATAAAGTACGATCCGTTTTACTTTCACCCACCCCTTACTACTCTAATTGAAAACGAATAAAAACATGGGGATGTGAATTGCAGAACACCAAAAATGCTAAAGTAATCCACTTTCGAGTGAATTCGGATTCTAGAACATACCCGTATTTTGTGTCAATTTGTTCACTTTATTTTCTTTGGGGAACTAGAAAAAAATGTAAGTAGTTGTTACATTTTAATGGATATATAAATTAACTAAAAACTATTTTTAGGTCTAAATCAATAAATAGTGTGCAACATGACATGCTTCTCAATAGGATGCAAAATAATCGACCCATTGCATGTGGTTTTGAGCCGTGGGCATGAGTTCTATACGGCATTAATAACCACGGCTCACAGTGGCTGAAAATCGTTTTTCATTGGCCAAAATTCTGTAACTTTTGAACCGATCAAAATATTTTTTTTAATGGATAGATATTTAGTTCAGCTTGACTCAGTTTTAATTACATTAAAATTGATTGAGTACTTCTTAAGGACTTCTAGGTCAAAGTTGAACTTTTGATTTTTTTTTTATCTTTTGGAGTGAAATATGGGTTTATTTTTTTTTATTTGCATATTAAAAAAATTTATATTTGGAACTTAATAATAATTGTAATTATTTTTTGTGATAATGGAGTTTTTTTAATGTTACACTGAAAATAATTTTTACACTCAAGAAAATGTTTACAATAAAAAAAAATAGTAAAATTAACTGGAGATTTTGCTGTTACCACAGAAAAAAATTTTATTTTTTGCTGTCAAAGTAGGTTCTATTTATTATTATTTTTTACTAATACTATGTTTTTCGTACTTAAATAGCAATGAAAGGCAATTATAAATATTATTCATTTCACACAAATATTGATTTCAAATATTCTATATTTTGCTCTGTGCTATTTCTGTTCTTTAGTAGTTTTTTGGCTTCTTCATCTAAATCCCGATGTTTCACTTTCTATTTATTTCGAATATTGGAGATAAACGGATCTGACGTTGCCAATAATATATTAAATAGATCTTCATTTGTGGAATTTCGTGAAATTTTTCTAGTATTGTGCTCTCTATAAAATCTGCAATCCTTGTTCCTTTTTCCTGAGCCTCCTCTGATAGATCTCCAAGTGGCACCAAATGATATTTAATGATATCTTTTCCATGATAAAGGATTTCGTGAACTGTTGCAGACATATTTCTCCATGGGTAGTTGGTTGTATATATTTTTGCAGTTTCCTTAGCATAATCCCCAAATTGTTTAGAGTCAATTTCTTCATTGCATAAGGTTTAAATCCACTCCTGTTTTTTCAGATGCTGTTTCTGGATCTAAAAAGAATCTTCGTGCGGTACTGCTATCATTTGTACTGCCTGACCCTTGTTTTGGCTGATCTATAATCAATCCAATTTTGCGATGAACATGTTGAACATGTTTATTTTTTGAACTTCTTAACTCTTTGTGGGTTTCATTGTTTCTTATGGATCCTGAAAACCCGAAATCCAAATCACAACTGATTTTTAGTATATGTTCCATAAGTCGTATTCTTGCATGTAGTGGTGATAATCCAAATTTATATGCATCGGTATTATCTAATGATTTTGTCGAAACTTGGTTTACTTGGGTTGATGCTGCTTGCCATATAATGCAGCTGGATGCAGCCTTCGTGTTAGTCAAACCCTGACCTACTTTTCCATCTATCATTGTAAGGACTAATTGGTAGCTTACTTCAATTTGCTGCCCATCTAACTGTAATTGTAATGGCTGTAGTGTTGTAATTTGGGCCTTGATATCACTAATTTCTTTGTTAATGGCATCACGAGTTTCTTTTTTGAATTCAAAATTGATTGGCCTGCAGTATTTCGTAGAAGATAGTGTCTCATTTTTCCAAATATCCATTGTTTGCGTTGTACTAGTCGAAGGCTCTGAATCTTCCAAAATCTTTTTCAATCGCAATGGTACAATTGATACCATGAATATATCCGAGTCCGAAATATTTTCACATACAAATTGTTTGTATTGGTTTTGTTCCGAAGAACCATCACATCCCCATTTGCAAAAAAGAATTAGCTTTGTGTTTCCATATTTCTTTAACACATTTCCTGGTATTGATTGTAGCAAGCGTTCGGCTGTGTGATCAAGTAGAGATTGTACCTCTGCCGAAATTGGTGTGTTTGGTTAGTATCCTTTGATGGAAAACAGTCCATTTTAGCAGCAGTTATGTGATGATATGCTGGATAGATATTTGAGCCCTTTTCAATCGCACGCAATCTGAGCTTAATATATTGCTGTTTGGTTAATTTCAAATCCAGAAATAAGGCTAATGCCTCCTCATTTGTGTACTGTATTGCATCGCTCGGAGTTGGTATACTTTTAAGAATTCGTTTTGTTCTCACTGAACTAGCTTTAATAACTTTTTCAATGATATCCACTTTTGTTAATTGGTTCTATGATCGTAATTGATATAGGAAATATTGCATCGTTAACATCTTTAAGTTTCCGCCTCTTAGATCTAATGCTGCAGTTGTCCAATGATTTGCGTGGTCTTTCAACCTTATCTTGCTTTGCTGTTTTTGCAGCGACAGTAAGTTGCCCTTCTAACCACTTTTCGCTTTTTATATAAAACTTTTGTTTACTGTAGCTAACTTCTTTGTAGCTTTTTTTAGTACTTTTACAAAATTAGATAATTGTTCTTGTATTTCGGTGCTACACGAATTTAAGTTTAATTTTATTTTAACGTAACTAAGAACATCTTCCTGGTTTTTATTTCTAAAATACTCTTCGGCCAGTTCCTTATAACCGAAGCTCTCTGAATATTTTTATTTGAGTCTGTTATGATTTATCACTTGCAAATATACGTACGTACACGTAAAGGATTAACTTATTATTGTGTAATCCCTTATTGAATCCGTAGTTTTATACATTTTTAGATACATGTTATTCACACATTGATCTTCAATTTCATAGCAGGTAGTACTTAAATTGAACAAAACTGCACTTGTTATCCAGACCTTAATATTAGGTAAAACTAATTAGTATTTCGCCAATATGGGGTTCTTTTTATCTTTAGTAGTTTAATGTCGCGATTATTATTATAAAATTGTTTATGACTTTGGCTGACCTTATATATTAGAAAGAGATCATGTGTTTACTGTAGAACCTATTGTGATATTTTTATGACTGATTTTTTTGCTGATCAAAACAAAGCCATAAAACCCTTTCGCATGTATTATATTTAATTATTTTATAGTAATGTTTGGCCAATATTTTTGGTATTCTGTGTCAAGTTGTTTATTTTTAAGCTAATTAGGGCTGTATTTTATAATGTAATAAAACAAAGTTTTGTTACATTTTATTCCCGACCTTTCGTCAAATGTTTATTGACTTCTTCTGGGGAATCTTAATTAAAAGTTAAACAACAAAATAAAAAATTAAAAAACATAACTAGTATATGATTAGTAAGTAAAAAACATAAACCTTTAGGCAAAAAAGTGAAAATTTAATACACCATTGTATACGAGTAATTATAGGGCTGTTTAAATTATCGTAATTTGAATTTTTTTTAGAGTAATTTCATTAAAATTAAAAAAAGTGTTCTACCGGCGGGTCGTGGCGGGTGCAAAAGTATATATAGAGTTAAAGAAGACAACTTCGCCTTTCTTCGGGTGGTATACGTTTCTTGTTCCCTAGAAGTTCTATTCCACTAAAGTTTAAATTTCAGAAAAATATAGTAGTTTCATAAATATTTCATAACACCTCTAATATTAAACGCCAGAGCGGTAACCACTTACAACAACTAAAGACTATAATCCTACTAACATTATAAAAAAGACCGCAGGCCATTATCGATGATAGCTTGCGAGTAGTAACCATTTATTTTTGACAAAAAACTGATAAAAAACACCTTTTTGTGAAATAACAAAAACAGTTGAGTTTGACAGCATGCCACGCCCACAATTATCAATAGTTTAACCTAATTTTTTGGCTACCTTAATATGGATATATTAGCTCCAAAATGGCGTAAAAATTTAAAAAATCGGTGGCAAAAAAAATTCGACTCTTGGCCAATGAAAAACGATTTTCAGCCACTGTGCGGCTCCAAGGGATATCCGACGTCTCCTAAAAATTTTCATTTTACATTATAAATAAATCATACCTGTAAACTTATATGTATCGATTTGTAAATTTTCACTCACCTAGTACTCCTCCTTGTAAGAAATTTTGCTCCATCACACGTCTGTACGGGCTTGTATTCCATATGAAGGAATCGTAGCAGAATCGGGGATGTGTGGCATCAACGAACGTAATTCTCATTACTATCGCATATCTAAAAAATCGTAAAATGTATGTATACATACATAATTACAAGCTATTATATTTATGAATGTATAATGTATACTTACGAGACTGGTATTCAAACTGTAATTTCCTTTTCTGTTGTAATAAAGGTGGTTGTTTTTATTTGGACTTACAATATTGATGTGTGTTCCATCAAAACACCCGATGACGCCGGGTATGCCAAATTTTCGGTACAACTCCTAACAATTAGCTCTGGTTTCTTCTTCTGACGGATATTTTATCCATTCTGCGCAGAGACTTTTTTCGAAAGCATCCAACACTTTAGAGAGCACCTTGCAAAAAGTGCATTGGGCCATTTCTACTTCGTAATCTCTGCCAACACCTTTTGGGTATCCACTCTCTGCAAAAAAACGTAAGCATGCGCTTAGTTTTACGATGGCCGGAATACCAAATGATTTTTTTGTTTCCGGCAGAGAATCTGTCAAAATATTCAACAAGTATGAAAACGCCGATTTATTCGCCCTGTAATGTTGAATAAATCTGAAATGGAAACAAATTGATTTAAATTCTTTAAATAAACTTAACCCACTTACAATGTATCGGGCAACTCTAATGGATTAGATGCATCTCGCGAAGCACGACGAGCTATCCGCTGCTCCTCCTCTTGTAGTGATATAATGGCACCAATTCTGCACATTTTTTACTTTTTAAACTACAAATTTGTGTATATTAATTATAAAACTTAAATTTAATTACTTTTTACGTCACTTACCCACAAATTTTCAATAATTGTTACTTTGTATTTATATTTTCTTTTTCCCTATTGTACACTCACTACATATTGATAGCAAAACAAACGTTCCCATGATATTCATGATAGCAAATTTCTCTACTTGGGAAACGAAAATTTTATGGGAATAAAAATTTCACATTTTATTCATGATAGGGGTGAATGTTTTGTATAGTTTTAATATTAAATTACATTTTTCTTCATTAGTAAGTTAGTATTATCTATATATATAAAAACAAGTCCGTATATGTACGTCGCCGAACTAATCATAAACGCGTCGAGCGATTTCAACCAAACTTATACACTACGTAGGCAGTGGCCCATATATGGTTTATATGAAGTTTGGTTAAAATCAGATAACGCATGTGTGTGCGGTGCGTATGTGAAGTGAGTGTGTTTTTGCCGCAGGCATTTTTTGTACCGCATACAGCATTCATTAGTATTGAATACATTTTGGTCGTTTGTGTATTGGAGAGCATTGCACGGAGTGATGCAAATAGCAATTTGTTATCATTTCTCTTTTCTCTTTGGACGTCATTGGTGAATGATCTTATCATAATCGATTTTTGAAAATATTAATTTCTTCGCATTTTTTGATGAGTAAACCAACTTTATTAAAAACAAGTGTGTTTCTTTTCTTATTTTGTTTTGCCGTGCGAAGCAGGCAACGGGCCCGCTAGTACTGTATAAAAAATATAAACTAAATGTATTTATAGTTATATAAAATAATATATACGCCTATTTTTTAACAAGGGTTTAAACCAATTATTCGAAGAATGAGCTTTGTTTCCTTGCGTTGATTGTGTCTACATAAACTTATGTATGTACATATATAAGTACTTATACATTTTTTTGCTAAGAAATTATGTACATAGAGACATACTTACATACGTACATATGTATGTATGTATAAAAAAATGGATATGCCAGAGGATATCAAAAGAAAAATTGGAACGAAGTGGACAAAGTAAGTATAATTATTGTTCTAGTTTGGTAAAGTTTTTGTAACAGGTATGTAATTAAAGGCAAGAAACAGGTATGTAACAAATGGGTATTAAAATACAAGTGTGGGGGTGTCAAATGATCGTCATAGATAGGTAGGCTCAGACACAGTCCATATATATGTAATTGATTTCCTGTTCGGTAAAACAACGCAACGTGTTTCAATTAATCAATTAAATACCAATTTGTATAAAATCATTATATTTAATAAACTCAAAAATAAAAACATTAACACCAAACTTGTTACATGGTGTCAGAAGTGGTACAAAATATTAACTTCAAAAAATTTTATGATGGCAGATGAAAACCAAAGTTGTACACTACGGTCATTAGATTGTGCCAATATGGTTGTTGAATGGCCAAGATGGAAACAAAACTTCGTAGTATGGATGATTGCTACCGGTAAGATGGACAAGCCGGATAAAAATAAAATTGCCACATTTATATGGATAGTTGGTGAACAAGGTGCGGTTATATACAATACATTGTTTCCAAACGATCGTACACAAAATTCAATGCTGGGTGAAGTCCGCGTTGGGGAAGACGCAGTGACACAAAGGTCCTTAGACGACGTATTGAACAAGTTTGGCGAGTACTGTTTACCAAAAAAGAATATAGCGATGGAGTCTTTTAAATTCAACATGATTGCGCGAGACCTGCAAGATTTATGAAGCAGCAGGTTAAATAAAAGTATTTTGGAGTCAAGGACGCCTATAATAGCCAGTGTAAAAAGAGAGAAGAGAAATCAAGCAACAGTAGCTGACTCAAACGATTTTGTTTCAATTGTGGAAATGTGTGGTCTACGAAGCATGCAGCTGAATGCAAGGCGAAGGATGCTGCTATTCGTATTTGTTCGAAGGTTGGACATTATGCTAGAATGTGCCGCCAGAAAGGAAAAACTCAAAAACAGGCCACTCAAAAGAGGGATGACAGGTTCGGTTGACGTTCAACGTAGGTTTTTTGATTGTACGAAAGGAAAAGGGGTAATGCCAAGTAATGAACCTGGTTTTAGAATAGAGTCGGCAGAGTCAAATAGGACGAAATAGACAAAAGAATATCGAATTGGATGAAATGTGGTGAGATTTAAATTAGATACTGGAGCTGATGTGAATTGTATTCCATTAGATTTTGTGAAGAAATTAAAAATAGAAATTAGTAATAGAAGCAGTGACTTCCCTGTGCATGATTATAGTAATAATCCGATTAAAGTTTTTGGCACTATATTATTAAATTGTGTTGATATTGAATCGGATAATGAACATAAGGTATCATTCCTAGTTGTGGATAATCGGTTTAAACCTATACTTGGATTGAACAGTTGTGTTGAGTTTAAGCTAGTTAAACGGATGGATGTTGACGGGGTCGTGTTGCCAGAGGCGTCATAAATATTTATTGAAAGATATAGTGATGTGTTTAGAGGATTTGGTAAATTTCCCGGACAGTACAAAATTTACTTGAAAGAAAATTTAAAGCCTGTGCTTCACTATAAGAAACGGATACCGCACGCATTAATGGATAGGTTGAACTGGATGATTTGGTTAGAGATGAAATAGTTTCAGTGGTTGACTACTAATGGATTGGATAAATAATTTACAAATTGTAGAGAAGACAAATAGTCGATTGCGCATTTGCTTGGATCCGAGGACTTTAATTGAGTGTATTAAACGGGAGTATTTTCTTACCCCGACGATAGAGGATCTTACATCAGGGTTGGCAGATGCGAAATTATTCACGGTTATCGATCTTAAAAGCGGGTTTTGGCATAAGGAGTCATCGGACTTAACTACATTCATGACACCATTCGGCCGGTACAAATTCAATCGTTTGCCTTTTGGGCTCAATTGTACGCCCGAAGTGTTTCAGCGCACAAAGGTACAAATTTTTGGTGATGTACCGGGGATTTATATTTATTTTGATGACATACTAATAGGTGCTAGGAATTGAGAAGAGCATGATAGAAAATTGGATTTAGTGATGCAACGTGTTAGAATCATTAATGTTAAGTTTAATTTGGAGAAGATTCAGTATCGGACAGCTTCCGTAGAATTCATGGGAAATACAATTTGACATAATCAAATTAAAGCAGGGCGAAAATACTGTGAGGGAATTTTAGGCATGAAAAGGGCGGCAAGTAGAGCTGAAGTCTTGCGTTTTCTAGGGCTAGTTAAATATATAGCACGGTTTATACCGAACCTATCAAGGATTACAGAGGGTTTGCGTAACTTAACGAGACTTGATGTCAATTTTGAATGGACTGATGAACACGAGGGAGGGTTTAGAAATTTGTTAAACATTACTGCATTAGAACCCGTGTTAGCTATTTACAATCCTCGAATACAAACAGATGCGTCTAAGGACGGATTAGGTTATGTATTAATTCAATAGGGGCATCCGATTGCTTTTGCATCTCGGACTTTGTCGACGAGTGAGCAAAAGTGGGCTCAGATTGAAAAAGAGTTGCTAGCGGTTGTTTTTGCGTGTTTTGCGTTTCATTATTTTGTTTATGGGCCTGAAGTCACAGAGTGTGTGATCATAAGCCCTTGGAAACATTGATTAAGAGGAACATTGATGATGTTACCATGCGCCTTGAGCGTATGTTCATGATGTTATTAAAATACTTTCAAGTTTTTATTGTTTACAAGCCCAGAAAGAAAATGTTAGTGGCTGACTGTTTGTTTCGATCTCAGCTGCTAGAAGAAGAGGAGATAGGCGAGTTGACGAACGTAATACATAAGGTGATGTAATCGGTCTGTTTATCGGAGGAAAATTTTAACAACAGTTGTTGTTAAGCTATAATGAGAGATAGTTTAAAAATGATAAACTGGTTGCTTTCGGTTTTGTTTTGATTTGTTATTCAATTTTTTAATATAGATTCCCCTGAAGAAGTCAACAAATAATTGACGAAACGTTGGAATGAAAATGTAACAAAACGTTGTTTTATTACATTACAAAATATAGGCCCAATTAGCTTACATAAAAATAGCTTAATAGAGAATATCATAAACATTGGCCAAACATTGCATTACTATATATATATATATATATATATATATATATATATATATATATATATATATATATATATATATATAGTAATGCAATGTTTGGCCAATGTTTATGATATTCTCTATTAAGCTATTTTTATGTAAGCTAATTGGGCCTATATTTTGTAATGTAATAAAACAACGTTTTGTTACATTTTCATTCCAACGTTTCGTCAATTATTTGTTTTTTATTACAAAAGAAAATTTTTTTTAATTCATTCCAATTATTTACGTTATAAACACTGATTTAAAACAAAAAAAATCCATTTTAATTAAAAACTAAGCTGAAAACTTAAACAAAATAATTACTACTCCATTTTTTTTGGTGTCAAGAAACTCTTTGCACAAATATTGAGATCTGTACTTAGAACTAATTTTATTCAATAAAAAAGAACAAAAGATTGGCTTTAGTACTTGGTATGGCCACCTTTTGCGTCTACCACGCATTTTAATCTTTTTTTCATTGGCTGGAATATTTTGCCACTCCTCCAATATTGCAGCCTTTAGAGCTGTCATATTAGTCGGTTGACGTTTAGCGACTTTTTTTAGATACACCCACAAATTTTCAATCGGATTTAAATCCGGACTTTGGGCAGGTGTATCTATAACTTTACCGCAGTTAAAAAGTAGCCACATTCTTGCCATATGCGACTTGTGTTTCGGGTCGTTATCTTGGTAAAATTTAAAACGTGGTTTGTTTTCTCTCATGAACCCGAAATTTCTCGCACTTCGTATTAAATTTGTTTGTAAAATGCTTAAATACTGTTGAGCATCCATCGTTGTATCCATAAAGGCCAAATCTCCTACCCCTCTGCTCGAGATGCAACCCCAAACCATTGTGGACATTTTTCAAAATTTTACTGTTGGAATGATATTTTGATTTTGCAGCGATGTTAACGGCTTTCGCCACACTCTAGTTGGTCCAATTTGGCTTCGCTAGCGGCATTTTATTCATAGCTTCCAAAGTAAAGAAGATATCTTTAAAATTTTTTTTCTCAATTCAGAAAAAATGAAACAATTTTTGGAAAAAAATTTTTTTTTTATTTTTAATTTTAAATTTTTTCGGCCTTATTCATAAAAAATTGTAAGGTTTATTTGACAAATATCCCATAGAAATATGTCAAATAAGCCCTTAATAAACATACAATAATTTTTATGAATACCGCAGTTTATTTTTAATTTTTTTTTTTAATTTTTTATTTTGTTTTAAATTCAATAAACATTTTCCACAATATATTCATATATAAAATAAAAAAAAAAAATGTAAACTCAAAGAGAAACCATATTATAAAAGAAATATTAATCAGATTCTTCAGTATCAGATTCAGAAAAATCATCTTCAAAATGATGCATTATAAGCAAGCTTTTAACTTTCTTATCGAAACTAATATTTCTGGAATAGGAAATTGATGAGCCGTTGGACAATGAAGATATTAAGGGATCAGAAGAAACAAAAAGAGCGTTAATTATATCTTCCATTGTATTTTTCCTGTAATTTTTTCTGATATTATTTTCACGGATGTTCCGATAATCTTTATTTCTGACTTCAAGCGCTTCCTCGGACATCATACCATAGCAAAAAATGATTGATTATGTCTGCTCCATGAATTAAAATTCTGTGAACAGACGAGGGCATGTAAAACCAAGGGTATAAACTAACAAAAATTTCGGCAGTTTCCATTGCGTAAAGTCTGAATGCCTCCGTGTTTATATCGTATCCACACGCAAGTGCTCGTAAGACGACGCTGAATCGATATATTAAATTTTCGTTCACTCCAGTTATCCGAGCGGCTAAATCTGATTGTTGAAAGAACCTTCTTGCCGTATTTCCGTTGTTGGTATTTCCAGTAACAGCCATTGGTATGTCGGCCAACAAATGCATTTCTTCTCGTAGCTTCTGCTGTATATTTGTTTTATTTTGTCCAACAATATCCTTGTCAGCACCACGAGTTTGCCACTTTTTTATTGGTATTCTATAGGATATGTGCAAAATACATTCAAAAAACCTTATCCAGTGTGGAGACTGGATAGCCCATATTGAAAGAGGTTCACTTTAATTGGAAATCTCTTCACCAAATTTAAGTCATTCATATTTTTCAGTGTTGTGTTGCAGATTCCGCATATTTGCGAAGAAGATTCTGAAATGACGCTGAAAGTTTTACCATCAAGCATGATCATGTGAAATTGGTGATCAATAATCAATGTGTTTACATATGTTGGTACAATATTTAATATTTGGCTCTTAATATTTTCAATTTCCCTGCGACTCAGGTCCGTCGTTTCCTTCTCGCAAAGTATTTTGATTGGTCGACAGTACCGTGTAGAAGAAGGTCGATTGTTTTTCCATAAAACTGTCGGTCCGTTCTGCACTTGCAGTGGTACAATACAAATTGAAAATAAATATTGGTCTCTCATGTTTCCTTCGCAGTCGTTAAATTTTTGCCTATATGTGGAATGGCCGCTGCTGCCATCACAACCCCATTTGTAGACAGCAGTTAAATGGGTGTTATTATTACTTGTAGATGGGATTTCAAAACTTTCAGGGTGTGCTTCCATGATCCTATTTATTGTGTGGTCCACAAGACTTTGTAGTAGCACTTCAGCATAATAATCAGTGACTGTAATGTCACTAGGCTAGCACTTTTTTTGTGGCGAAGCGTAATTTTTCGTAGCATGGATATATATCGGCGTTTTGGTTTCTTGCTGATTTCTTGTGCAAGTTCCAAGTGTATCTGGTATGTCCAAGATCTACAAATAGCGCAAGCGCTTTATCGTCCGAAAATTTTGATGGAAGGGGCTTTGGTTTTTTTATATTTTTTATTACCTTTCCGCTAAAATCCTCATCGCCTTTTACCATTTCTACAACTTTGGGAGCATTGCGCTTTCCAGCTTTATATAAACTGCAGCTTACAGCTACCAACAATCCTTCACATGACACTTCCTCTGTAAGCCCTGACATCTTATTGATTGCGTTTTTCTGCAGCACTCGGAAAGCTCTTTTTCCGGTCGTCCAATATTTTCATTTGCTTTTTTTCCCAATAATACCAATGGTGTATCTATCCATTCTTGGTTACTTTTTTCGAAAAACACCTTACTTCTGCCACAGGCCTTCCACTTTTGGATAAGCCTACTAGCAAAATTTCGCAGTTTCCTTCCAATTTCGCACTGCTCCTTCTGAGTTTAGGTAATTTTGCTCAAAACGGTACCAAGAACATAATTTTCCACGGCGAGAAACTTCTTGGTGGGGATCGCTTCTTCATGCCATATTAAAAAAAAAGGGTGCGTTTTGTCACTGACATTTTGCCTAAAAAGTACAATAAATTGAAGGCTCGCAGGTACTCGCAGTAAATTTTGGACATTTTGGACACACAATGGTTTACACATATAGGAAAATTTACAATTACACTGAATGCAGGTGAATTTTGTAAGTTCTACTCCACGAAAGACAGGTGTACGTTACAATGGGCGAGTTGCTAATACACTTAAACACGATTACGTTTTATAAATAACATAAGTATACACAGATCACAACCACAGTTTTTTTATATAATACATACCTTGGCGTTAGTATATAACAAAACTTTTAATGAAAATAATAAAATTTGCAAGTTTAACACGAATAGCAAAACGATGATCAAAAAGGCGGAAATATTTTGCACAACACTTGCAGAAACATATGCTGACTTTGACTGCTCACAGCTGTTCAACACCTGTAAGCTGAGCTTTTAAAAATCGATACAAATCTAGTGAATGTATTTGTTATCGATTGTTAAAAAAAAATTTACGGTTTTTCAAATTTGAAAATTTGAAATTAATACCGCTAGCGAAGCCAAATCGGCCACTGTGCATCGTTGTAATATAACATTATTTTGGTTTCGTCACAGAATATCACGTCATCCCAATAGTCCACTGGTTGCGAGATGTTCAACATAGCGAATGAGAATCGTTTTTCTACGTTTACAGCAGAAAGAAGTGTTTTTTTTGCGGGCTGATCTTGAAGAGCATTTGTTTCTTATTAAGGCTTGAAGAACAGTTTCATGTGAAACAACAACGTTGCACTCTTCTTGAAGCTCCTTCGCAATGGTTCTTGTGGAAATTTTTGGATTATCGTTTACCTTCCTTAAAAGTAAACGCTCTGTGCGTGTATTTATTTTACGTTTAGGGCCTCCTCCACTTTTTAATTCTAACCTACCCTCTTTTTCAGCACGGTAAAGCACATTATAAATGGTTCTTCGTGATACCAAGAACCTTTCTGACAACTCTTGAACACTTGCTCCCAATTGGTGGTTATAATAAATCAATTGAATGACATCGTAAGTTAAACGTTTGCCTGTCATTTTTTTTAACACAAAAAATTACTAAATGAACTGCGCGCTTCAAAAATTAAATACCAAATGTTTTGTAAAATAACAAAGAAAACTAATGCACATCAAAAATAACGGCATTTTACTGCTAATCGTCTTAAGTTCTTGCAAAAGAGAAAAAAAAACTGTTGTGCAAAGAGTTTTTTGACACTAATAAAAATTAGGTAGTATTTGTTTTTGTTGCATATTTTTTTTTTAATTTTAACAAAAATTAAATGTATACAGAATAGCAAAGAGTATGGGAGTTCAAAAAAGCATGTAGTAAAACACAGCAAATATTTTTTTTATTAATAAAGTTCAAATTGTTCATATATTTGTAATGTGCAATCTCATTCTTGACAAACTATATATATATATATATATATATATATATATATATATATATATATATATATATACATATATATATATATATATATATATATATATATATATATATATATATATATAGTAATATATAATTTATAGTTATTAAATAAAATATATATGTACATATATAGAATTTTTTTGTGTGTATTGAAAATATTCGGGTATGTTCTAGAATCCGAATTTACTCGAAAGTGGATTACTTTAGCATTTTTGGTGTTCTGCAATTCACATCCCCATGTTTTTATTCGTTTTCAATTAGAGTAGGAAGGGGTGGGTGAAAGTAAAACGAATAGTACTTTATTCTTATAAACGCTAACATTATTAAGAAAAATACAATTTTGGTTTTTAGTTTGAAGTGTTTTTTATTGAACTTCATCAAAAAAAAAAAAAAAAAAAATCAATTTTTCACAGTATTAATTCAAAAAAATTTTTTTTAAACTTTGCCAAAAATTTCAATTTGGTTTTGGCAGATCTCACTTGTGTAAAAAAACATGAAAAAATACGACAATTTTGTTTATATTCGAAAATACAAAGTTGCCCTACATAATAAAGTTTGATATGTCAATCTTTTTTGAACTAAATCTCAATGCATTTAGATCTTATTGATAAAAAAAATTAATTTTTTGAAGGAAATTAAAACTAATTTCATATATATAAATCTATTTAAACAATAGTTATAATAATTCGATTGCATTTAGTTGTAAAATCGCAATGTAATAATCAGGCAATACTTTGTTTTAACAACATATGGTGCCAAGGCAACGTAGTCGATATGTGTATAGCCGGCAAACAGCCGCGCGGATAAATAACGCAACTAGAGGAAGAAGAGAATAAAATTAATAATCTCTTTTAAAAAATTGTAAAATCAAAGCCAGCTTGAAAAGTCTTTGTATTTGTTGATGTGAATTTAAACTAACAAGAGCATGTTTCATGTTCAAAAGTTGTACGATGTAACGGTATATCAAATCAAGCAGATCAACCAAAAGCAAATAATTTTATTTTCGTTCGTTGTCTTTTTTGAGAGTATTGAATAATTTTATTTTCATTCTATGCTTCTTTAAGAATACACTAGAGCACCGAAAAACTGGAAAAATTCGATTTGCGTCGTTGCAATTTCAAGTTTCGTCGGTCCAAGTTGCGTCGTTTTGTCACCGATTTGCGTCGGTTCGATTTGCATCGTTTTGATGTCGATTTGCGTCGTTTTGATTTCGTTAAATTGTTTACTGCAGCATTGTGGATTACCATTTTTAGCATTTGTAGTGCCTGATATAGCATATTTTCTGTCTTTTAGCATTTTCACAACTTCTGGCCTGTACATTAAGAAGTTTTCAAATTGCGAGAAGTAAGGGGAATTCCCTTTTCTTTGTTATATAAGTGGTGCTAATAACAACTATCTGGTTATGGTAAGAATTTAGTGTGTTATTCCCCAAAATCCATCCAATCAAATGTTGTGTTGGTGATTTAGATTTATCATCTGAAGAGAGCTCAATGTAAACTAAATAAATTAAAATTTTTTAATGCATCTACTTTTTATGAATATACATATGTACATATGTAAATGAATGTAATTTTTATTATGTCTTTTATTAATTTATTGTTTTATTTCTTTATAATAATTATAAACATTTGTTGAACTAAACGAAATAAATAAAAATGTATTTATACTTATTTTTTTATCAAAAATACAAAATTTTTTTACTTTCTTTTGAATATTTTCCCCAATAAATTAAATTTCAGTGTATTTATATAGAAAATGGTGATTCGATTTGCGTCGTTTCGATTTGCGTCGCGTTTCTCCGGTCCCCATTAACGACGCAAGTCGGGGCTCGAGTGTATTAGCTGTAGCAGTTGACATTTAGATTTTTTTTCGAACATTCGGGTATGTTCCAGGTTTCGACTCGGATTGAAAACGAAAAATTTTTTGAATCCCCATAATTTATAAATTGGTGTTTTGAATTCAGCATGTTTTTCCACATTCGAAGTTTATGTTTTTTTTTTTTCACGCTAATATATGTTTATTGTATCTTCAAATAACTGAACTAACAATAAGTGATCAAATCTTAAATATATAAATAATTATTAGGCCCAACCAGTGTCGGACATAAACTTAGTGATAATAATTAATAATACATAAAATTCATGTTACGCACAAAAAATATTTTCAAAGAATTTCATCTGGAGAGTTGCGTATTAATGCCGTAGTGTCCCTCTTTTTTAAGCGGATGTGTCCAGGAAAGTTCAAGATGTTACGAGCAAGGGGATTAGGATGGAACTCGAGTTTTGTTAAATATTTTCCAGCATATTTTGCAATTTCAGCGGTCACAAGTGGCATATGTAAATCACGATGTAAAATAGAATTTTTCAAGTACCATGGAGCCGTAGTTATTAACCTTAATATTTTGTTTTGCATTCGTTGGATTCTCTCTACATTGGAAGCTGAAGCAGTGCCCCATAGCTGAATTCCGTAACACCATATCGGCTTCAAAAGCGACTTGTATATTAAAAGTTTACAATCTAGACTGAGGGTAGAATTTCTACCAATCAGCCAATGTAACTGGGTTAATTTAAGCTTCATTTGTGTCAGCTTAGAGTCAATGTGGTGTTTCCATGTAAGCCGTCGGTCGAGGTGAATACCAAGGTATTTCACCTGTGAATGTTGAGGAACAACTTGATTGTTGATTCGAATGGGGGAACAAGTGTCTCTTCGTAGAGTAAATGTGACATGAACACACTTTTGTTCATTTACTTTTATTCTCCATAAGTTCAACCATAGTTCCAACAGGCTAATATGATTCTGAAGATATCGGGATGCCTCGTGAGGGTTTTCATGCATACTAAGGCAGGCTGTATCATCGGCAAATGTAGAAGTGAAGATATTACTGCTCAGAGGCATATCACAGGTATAAATCAAATATAAAACTGGTCCCAGTATACTACCCTGTGGCACACCGGATGAGATAGTTTCGGGCACACTCATGAAGTCTCCTTCCACGACAGTGAACTTCCGGGCAAGAATGTAACTTTCCAATAGATTCACAATGTTCATTGGTAGATGTGTCGTCAATTTCAAAATCAGGCCCTCATGCCACACTTTATCAAATGCCTGAGAAACATCAATAAAGAGGGAAGAACAGTACTTCTTTTCTTCAAATGCTCTTCTTATAAAATGTACCAACCTATGACATTGTTCAATGGTGCTATGCTGACTTCTAAACCTAAATTGGTGGTCCGGTATGCACCCATTCTCAGCTAGAATTGGGGATAATTTTGTCATGAGCAGTTTTTCGAAGAGCTTTGAAATTGTTGACAGCAAACTTATTGGCCTATATGATTCAGGCTTAGTAAGATCTTTACCCGCCTTTGGAATCATTTTGACCATGGCAAGTTTCCAGCTGTGTGGATAATACTCCACTCGTAAAATGCCATTAAAAATGAACAAGAGGATTCTAATAGCAATACTAGGCAACTTCATCAGCATCTTGTTACTAATTCCATCAATACCCGGGGCCTTCTTCGGGTTGGTTTCAGCAATTAGTTTTTGTACATCACGCATCTTAAACTTTATGGGTCGAGGGGGTAGAGCAACTACACTCGGCAAATCAACAGCACCAGTACATATATTTGGGGTAAATACGTGTTTTAAATGCTCAGCAAATATGTTACCTTTTTCAGTATTAGTTCTTGCCCAACCTCCGGTAGAAGTGCGCAGGGGTGGTTTAGACTCAACAGGTGTTTTAAGTTTTGTAGCAGCGCGCCACAAGGAGTAATTAGATGCTGCTGTAACATCGAGACCTTCCAGATAGTTCTTAAGAGAAGCAGATTTTTCAGATGCAAGCAACTCTTGGAGTCGTTTTGTGCATTCTCTAAGTCTAATTTTATGTTGGGGTGATCTGTGCTGTTGCCATTCCCTTCTAGCTCTTCTTTTTTCACATACGAGACGTTCAATATCCGCAGAATAAATTCTATTAAACCCAGTCTGCGGATAGGAAGTAGTGGCATGTTTAGCAGCCTGTTTAATATTCTCGGTAAGATTGGCAATGTTAAGTTCAATATCATCGGGAGTTCTAAGCCTGATGTTTCCCGTACAATGACTACTGAGATATTTTTTGAACCCCAGCCAATTAACATGATTTATCATCTTCACATATGGGTGAGGTAAGTCACTTCTTAGTGGGCTACAAATTGTAACGATCGTTGGCGAGTGATCGGAGGAGAGATCATGAGAAGCTTCAACATGAATTAAATCCCTAGAGATATTTTTCATGACGCCAAAATCTATAACATCTGGAATTTTTTGTGGGTCAGTAGGCCAGTAAGTGGGCTCCCCGCTAGAAATGACATCCAAACCCATTTTTGAAATTGTGTTGAATAATGCTCGACCTCTAGGTGTAATAAGACGCGATCCCCAGAACGTATGTTTTGCATTGTAGTCCCCAGCTGCCACGAAACAAGGTCCAAGAGTTCTGTAAAAATCCTCATATTGATCCTCAGAGATTGAAAATCTGGGAGGGGAGTAAATTGATGATATCACAAAATTTGTACAAAAATTTTGGATACAAATATTTGTTGCCTGCAGATGGTCCTCACTAATATTCTCAAGAATGTAGTGTTTGAGTCTTGACTTTATTAGAACTGCTGATCCTCCGCATGCTCTTCCTCTCGGGTCCTTTGTATCATATAAGGTATAGCCACTAATTTTAAAAAGGCTTCTTGAAATCAAATGAGTCTCAGATACCAACATTATATCAATATTTTTTGCCGTGAGGAAGTGCTCTAGTTCATTTTTATGTTGGCGAATGCCGTTTGCGTTCCAGAAACATACTTTTAACGTGTTCATGGCTTGTTAACTAATGCTAGAAGCAGTGTGTTCTGCATTCGCAGCATTTCTTGCATCATACTAGTCATATTTGTTGTAAAGTTGTTTATAGTTTGCACCAAATTATCAATAGTATTTTCAAGGCGACTGAAATTAAAGCTTGCATTTGCATTTGTTGTATTAGTTGGTGGTGACACTTTTTGCATGGGAACGGAGTTGATCTTCACAGCGTCAGCATACGATACTTGTGTAGAGATTGGTTGGGCCATTACAGGATAATTGGCGGAGTACGTATTTCCTGTTTGCGCTGGGACTACTTTAGGCTTTTGACTCATAGCCTGTTTAACGAAAGAGTATACAGGACATCCCCTGTAGTTAGCAGTGTGATTACCTCCACAATTACTGCACTTCTTTTCCTTCTGGTCCTTCGACTTATTGCAAATAGCAGTGTTGTGTAATTCACCGCACACAACACAAACAGTAGGTAATTTACAATAAGTTTTAGTGTGGCCGTATTCTTGACAATTATGGCACTGTACGGGTCCAGAACGCTTGTGTGGTTCTTCAACTGTGATTTTTCGGTATAAGAGATATTTTAAATTATAAATGGGATGGGTCTCATTTTTCTTCAATATTATATCGTTAGGCTCCAGTTCAACACGAAAAAGAGGTTGGGGGATCTTATCCCTGTTTATTATGTTGGATACATTTTTTACCTTGAATCCTTGGAGGGTGAGAGCATCTTTTATTTCAGCAGGGACAACATAAGAATCTATGCCCTTCAGTACGATCTGTAGGCCTTTAGCGCTTTTAAGCTGGAATGTGTAAAAACTTGTTTTATTCTTTTCGAATTCATTAACCATTTTCCGGAAATCTTTTTCTTCATATATTTGAATTTTAGTTTCGTCAATGTTACCACGTTTTATTGGGACAATGTGAAATGCCTTTTCGCCAATGACCGAGATTAGTTTTTTGATGAGGGAGTTTGAATTTTTTTCTCTCAAATAAATGGGTGGTGGTTTGGAGGTTTTTTTTTGGGGATGCTTCGGGTTTGTCAATGTCATCCTGCAATATTTTAAAGCGGTTTTGACGGTTAACTGTGGCGGTGTCGATATCCCTGGATATCTTGGGAACAGATGAGATCTTTGAAGAATTTGGGCTTCGCCCGCGCTTTACCACTGTAATATATCGGTCCATTCCGACAGGCACCTTTGGTTTCTGAATAATATTGTCTGTTGTAATAACTTGGTTAAGTGAGGAACTCGAGCCCGGAGCGGATAATGGCGCTGACTTAAATACAGAATTACTAGGCAACGGTAATGTTAACGAATCACTACTTGGCATTGGAGTAAGCGAATTTGATCGCTCGCGTAAAATTGGCTTTGCCTTTAGAAAAAGACTGTCATCGGATTTTTTATTTTTATTTTGTGCATTAAGAATATCAGAACTCACAGTAAAATAGGCATTTCTGCCGTTAGAACTCACTTCACAATTTTTTGTTTTTGAGGTACTCATACAGAGTATTCCTCAGTCACTTTGTTTGTGTTTTTTTTGTTTGTTTTTGTTGTTTCAGTTTATACGAAAAATATTATTAATGCAAGTAAAGCAAATTTAGCAAAAACTGTACTTATTACGAATCAGTACTTATTACGAAAATTTTTGTTTGTTTGTATTTTTGTTTGTTTAGTATGTAAAAAAGAAACTCCGCTAACACGTCTGTTCACTACGAAGGTTCAACAAGACTGTTCGAAAAAAAAATCTAAATGTCAACGGCCACAGCTACGCAAAAATCGACGGCGGTCGGCAAAAAAGTTGCAAAAAAATTAACAAATTACAAAAGTAACACCCAATTTTCACGATGATTTTTTTACTTGTCTTTAAGACATGTCTTTTTTGTTTGTAGGTATATTAGGTAGATAAGAAAGAGGGGTAGCAAAAGAAACATGGTTTTTGTTTTCGTGATTTTTTTACAACAACATTGAAGAAAAACACATCTCTTCCTTTTAGCTGTCATTCGCAATTTTACTATTATATTTGAATTGCATTCGTCTGTTAAGGTGGTTATTTCTCTGTGTTCTTCTTTATTTTTCTTGTTTTAAAGCGACAAGTGCTTGTTTTTTATTTTGTGTGTATATAAAAGATACATATATTAATATATAAATAAAAAGTGCAAATAAATATAAACCATATGAAAAAACGAAATTGTGCTTTTAATATCCAAATATCAGGAACACGAAAACTTGTATGATGTACGTAATCCTACATATTTGGACCGTGTCAAACGATCTAGCTCTTTGTTCACAATCTGCCAAGAGCTAATGATATATACTTTTTAAAGTTATATTTTAATAAAAGACGAATTTATTTCAATTAATGTACTTATAATAATTTAACTTGTTTTATTTTAATTTCAAAATAATAAACCAAAGTATTACATTCTATGAATAGGCACAATAAAATAAGTTATTTTCCATATACATATGTACCTACTCAAAAACCTTTAAATATTCATTTTTAAAGTGTTTCCAAATTGCCTGGCATAATTCCGGAACTGTGGAGCTTTTAATATCTAAATATCAGGAACACGAAAACTTGTATGGTGTACGTAATCCT
Source organism: Germaria angustata (assembly GCA_963681545.1). Lineage (NCBI taxonomy): Eukaryota > Metazoa > Arthropoda > Insecta > Diptera > Tachinidae > Germaria > Germaria angustata. The sequence continues at coordinate 44,243,448 of OY813002.1, read as the reverse complement.
ACATATATGGACCGTGTCAAGCGATCTAGCTCTTTGTTCACAATCTGCCAAGAGCTAATGATATATACTTTTTAAAGTTATATTTTAATAATAGACGAAATTATTTCAATTAATGTACTTATAATAATTTAACTTGTTTTATTTTATTTTATTTATTTATTTATTTATTAATGTCCATAAAATGTTTACATACTTATTTAAGTTTACAAAATTTATCTAAGATGAGTTTAAGACTACATATATCTTTAACAACGCAAAAATTTTTTGAAAATTAGAATATATACTACATTATACATCAGTACATAACAAGAATTGGAGGAAAAAATATTATAAAAACCTATTTGAATATAGTTTTGATTTTATCTATAAAAAAGAAACTTAATCTACTTAAAACTAATTAGATTGACGCAAGTGCATTAATATGAGTAAAATCCGAGAAAGTGCAGCGGCGTTGGAAATTTTGTAATAATCTATTAATTCTACATTCTTCTAATTCAATATCTGCTAGTGCATGAAGTCGTGTTTCCAAATTGCCTGGTATACTTCCGGAACTGCACGACAAAGAAAGGTTTCACATAGTCGCGTCTGATAATTTGTGCTTTTGATGGACTCTCCACTAGCGAGGTATTGGAGTATAGCTGCCAGTTTCTCTGCTGGAGTTATCGCTTCTCTCAAGATGGTATCTTGTTTTACTATATCACCTTCGATTTTTGCGAGTATCAAATTAAATGTCTCTCGGCTTATTCTGATATAGTTCAGAAAAGACGACTTATCTCCCAAGAAGTCGTTCATAAGAAACGAAAATGTATCTCGCTCCACTCAGCATTTCCGCCATTGCTTCACCCACTCACTAGTTTTAGTCAACTAGTTTTACCTCCATTGCTTTCTTCGAGGTTTTTCTGTATAGCACCCAATTTTGATTTTTTTTAAGAAAATTTACTTTTTTAATTACTTTACTTCTGAAGTTATTAAATTCCGTTTTTGGCGCCCAAATTATAGAAATAAAAGGAATTAAAGATAAAGTAAAAAAAACAACTCTGGCTGTCAACTAAGAGTTTTTTTACAGCAACAGTGAAGAAATAGACATGTTTTAAAAATCATCTTGAAAATGTGACATGATTTTGGGAGCAATTTTAAAAGAAAATAAAAAAAGACATGTCTTAAAAAATCATCCTGAAAATTGGATGTAAAACAATTTACAGAGTATGAAAAAGATATTCAAATTTTTCATTTAATTTTCAACGCGAATAAAAACAAAATTAATATTCTTAAAGAAACATAGAATGAAAATAAAATTATTCAATAATTTCAAAAAAGACAACGAACGAAATTAAAATTATTTGCTTTTGGTTGATCTGCTTGCCTGGCGTTATTTATCAGCGCGGCTGTTTGCCGGCTATAGACATATCGACTACGTTGTCCTGGCACCATTTGTTGTTATAACAAAGTATTGCCTGATTATTACATTGCGATTTTACAACTAAATGCATTCGAATTATTATAATTATTGTTTAAATAGATTTATATATACGAAATTAGTTTTAATTTCCTTCAAAAAAATTCATTTTTCTTTATCAATAAAATCTAAATGCATTGAGATTTAGTTCAAAAAAGATTGACATATCAAACATTATTATGTAGGGCAACTTTATGTTTTCGAACATACACAAAACTGTTGTATTTTTTTCATATTTTTTTACACAAGTGAGATCTGCCAAAACCAAATTGAAAGTTTTGGCAAAGTTTAAAAAAATTTGTTTGCATTATTATTTCTGTGAAAAATTTAATTTTTTTGATGAAGTTCAATAAAAAACACTTCAAACTAAAAACCAAAATTGTATTTTTCTTAATAATGTTAGCATTTATAAGAATAAAGTACGATTCGTTTTACTTTCACCCACCCCTTACTACTCTAATTGAAAACGAATAAAAACATGGGGATGTGAATTGCAGAACAGCAAAAATGCTAAAGTAATCCACTTTCGAGTGAATTCGGATTCTAGAACATACCCGTATCGGGTATGTTCAAGGTTTTGACTCGGATTGAAAACGAAAAATTTTTAGAATCCCCATAATTTATAAATTGGTGTTCTGAATTCAGCATGTTTTTCCACATTCGAAGTTTATGTTCGAAAAAAAATCTAAATGTCAACGGCCACAGCTACGCAAAAATCGACGGCGGTCGTCAAAAAAGTTGCAAAAAAAATTAACAAATTACAAAAGTAACACCCAATTTTCACGATGATTTTTTTACTTGTCTTTAAGACATGTCTTTTTTGTTTGTAGGTATATTAGGTAGATAAGAAAGAGGGGTAGCAAAAGAAACATGGTTTTTGTTTTCGTGATTTTTTTACAACAACATTGCAGAAAAATACATCTCTTCCTTTTAGCTGTCATTCGCAATTTTACTATTATATTTTATTTGCATTCGTCTGTTAAGGTGGTTATTTCTCTGTGTTCTTCTTTATTTTTCTTGTTTTAAAGCGACAAGTGCTTGTTTTTTGTTTTGTGTGTATATAAATAAAATAAATATAAATAAAAAGTTCAAATAAATATAAACCATGTGGAAAAACGAAATTGTGGAGCTTTTAATATCTAAATATCAGGAACACAAAAACTTGTATGATGTACGTAATCCTACATATATGGACCGTGTCAAGCGATCTAGCTCTTTGTTCACAATCTGCCAAGAGCTAATGATATATACTCTTTAAAGTTATATTTTAATAATAGACGAAATTATTTCAATTAATGTACTTATAATAATTTAACTTGTTTTATTTTATTTTATTTATTTATTTATTTATTAATGTCCATAAAATGTTTACATACTTATTTAAGTTTACAAAATTTATTTAAGATGAGTTTAAGAGTACATATATCTTTAACAACGCAAAATTTTTTTGAAAATTAGAATATATACTACATTATACATCAGTACATAACAAGAATTGGTGGAAAAAATATTATAAAAACCTATTTGAATATAGTTTTGATTTTATCTATAAAACAGAAACTTAATCTACTTAAAACTAATTAGATTGACGCAAGTGCATTAATATGAGTAAAATCCGAGAAAGTGCAGCGGTGTAATAATAATTTTGTAATAATCTATTAATTCTACATTCTACTAATTCAATATCTGCTAGTGCATGAAGTCGTGTTTCCAAATTGCCTGGTATACTTCCGGAACTGCACGACAAAGAAAGGTTTCACATAGTCGCGTCTGATAATTTGTGCTTTTGATGGACTCTCCACTAGCGAGGTATTGGAGTGTAGCTGCCAGTTTCTCTGCTGGAGTTATCGCTTCTCTCAAGATGGTATCTTGTTTTACTATATCACCTTCGATTTTTGCGAGTATCAAATTAAATGTCTCTCGGCTTATTCTGATATAGTTCAGAAAAGACGGCTTATCTCCCAAGAAGTCGTTCATAAGAAACGAAAATGTATCTCGCTCCACTCAGCATTTCCGCCATTGCTTCACCCACTCACTAGTTTTAGTCAACTAGTTTTACCTCCATTGCTTTCTTCGAGGATTTTCTGTATAGCACCCAATTTTGATTTTTTTAAGAAAATTTACTTTTTTAAATACTTTACTTCTCAAGTTATTAAATTCCGTTTTTGGCGCCCAAATTATAGAAATAAAAGGAATTAAAGATAAATTAAAAAAAAACAACTCTGGCTGTCAAATAAGAGTTTTTTTTACAGCAACAGTGAAGAAATAGACATGTTTTAAAAATCATCTTGAAAATGTGACATGATTTTGGGAGCAACTTTAAAAGAAAAAAAAGACATGTCTTAAAAAATCATCCTGAAAATTGGATGTAAAACAATTTACAGAGTATGAAAAAGATATTCAAATTTTTCATTTAATTTTCAACGCGAATAAAAACAAAATTAATATTCTTAAAGAAACATAGAATGAAAATAAAATTATTCAATACTCTCAAAAAAGACAACGAACGAAATTAAAATTATTTGCTTTTGGTTGATCTGCTTGCCTGGCGTTATTTATCAGCGCGGCTGTTTGCCGGCTATAGACATATCGACTACGTTGTCCTGGCACCATTTGTTGTTAAAAACAAAGTATTGCCTGATTATTACATTGCGATTTTACAACTAAATGCATTCGAATTATTACAATTATTGTTTAAATAGATTTATATATATGAAATTAGTTTTAATTTCCTTCAAAAAAATTCATTTTTCTTTATCAATAAGATCTAAATGCATTGAGATTTAGTTCAAAAAAGATTGACATATCAAACTTTTTATGTACGGCAACTTTATGTTTTCGAACATACACAAAACTGTTGTATTTTTTTTCATGTTTTTTTACACAAGTGAGATCTGCCAAAACCAAATTGAAATTGTTGGCAAAGTTTAAAAAAAATTTGTTTGCATTAATATTTCAGTGAAAAATTTAATTTTTTTAATGAAGTTCAATAAAAAACACTTCAAACTAAAAACCAAAATTGTATTTTTCTTAATACTGTTCGCATTTATAAGAATAAAGTACGATTCGTTTTACTTTCACCCACCCCTTACTACTCTAATTGAAAACGAATAAAAACATGGGGATGTGAATTGCAGAACACCAAAAATGCTAAAGTAATACACTTTCGAGTAAATTCGGATTCTAGAACATACCCGAATATTTTCAATACACACAAAAAAATTCTATATATGTACATATATATTTTATTTAATAACTATAAATTATATATTACTATATATATATATATATATATATATATATATATATATATACATATATATATATATATATATATATATATATATATATATATATATATATATATATATATATATATATATATATATATATAAATATATATATATATATATATATATATATATATATATATATATATTGTCCTCAATGTTATATATATATATATATATATATATATATATATATATATATATATATATAACAGGAATTGCTTTTGCACCGATTCAATTGCCTCAGAGTGAATTTGGTAAATAGTGTCCCATATTATTGATTCATATTGGAGAATCGGACGTACCAGTGACATGTATAATGCTTTCCCAATGTACGGGTCGTTAAACTCTTTAGCCCAGCGTTTAATATAGCCAAGTGTACCTCTAGCCTTGTTTATTGTAAATGTTATATGAGAGATGAAGTTCAGCTTAGGGTCTAGTAAGATACCTAAGTCTACAAAACTGTCGACCAAATCCAATTGATGAGCACCAATAAAATAGTTTGCAGTAATTTGACCAGATCTTACAAATCTCATTAGTTTACATTTATTCAAATTAAGCTCCATTAAGTTTATGTTGCACCACTCATAAAGTGAATCCATTGTAATGTTTTCTCTTTTATTAGAAAAAGACACAAGCGATTGTTGTTTTTGATCAAAGTCAATTGATGATTTATTCCAATTTTGAATGGGCTTATATACCTACTTATCGGAATAAACTATTCCTTTCTAACTTATTCTAGCTTATCGTAAATGTACATTTGTTTCTTTTAGTTTCATAGTAAATCGATTACAATATTTCTTTTGACCAATCGCTGATTAGTGCATATGAATGTACTCAATTTAATATGACACTCAAAAGTGTGTCACTCAGAAGTATTATAATTTTACATGTTTTTGTTTTGCTTTCTTAATACCAGGCATTCAGCATTCTTTTAGTTTTTAATTATGAATGAATACGATACTCCAAATAAATAAATATGACAAAATCAGTTCAAGTGGACGATGAACTGCATTCAAACAAAAATTGTTAATGTTGGGATATTACTGCGCGGGCATCAAGTTGCACTAAAGAATTCAAGTGCTTATTACCAAAATAAGTGTTACTGATATAGGTTAATGAGACATTGACATTAATTGGGGTTGGTTTGTTTGTGTAAACAAAACCTTTTTGTTTTTCTGTGTGGTCGCATCAAGTGCCGATGTGACTACACTACACCATGTCCAGTTAAAGTTTATGGTCTAAATATTTATTATAACTTAAAAAAATCTTTACGTCATCAGCATACATCAGAATAAATGAAAATTTTATTAATGTAGGCAAGTCATTAATAAATAATGAAAATAGTAGCGGCCCAAGATGGCTTCCCTGGGGTACACCTGAAGGTACGGTTATGCTTTTAGAAAATGTGTTTTTGAAACGAACTGTTTGTGATCTATTTGTTAAGTACGAATATATCCATTTAATGCTTGGCTCAGTAAATCCCATTATTCGAAGTCTCTTGATAAGGAAGTAAATGATTAACTTTGTCAAATGCTTTTCTAAAATCTGTATAGATGACATCTGTTTTCATCCTTTGTAAAAAGCCACGATTTATTGTGATCGTAAGGTGAAGAAGATTTGCGGTTGTAGAACATTATTTTTGAAAGCCACGTTGACACGGGGATATGATACTTGTAACTTGGTAGCATATATATATATATATATATATATATATATATATATATATATATATATATATATATATATATATATATATATATATATATATATATATATATATATATATATATATATATATATATATATATATATATATATATATATATATATATATATATATATATATATATATATATATATATATATATATATATATATATATATATATATATATATATATATATATATATATATATATATATATATATATATATATATTGTCCTCAATGTTATATATATATATATATATATATATATATATATATATATATATATATATTGTCCTCAATGTTATATATATATATATATATATATATATATATATATAACAGGAATTGCTTTTGCACCGATTCAATTGCATCAGAGTGAATTTGGTAAATAGTGTCCCATATTATTGATTCATATTCGAGAATCGGACGTACCAGTGACATGTATAATGCTTTCCCAATGTACGGGTCGTTAAACTCTTTAGCCCAGCGTTTAATATAGCCAAGTGTACCTCTAGCCTTGTTTATTGTAAATGTTATATGAGAGATGAAGTTCAGCTTAGGGTCTAGTAAGATACCTAAGTCTACAAAACTGTCGACCAAATCCAATTGATGAGCACCAATAAAATAGTTTGCAGTAATTTGACCAGATCTTACAAATCTCATTAGTTTACATTTATTCAAATTAAGCTCCATTAAGTTTATGTTGCACCACTCATAAAGTGAATCCATGTCCATTTAAAGTTTATGGTCTAAATATTTATTATAACTTAAAAAAATCTTTACGTCATCAGCATACATCAGAATAAATGAAAATTTTATTACTGTAGGCAAGTCATTAATAAATAGTGAAAATAGTAGCGGCCCAAGATGGCTTCCCTGGGGTACACCTGAAGGTACGGTTATGCTTTTAGAAAATGTGTTTTTGAAACGAACTGTTTGTGATCTATTTGTTAAGTACGAATATATCCATTTAATGCTTGGCTCAGTAAATCCCATTATTCGAAGTCTCTTGATAAGGAAGTAAATGATTAACTTTGTCAAATGCTTTTCTAAAATCTGTATAGATGACATCTGTTTTCATCCTTTGTAAAAAGCCACGATTTATTGTGATCGTAAGGTGAAGAAGATTTGCGGTTGTAGAACATTATTTTTGAAAGCCATGTTGACACGGGGATATGATACTTGTAACTTGGTAGCATATAGATTCAGTGATAAGCTTTTCAAACAATTTAGGTATAACACTTAACTTCGCGATTCCACGGTAATTTTCAATATCAGATTTGTTGCCAGATTTGAACAACGGAACAATGAAAGAGTTTTTCCAAATATTGGGGAAATGTCCATATTTAATTGATAAATTAAACATCAGAGTCAATGGAATAGCTAAGGCTTCAGCACAGTTTATTAAAATACAACTGGGAATTTTATCAGGACCAGCATCTTATGAAAATTTTAATTTTTTTAATTCATTTCTGACTGTGTATATATCAAAGTTAGGTAGGAATATAGATTGTCTTTCAGGTAATGAAAATGGGTACTCGATTGAATCATCAAATGTTTTAATCGAATATGTTGTAGAGAAAAACTTAGCAAACATACTACTAATAAGAGCATCATCATATGATTGGTTGTGTTGATATGTCATCATAGCAGGATAACCAGACGATTTCTTCTTTGAATTGACAAATTTGTAGAACGACTTAGGATTTCTTTTCAAATTAATTTTAGTTATTGTTATGTAATTTTTGTACAGTATGCTATTTAATTTTGTATATTCTGCACGGCTCACAGAATATCTAAAATAATTGATAGAAGAACCAGTTCGTTTAAATTTGTTGTAATATTTATTCTTTTTATTCTTAGCACGACACGGAGGTCCAGAGGAATGTATAATTATAAGCTTCGGTATGCACAGATCCATAACAGAAAACAATTTGTGATAAAAAACCCCAATCGTGTCTTCCAAAGAATTATTTGAATTAACGGGAGGAATTAAAATATCACACCAGTTTATATTTGTAATAAGCTCATTTAACAAAGAGTAGTTAGCGCGTTTAAAACAGTATGGTTTTTCATTATTAACCATTGGTTGTAAAACATAATCAGATGGAATGGATACAAATAATTCAATAGCAGGATGATATCGATCTTCAGCAACTGTAGGTGTAGTTCGTATAACAGTCATCAATATCATTTACAAAAATTAGATCGAGAATTTTTGAATAAACATTCATTATACCATTTATTTAAAAAAGACTCATATCGTATAAAATGTTGAAAAAGTCCTTCCAGCAATCATTTAGCTTAGTTTGAACATAATACTTGTCATCAACTAAATAACTCCAAACTATTGAAGGCATATTAAAGTCACCCGTGATTAAAAAAGAATAAGTTTTATTATAAATATTAGCAACAGATCTTATAGCCTCGGCACGTTGAATATATAAAGATTCCGTGGACGATGGAGGAATATAGGAACAAGTTATTATAATATTTTTATGCTTCATTTTAAGGACAACAGATATAAATTCTCAGTATCAAGCCACGATTGACTAAATAGTTGTTCAGAATGCAAGGAGCTGAAGACAGCAATGAGAACACCGCCACCATAAGTCCCACGATCTTGACGGTAAATATTATATTTATTACAAAGAATTTCGGTGTTAAGATAAGTATTGTTAAGCCAAGTTTCAGTAAGTACAATAATTTGGTAGTGAAAGTGAAAACTTTCTATGTACAAATTGGATAATTTAGTTCTCAAGCCACGAACATTTTGGTAGAGTAAAGATAATGAGTTCGATGTAACGATATTTAGTTTTTTGGCATATTCCTTTCACGTACAGGTAGAACACCAATATTACTAGCTCTCGGTCTTTCTTTGTAATTATATTCTCTAACTAGAGTATTTATAGGCCAGAAGTTAGGATCCAAAAGTTGATTGAATATGTCTGCAGAAACTGTAATTTTAAAAGATGCAATAGATCTTGGTTGAGAGAATTGAAATTTATGTATCAAAATATCAGCATTATTGCTAACGTTAGATCTTATGTAGTAGTCAACATCTATAGAAGTAACGCTTGCCAATCGAGAAACAAATATATTTTTCATGGGTGGAATTGCTCGTAATGGATTATAAGCAGATGTGTTAATAATAGTTGCATTGTTAGCAATGTGGTTATTCAATTGAATTGACGGTGTTGTAAGCGTTTGTCCGCTTATTTCTTGTGGTGGAACCACGCTCACGGACGGTGAAGGTATTGAGGAGACATCATTGACTTCGGCAGCACAAGTAGTTATTGCACTCAATGAACGAGAATTCAAAGGTAGTCTGGAGACATCATTCTTTTTTTATTTTTATTTTTTGGAGATGACAGATTTTGATTTTCGGCAAAATTATCCAAGTTTGAAAAATTTGTAAATAATTCACCAAATTTTGACATTTTCGTTTGTAGTGCCAAAAAGTTGCTGTTAATATCTTCAAATTCTTCTTTATAGCTTTTAAAAAATTTATAGAAGTCTATATTTATCTTTTTACAACGAGGACAACTCCATTGGAGTGATTTTGCATGATCCGCAAGGGCATCCGCGTCACGTACTTTAAGTGTGGTACATTTCAAGTGGTAATTACCTAAGCATAACCAGCATGTAAGCATGCGCTCGTTTGTAGAAATATTGCAGTTAATGTTTAAGCAATCCATAACTCGGTATTGTTATAATTATTAATTTGTTATTGAAGTAATAAATGAAATGTTTGCTGGGATGATATTTAAACTCACAAATAGATGGCGTAATAAGAAAACGTTAGCAGGTACATAAACCAATACGGTTGTAATTCAAGAGTGATCTTACAATATTGTATTAATTCTTAAGACAATTAGTATGACGTTTACACGCTTGTATTTACTAGTTTTGATTAAAATGTTGTTGCTTAATAATCATTAAAAAAACAATATGTCTCAAATGAAGAAAAATAAAATCAAGCCTCCAGCAAACAGGCAGGCAACACAAGAAAAACTTTATAACAACACTATGCAGTCACTGTTGACAGACACTTCAGACAATTCACGGATCAATCAGGCAAATATAAACACTTTAAGTCAGAACAATTACGGAGCGACAAGAAAACACGTGTGTACACTTTATCAGGGATGGATAATAATATATCAGCTTTTTAATTACAAATTCTCACTTACGAGAAAGAAATAATGGCTCTATTTTATTGATATATTTTCAGGTTACTTATCATCAGAATATTCATTGTCGTACAGTAACTCTCGATGGAGACGTTGTTGATCCAGATGGTACACTCTCTGGTGGTTCAAAGCCAAAAGGCGGAAACACTCTTCAGGAATTGGCGGAAATAAAACGTATGGAGAAAGAGATTGAAAAATTGAAGAACGATGTACTAGATATTGATAATCAGTTAAAAAGTTTAGATATAAAAGCAAGAACATATAACAAACTTAGGGACACGCTCGATTTACGGCAACATGAATTAAATGCTTGTAAAGAACGTTTGGAACAGACAAGTTTCCATCAGCAACAAGAAGAAATCTTATCACTTAAAGAACGTATAACTTTCTTAGAAGATAAGCTAATTAGGGCTACAGAAATTCAAACGTCGTCGCAGGCGAAAGTTAAAGAAATTGAATGTAAATTAGCTGATGCTAAAGGATTTCGGGAGAGGGAATTAAAAGTTGCAACTGATGCCATGAAACAAGCCAAGGCTAAAGCAGAGAAATCTAGCAATAATTGGAAAAAATATGAACAGCAATATGAAACTTTGCAATTGGAAATCGAAAGTTTAACTAATGACATTAGGAATTCCAAATGTATTGCAAAAACTCTAAAAGAACAAATTGAAAATAAGAAAATCGATTTCAATGAAATGTGCTCCAAGAATAAAGCTACTACTGAAAGAGTAGATCATTTAAGGAAGAAAATCAGAGAGCAAAAAGAAAAAATTTCTTCACAAAATAAAGAACTGAAATCTTATTTTGCCAAAAGCGAAAAGCTTAAAACTCATAATGAGGACCTAATGTTGGAAATTAAAAGGAAAGAGAATGAAGTTAACAAAATATCTGCTGATTATAAAGATTCCTTAAGAAAATTAGAAACACTAGAAAACAAATATTCCTGGATTACTGAAGAGAAGGATTTTTTCGGCATTAAAAATACACGTTATGACTACACAAAGGAGAATCCTATTGAGGCCGGAGAAAAACTAAAAATTATGATCGAACAAAAAGAAAAAATGGAGCGTAACATAAATCTCAAAGCCATGGCTTTGCTGGAACGTGAAGAGGAACAATACCATGAAACGATGAGAAGAAAGAAAATAGTAGAACAAGATAAGGAAAAGATAGAACATATTATATGCAAAATGGATGAAAAAAAACGTGAAAAGGTAGAAAAAGCATGGAAAATAATAACCGATAATTTCAGTGGAATATTTAGCTCATTATTACAAGGAGCTCAAGCATGTCTACATCCTGTCAGTATGAATAACCAATTGATTGGGCTTGAAATCAAAGTAGGTTTTAACGGCGTGTGGAAGGAATCTTTAGGTGAATTGTCGGGAGGTCAGCGTTCTCTAGTAGCGCTATCCTTAGTTCTCGCCATGTTAAAATTTTCACCCGCTCCTCTTTATATTCTTGATGAAGTGGATGCAGCTCTAGACATGTCTCATACGCAAAATATTGGCAACATGCTTAAAGCACATTTCACATCGTCGCAATTCATTATAGTTTCTCTTAAAGATGGTATGTTCAACAATGCTAATGTGTTATTTCGCACTAAATTTGAAGAAGGTGTATCAGCTGTTACTCGTACAGTAAATCTAAAATCTCCTGGTCAAAAATAACATTTGTAAACATCATATTATATAATGATCATATATGTTTGTATGTATTCATGTCATAATAAATCTATTTTCCAAAATTAAATTTTTACAGTCGTACGGGAAAATCTAAAATCAGCACTGTTAAATAAAATTGCATTCAAAAACAAGTATTATATGAAAATTTTCAAGTATGAACTAATGAGCTGCACAAATGTTCTAAAACTTCTGTGTTCTATTGCACACTACTTCCAAATACTGTATTTCAGTGTAATCATAAATATCAACACAAAATAACAAAACATGAATCTGACCAAAACAAACCAATCATCATTTGAAGAGTTTTTCTCTACAGCTTTGTTAGTGCTTGTATTTTCAAAACAAACTAATACCCACATTGAAGTAAAGATACGGTAAATTATAGCAGAAACCCCGAGTACAATAGAACTAAAGCAAAGATTATAATTTATATAAAGATATTGCACGTAGTACATTTCGTACTCAGGCTCCTGAGAGAATTACTGAGATGATAAAGCAACACATTAAACCATACACACACATGTACATACATCATTACATACATTACATTACATCTTCTTAGATTAATAATGCATCTATGTGACACCAATGTTAGTCGACGGACGTATATACCAAGGTATTTAACCTCAGGGTGTTGTAGTGTAAATGGGCGTGCAAGTTTCTCTGTGCAGTGGAGTGGTAATATGTACACTTCCTCGTTGGCTTTTATTTTCCATTGCTTCATCTATTTTTCTAATTGGGATGTCTGCTTCTGTGAATTGTGGGATAAGGCATGCCGTCTTTTTCATCCAATGATGGTGCGTGAATATCACCGTTTGCAGGCATGTCTGAAGCATATTCAAGTATAACATGAGATCAAAAATACTGTTTCTTGCTTCCATTCCGTCGAATGAAAACTCTGGCTAACTTCCCAAAAGTCAGTTACAATGTACCAATAAAGTAGTATAAAGATTACATGTAGATTATATCATATCAATGTTACTGCAGTCACCAGAAAAATTCAGCAAATAAATGTCGTTACCAAGTATAAAATTAATTAGGGTGGAGGATCCGAATGATACATAGAACTGAAGAGTTTGATAGTTGGAAATATGATACAATGCAAATCCTCAATAGTAATACTGACTTCCTAAACGTATATTTACAATGTATCAATGCAGTATTAATACCAAGTTGATGCATTGTGTATATGCTTTTTTAATACTTTGCATACTGATGGTTTGCATCCGTTATATCGCTTAGGAACATTTATATGCATTATATCATTCATAATAAAGCGAACAATGGCGGAAGAGCATATTTTATTGCACAAAGAAACACGGGTATATCAAAAAGGTTACCAAAACAATAGGATTTGTGCAAACACTCGATGCACAAAAATTTTTTACTACTTATTTATCAAAAGTTTGTTGTGGCTTTAGCTCTTCATATGCCGACATTTCATTGGTTGCTAAAACCAAATCGTCAGTGAAGTTTAAGCAGTTTGAAAACATTCAACCTCGGATGTTTATGCCACATAAATCAAATACAATATGAGAATTTCAAGATTGTATATGAATTACAACAAATACATAATCATAGTAGGTTTAGAATGTTTCTATACAAACCAACACAACAAACAATTTACTCAACGTGAGTCTATTTTTCTCTCAACACCCATACAATTAATGATTGTATTCAGTTGCAATCATATGCAATCTTGAGATTCTCATATTGTATTTGATTTATGTGACATAAACATCCGAGGTTGAATGTTTTCAAACTGCTTAAACTTCGCATATGAAGAGCTAAAGCCACAACAAACTTTTGATTTTCTCTATGCATTTTGCAAAAAGCTCTAATTGTTTCTAACGATTAGTTGGGGAGAATATCCCAAATAATGAATTTCCATATTTTTTTTTGACGGGCGAGGTAGGGTTGAAAATGCCTTCGCACTTACAGTGACCGTCGTCGACTGCGTTGAGTGGTGTTTTCCACTAAAAAACTCCCTCCTCCGTTTCTGGTGGGATGCCTTCCCGGGACTGTTTTCTACATTACTTCAAGAAGGCCTAGAAACTTCATCCTCCTAAGAAGGACCCACGTCTGGGTCCGTCATTTTCATGCTGCTGGCTCATTCCTGCTGAGTCTCCGTTGATGGGGACTCATTTTGCCGTGCATCGAGGTCTCTTTTCTTTCTTCTCAAGAAAAATTTTAATTTTTTAAAAACTTCTGTATTTGTTAAATGGTTCACACTAAAAGCAATTTTTTACTTTAATAAAAAAATTAAGATAAATAAAATGAATATAGAAATATATTAAATTATAAGAAAACCCGCTTACTTATTTTCCTGCGTCGCCATTGTGGTGCGTATTGTATTCATTTTGCATCTAAATTTTTTTTGATGCTTTTTCTTGCGTATTAACTACAACAGAGATGCAAATGGGAACAAAATACATTGTAAAAATTTTTAGGGTTGCATTTAGGAATACGTTGCAATGTATTACTACAAAACAACATGCGTTTAGGAAGTCAGCCTAATTATGTTGGTATATTGAGATATTTTCCATATACCTTGCATCCCTGATGACTGTACATTTATACAAAATATATCAAAGAAATAAAGCAAAAACCGACGAAGAGGTTATACATATCGTGCCTTTACTGTCAAAAAACCTTAACGGACATAACTTTCAATTTTCAGTTTTTTTTCGCGGTCGAAAATGCATCATCATTGAGATTAATTCTGTTAACCATTAAAAGTGGAATCAGAATCTTACAGCAAAATAAAATTCACAATAACAAATAACAATCAAAGACTGTTTTCATACAAATGATCAGGCATGTTCTCACACTCGCAAGTTTTTGAAATCGCCAAGCGACTTGAAAACGCCAAAGTTATATCTAGATGTTCTGTAACTCACGCGTTTTGCTTGCGAGTTGCCATATTCTTTGTGATCAGCTGTTTGCTCAAATCGCCAGAGTATAAGGAAACAATGGAGAGGAAAAATGAGCAAAACAAAAAAAGCTTTTTTTAAATTTAATATATTTTATTAAAATTGGCAGCAAAATCGTCTAGTTTTGATACAAATAAAAAGAAAACATATTTAATTTAATATATTTATCATTTTACTGTTTGTTTAAAGTTCAGCTTATTGTAATTTCATCAGTTCACTTCAGTATACCCTTGCGAGTTCAACTCGCCAAAATTCTAGCGTTTGCGATTTACAGAACACTAATCTTGCGAGTTCAAGTCATAATCGCAAATATTATACGAATTGCGAGTGTGAGAACATGCCTGGATATGCAAATAAGGTGGCGAAAAGCAAGTTACGGATTGTTTACTTGTAGGGTAAGAGTAAGTGTTTTATTGTTGCACAATTGCAGCTATATCGATTCGCACCGAAAGTAAAATTGCATTACTACTATCTACATAAGTATGTATAAAGAATCGTAAGGCTACATAATTTTTGCAAAAACATTAACTGCCTTATTAATCAGGGTTATTATGAACAGCAACCAAACTGCAAAAGTTTGCCAACTAAGGTTGAAATAGTTATTACGAAAACTAGTTGATTAATTTGTGAATGAGTAAGTACGTATTCTCAATTGTGAATGACAAAATAAGATAGTAACGAAAATTTAATTTCCAAAATGAGTTCAAAAAATTATTTTTAGATTCAGACGATGACCAATATGAGGATCAATGTGAATTATGAAGAATGAGACGAAATATAAGGGACGGTTCCAATCCTTGCATGATGATACGTATGTAATTGCGATTTTTTACAAAAAAGATTAAATATTTCGGCTTTCGAAAGAAGCGTTTGTGAGCATTTATGAAGAGGTGGATGAAAAATTGACGGTAATGAAGAACGTATAAGGCATTAGAACAATTATAAAACTGGCGGATGTGCTGCGCTTTCTAGCGCATTGAAGCTACCAATCTGCAGTTGAAAACGACTTCCACTTAGGCGTGGCACAACCGACTGTCTCCCATATTTTACCAGAACTGTTACCAATAATGGAAAGCTCTTTGTGTCCAAAATACATAAACTGCACTTACACTGAGAAAGAAGAGAACCAGAGACGTTTATATTTTTATCGGAAAAGTGGCATTTCCAATGTTATTGGATGCATAGATGGAACACACATCAAAATCATGAAGCCATATGAAAAAATTAGGCATTGGTTTTATAACAGAAAAGGCTTTTATAGCCTCAATGCTCTAGTGGTAATTAATAAATTCCGTTTCTTGCAATTTTTTTGTAGACCCCAAAAAATCTAGGATCTTCCTACGATTCACTCATATGGAACACTTCATTTTTAAACGCATTTTTGGAGAGCGACAAGAGACAGAAAAGGATTACCTTATTTTAGATGAGATAATCTGTATGTTTTGCCAGTTGGTAAGAGTTTCTTTGTTTTCTTTTTTGCTTCTTACTCCATATAGCGATGCCGAAGAATGCTCTGTAAGAAGTCGGTTTAATACCAAACATGCCCAAGCCCGTAACATTGTGGATCGAACAATTTAGCTTTTAAAAAGCCTCTTTCGGTGCACCTTGGTGCAAGAGAATTGCATTATGCGCCAGAAAAGGCTACACGATTTGTGAATGTTTGTACGGCTCCACAATATTTGCATTAACTACAGGGTGCGCAATCTAGAGGTAAACGCCGATATGGTAGAAGACTTAAGGGGATATGCAGACTCTACGGCCATAATAGAGCATTCCGAAGCAGGATATCCTTTTGAGAGATTCAATCGCTAGTAGTCTATAAATAAACATAAATACATTTGCGAATACTTTAAATTTTTACTTCATTTGTAATTTCATAAAAAAGTAAAAAACTAAAATAAAAAAGAAGAAACAACAGTAAACGAAATTTTTCTTAAAAACCTACTAACTATTTGCCAAAAAAAAACCAAAATCACTGACACAAAATATTTGTTAGCTTGGCTGAGTTCCTAAACGCATATTGCTTTGTAGTAATACATGGCAGCGCACTCCTAAATGCAACCCTAAAAATTTTTACAATGTATGTACATATTTTATTCCCATTTGCATCACTGTTGTAGTTAATATGCAAGAAAAGCATAAAAAAATGTAGATGCAAAATGAATAAAATACGCAGCACAATGGTGGCGCACTATTAAAAAAGCATATACACAGTGTATCAACTTGGTATTAATACTGTATTGATACATTGTAAGTATAGGTTTAGGAATTCAGCCTTTCTTATCAAGTAATGAAAAAAATTAAAATATTAGACAAATATATAAAAACATGAACTATGTATCTATGCGTTTTCATTAAAGGAAATAAATTTTTTTATGCTTAGGAACTTGCAGCAGTCGTTTTCTCATAGGAAAATTTTAGTAAACGCAGTTTGTTTTACTTACTAAATAAATACCCCGATTATAGTTTTTTTTAATGCGATTATGGTTTACAACTGATGTCAGTATGTGTTGAAAATCTAAAGTAGATAAAAACATTTAAATATGCATATAAAATACAGACAGAACTGTAAAAAATAAAAATAAAATAATAAAACAAATATTTCTCAGCAAAATTACAACTAACAAACAAATGGCAAAGTTGATTAAGCCGATGAAAATTAATCCAGATATTCAGGCATGTTCTGCAAATCACTTTTTGTGAAAGTGATTTGTAATCACAAAAAGGCATTCTGCGCACAAAACTTTTTGAACTGTTGTGATTTGAAACCGGTCAGCAACTTTTTTGTTTTGTTAAATTAATAAATTTCTTTTCAAATATATTACTGACAACAATAAAGCCCCAGGCATATCAACTTGTGTTTAATTTTTAACCTTTATTAATTTTCAATACATAAAAAATTGTCATCAAATCAAAATATCTGCCGTTTTCTTGTGTTTTCGAAAAGGTAAAATCACACCGAAAAGTTAAATTTCTTGTGTTTTTCAAAACACCACGAAATCACATTTGTGATTTTAAAATCACAAGTGATTTTGAAATCTTGCGATTTGCAGAACATGCTTGATTGCCATTTGGATATTACAAAATGCAACTCTAGGACAAATAGAATCATTTCATTAAACAATTAAATGGCTTGGGACAGCCAATTAGAAATATTAAAGTACGCCAGTTAGTTTTTAGAAAAGTGCTCAGTTTTTGTATCAAAAACAAGAAACCATCCTTGTTTATGTGGAACATTTTTATAAAACTATAAATTATGTTGTAATTAAGATATTGTAATAACTTTTGGTAGTTCCAATGAATTTGAACTGTCTCGAATTCTTTTCCGGATATGTACCATTTGTATGTGTTTTTTGCTGTTCTTTTATTTATTTCTAACAAAATATATGCTTCTTTAATCTTTTTTTCAACAGTTTTTGGCATGCAGGTATGTATTTTTACGGAAAAATGTATTACAAATAAAATGCAATTCCGTGACATAAACAACACTTAGATGCTGTAAACCATAATCAAAAAATAAATTAATGTTGTGTTGTAGCCGAAACCACACAACAATTAAGTGTTGTAAACCATAATCGGGGCAGAATGAAAATCAACAATATATCTTAAAGAACTAGGTAAATGTTTTTGAAACCTAATTGACAAATGTCGGTAATAATATACTACATTTAGTTATACATTTGCTTCTTCAAGTCCAATATTTGTTTTTTTTAATTGAAATTTGGCAAGTCTTGCTTCCGCCTTGGCGGTCATTTCTTGTTTCAACAATTTAACTTTTTCTTTCTGCACTTTAAACATTTCCTTTTGCACTTGATAATTTTTTTGTTCGTA
The DNA here is from genome assembly GCA_963681545.1 of Germaria angustata. Classification (NCBI taxonomy): domain Eukaryota; kingdom Metazoa; phylum Arthropoda; class Insecta; order Diptera; family Tachinidae; genus Germaria; species Germaria angustata. Next base: position 44,224,348 of record OY813002.1, on the reverse strand, counting down.
ATATTCCATATTTTGAAGGTGTTTCGTCATACTTTCATAATATTGTTGTTGGACCTCCGTTTGTTGCTGTCGATGACGTTTTGAATGGAGTGGAATGTGCAGCAGACGTCTGGCTTTTGAAAGACTATCTGGGTTAGGAACAAGCCGGTTCCCTCCCGAAGTGCCAAATTCGCTACCAGGTGCCTCCGTGCAATGCTGTCAGCGCTTCCTGGATTCCATTCATAATATAAATGTTGCAGGGACTACCTCCTATTGCACATAATTCTCGTCTATTTTCGGAATTTTTTCTTTGTCTCGCATGCTCACATGCTGCCATGTTCTGATAGGTGGACCTCAACTATTTAGCTCTGTCGTATATTCCTCCCATTTTTTTAACCAACTGCTTTTGAGCAGAAACTTCGCGGGTTTGCTTTCATCAAGCTTACAAGCGTTGCAATTTGCTTCTTGATTCTACGGTTGCTAGTTAAAAAAATAAGGGTTAATACTTCTTTTCAACAGCTGGCATTTCGTTATTCCGATTTATGAACTTTGTAAAATTTTTTCATCAACCGCAAGTTGCTGTTCATAATAAGCCTGAATAAAAAATATATAATGGCCTTTGATAATTAATCAAGAGTTTATTAATAAAAGTGGACGTGTTAAAACTTTTTGAATAAAATTTTAATCTAACGGCCTTATGCAAAAAAAAAAAATCTTCCTTGAAGCTCATGTCAGCTACCAGCGAAATTAAGGCTAACCTTGTTAAAAAATCGTATGCAAAAACAATCGGGTATGTTCTAGAATCCGAATTCACTTGAAAGTGGATTACTTTAGCATTTTTGGTGTTCTGCAATTCACATCCCCATGTTTTTATTCGTTTTCAATTAGAGTAGAAAGGGGTGGGTGAAAGTAAAACGAATCGTACTTTATTCTTATAAATGCTAACATTATTAAGAAAAATACAATTTTGGTTTTTAGTCTGAAGTGTTTTTTATTGAACTTCAACAAAAATCAATTTTTCTCAGAAATATTAATGCAAATAAATTTTTTTTAAACTGCTAAAAATTTCAATTTGGTTTTGGCAGATCTCAGTTGTGTAAAAAAACATGAAAAAATACAACAATTTTGTTTATGTTCGAAAACACAAAGTTACATAATAAAGTTTGATGTCAATCTTTTTTGAACTAAATCTCAATTTATTTAGATCTTATTGATAAAAAAAAATGAATTTTTTGAAGGAAATTAAAACTAATTTCATATATATAAATCTATTTAAACAATAATTATAATAATTCGATTGCATTTAGTTGTAAAATCGCAATGTAATAATCAGGCAATACTTTGTTTTAACAACATATGGTGCCAAGACAACGTAGTCGATATGTCTATAGCCGGCAAACAGCCGCGCTGATAAATAACGCAACTAGAAGAAGAAGAGAGTAAAATTAATAATCTCTTTTAAAAAATTGTAAAATCAAAGCTAGCTTGTAAGGTCTTTGTATTTGTTGATGTGAATTTAAACTAACAAGAGCATGTTTCATGTTCAAAAGTTGAACGATGTAACGGTATATCAAATCAAGCAGATCAACCAAAAGCAAATAATTTTATTTTCGTTCGTTGTCTTTTTTGAGAGTATTGAATAATTTTATTTTCATTCTATGTTTCTTTAAGAATACACTAGAGCCCCGACTTTCATCGTCCCGATTTGAGTTGTTTCGATTTGCGTCGCTTTTTGAAAACTGGAAGAATTCGATTTGCTTCGTTGCAATTTCGTCGAGTTGCGTCGGTCCGAGTTGCGTCGTTTTGACACCGATTTGCATCGTTTTGATCTCGATTTGCGTCGTTTTGATTTCGTTAAAGTGTTTACTGCAGCATTGTGGATTACCATTTTTAGCATTTGTAGTGCCTGATATAGCATATTTTCTGTCTTTTAGCATTTTCACAACTTCTGGCCTGTACATTAAGAAGTTTTAAAATTGCGTGAAGTAAGGGGAATTCCCTTTCCTTTATTAGTGGTGCTAATAACAACTATCTGGTTATGGTAAGAATTTAGTGTGTTATTCCCCAAAATCCATCCAATCAAATGTTGTGTTGTTGATTTAGATTTATAATCTGAAGAGAGCTCAATGTAAGCTAAATAAATTAAAATTTATTAATGCATCTACTTTTTATGAATATACATATGTACATATGTAAATGAATGTAATTTTTATTATATTTTTTATTAATTTATTGTTTTATTTCTTTATAATAATTATAAATATTTGTTGAAGTAAACGATATAAATAAATAGAAGTGTATTCATACTTGTTTTTTATCAAAAATATAAAAATTTTTTCTTTGTTTTGGATATTTTCCCCAATAAATTTTAAATCTCAGTGTATTTATATAGAAAATGGTGATTCGATTTGCGTCGCGTTTCTACGGTCCCCATTAACGACGCAAGTCGGGGCTCGAATGTATTAATTTTGTTTTTATTCGCCTAGAAAATTAATTGAAAAATTTGAATATCTTTGTTTTCATACTCTGTAAATTGTTTTACTTTTGTAATTTGTTAATTTTTTTGCAACTTTTTTGCCGGCTGCCGTCGATTTTTGCGTAGCCGTAGCCGTTGACATTTAAATTTTTTTTCGAACATAAACTTCGAATGTGGAAAAACATGCTGAATCCAGAACACCAATTTATAAATTATGGGGATTCAAAAAGTTTTTCGTTTTCAATCCGAGTCGAAACCTGGAACATACCCGAATAATGAGGATTGTAGGAACAACTAAGAATAGACTTGCAGGATAAATGTCAGATCAAAGGAACATGTATAATGTTACACAGCGAACGGCAATGTCATCACATTGTAGGGATTAAATACTACCCAAACTTAGCAAATGCTTCATTACTAAATACATAAACAAATTACAAAGAAATAATCATTTACTCAATCAAACAGAATTAATTTTAAAATAGAAACAGACAATGTATGCGTATATGTATGTATATACCCGTATATACATATACATATATACTTATGTATGCACATGTGAAAGTATTCTTTTATGTTATTTGATGAGTCTTATTTCAATATACATATGCATGTATGTTTGTTATATAATATAATAATATAATTACTTTAAATACTTTCTAAATTATATACATACATAAAATATGATGCAAATTCTTAGATCCATTTTTTCCACAGCAGAAAATCGCCAAACAAACATGTATATATATTGTTACGTTTTTACCTTTTTAAAAACGTTTTCCGTGGGTTCTTAGATTGCAATGAAATTAAACGCACAATATTTAGATTTTCAGTACTCAACAGTTTCTACTTTATTGAATTAAATACCACTGTACTATGCTCAAAAGCAATAGTAAGCACTTAATACCCTTTTTATACTTATGACACTTTACAATGTCACTGTTAAATCCAACTACTCGGGTATGTTCCAGGTTTCGACTCGGATTGAAAACGAAAAATTTTTTGTATCCCCATAATTTATAAATTGTACCTACTCAAAAACCTTTAAATATTCATTTTTAAAGTGTTTCCAAATTGCCTGGCATAATTCCGGAACTGCACGACTAAGAAAGGTTTCCCATAGTCTCGTCTGATAATTTGTGCTTTTGATAGACTCTCCAGCAGCGACGTATTGGAGTGTGGCTGCCAGTTTCTCTGCTGGAGTTATCGCTTCTCTCAAGATGGTATCTTGTTTTACTATATCACCTTCGATTTTTGCGAGTATCAAATTAAATGTCTCTCGGCTCATTCTGATATAGTTCAGAAAAGACGACATCTCCCAAGAAGTCGTTCATAAGAAACGAAAATGTACCTCGCTCCACTCAGCATTTCCGCCATTGCTTCACCCACTCATTAGTTTTATTCAACTAGTTTTACCTCCATTGCTTTCTTCGAGGTTTTTCTGTATAGCACCCACTTTTGATTTTTTTAAGAAAATTTACTTTTTAAATACTTTACTTCTCAAGTTATTAAATTCCGTTTTTGGCGCCCAAATTATAGGAATAAAAGGAATTAAAGATAAAGTAAAAAAAAACAACTCTGGCTGTCAAATAAGAGTTTTTTTACAACAACAGTGAAGAAATAGACGTTTTAAAAATCATCATGAAAATATGGCATGATTTTGGGAGCAACTTTAAAAGGAAATAAAAAAGACATGTCTTAAAAAATCATCGTGAAAATTGGGTGTAAAACAATTTACAGAGTATGAAAATAAAGATATTCAAATTTTTCAATTAATTTTCTCGCGAATAAAAACAAAATTAATACTCTTAAAGAAACATAGAATGAAAATAAAATTATTCATACTCTCAAAAAAGACAACGAACAAAAATAAAATTATTTGCTTTTGGTTGATCTGCTTGATTTGATATACAGTTACATCGTACAACTTTTGAACATGAAACATGCTCTTGTTAGTTTAAATTCACATCAACAAATACAAAGACCTTACAATCTGGCTTTGATTTTACAATTTTTTAAAAGAGATTATTAATGTTATTCTCTTTTCTTCTTCTAGTTGCGTTATTTATCAGCGCGGCTGTTTGCCGGCTATAGCCATATCGACTACGTTGTCTTTGCACCATATGTTGTTAAAACAAAGTATTGCCTGATTATTACATTTCGATTTTACAACTAAATGCAATCCTTTTATTATAATTATTGTTGAAATAGATATATATACAGGGTGTTTTTTTAGAGGTATAGAAGTTCGAATTGAAATAAAACACAAGAAAATCTTTTTAATGTCCATCAATTTGGCTTTATTGGAAGGATAATTTTATGCCATTAACGTTTAAATATGATTTCGGGCATGTGGCCGCCGCGGCTGGCTCGAATAAAGCCAATTCTACAGGTCCAATTTTCAACCACTTTTTCGAGCATATGGGGCCGTATGTTGGCAATAACGCCACGAATGTTGGCTTCCAAGTCCCCTAACGTTTCTGGTTTGTTGGCGTAGACGAGCGACTTCACATATCCCCAAAGAAAATAATCCAATGGTGTCAAATCACACGATCTTGGTGGCCAATTGACAGGTCCATTCCGCGAAATTATGCGCTCATCGAATGTTTCCTTCAATAAATCGATTGTGACGTGCGCTGTGTGGAATGTAGCGTCGTCTTGTTGGAACCACAACTCATCCACATTCATGCCATCCAATTCGGGAACAAAATAGTCGGTTATCATGGCTCTATACCGGTCTCCATTAACGGTAACTGACTCTCCAGCATTATTTCGGAAGAAGTATGGCCCAATGACTCCACCAGCCCATAGAGCACACCAAACAGTCAGTTTTTGTGGATGTAATGGCGTCTCAAGGGTCTCATGTGGATTCTCTTCACTCCAAATGCAGCAATTTTGCTTGTTGACGTAGCCATTCAACCAAAAATGAGCCTCATCACTGAACAAAATTTTGCGATGAAAATCAGCATCGAGATCAATCTCATTTTCGGCCCATACACCAAAATCACGACGCATTGCATGGTCTCGCGGCTTTAATTCTTGCACAAGCGGGATCTTGTAAGGTCGCAAGCCAAGATCTTTGCGCAAAATCTTCCATAAAGTTGATGGACAAAGCTCCAATTGCTGTGCACGGTGGCGAATCGATTCATTCGGGTCCTCTTCAACACTTTGCTCTACAGCGGCAATTGTTTCTTCGGTGCGCACTGTTCGACGTCTCTGCGGATGCGTATTATCACATAGAGTAAACGTAGTGCGAAAACGATCCATGGTTAACCGAATTAATTGCTCTGATGGACGATTATGTCGACCATCATGCGGTAAACTTCGCGAACTGAACCATTACTTTCGAAATAAATTTGCACGATTTGCAAGCGTTGTTCTTTTGTCAACCTGTTCATGATGAAATGGCAAACCAAACTAAATATTAATCACTTGACAGCTGACAAAATGGCCGCCAGTTAAAAAAGTGATGCCAACTTAAAGTTCTATACCTCAATAAAAAACACCCAATATAAAATAAAATAATAAAATAAATATTTCTTAACAAAATTACAAATAAAAAACAAATGGCAAAGCTGATTGAGCTGATGAAAATTAATCCAGATATTGGCCGAGGCAAGCTGTCATTTGGATATAAAAAAATACAGCTCAAGGACAAATGAGATCATTTTACTGAACAATTAAATGGCTTGGGACATCCAATTAGAAATATTAAAGAATGACAAAGTTAGTTTTATAAAAGTGCTTTTTTGTGTCAAGAACAAGAAACCATCCTTGTTTATGCGGACAATTTTTATAAAACTATAAATTATGTTATTGTAATTAAAATATTGTAATAACTTTTGGTTTTATAAAAATTATACATACTTATTCTATATATTGTAGTTCCAATGGATTTGAACTGTCTCAAATTCTTTTGCGAATACCTGCCATTATTGTGATTTTTTTGTTGTTCTTTTATTTATTTCTAACAAAATGTACGTTTCTTTAATTTTTTTTAACAGTTTTTGGCATGCAGTTATGTATTTTTACGGAAATATTTAATACAAATGAAATGCACAACTGTGACATAAACAACACCTAGATGTTGTAAACCATAATCAAAAAGTAAATTAATGTTGTGTGGTTGCCGAAACAACTCAACATTTAAGTGTTGTAAACCATAATCGGGGCATTAAATTTAAGTACCAGAGACAAGAACCAATCTTTAACAGTGCTCATTTTCGGTTAACAGAGCGCTGATAGCCGCTTAACAGTCATGGTTATTTTAAAGAAATGTTGATAATCTAGGAACTGGGACCGGAACCGTACAAGATAACACATGGAACAGGTGCTCCAGAGTATACGTGTTGAACGCAAAATAAAAGGACATGCAAACAAAGTTCAAAATAATACAAAAAAGCAATTATAAAAATCGAGTTTTTCCCGGAGAGCTAATTGGTATTTATAGAAAAATATACTATTATAGGTATATATCACTATATAGAGTTGGTGCTCCAGGCGGTCCTCTAAAGAGTACATTAGGTGGTATTGCTATAATAATTGTGGGATTTTAGAAAAATGAAGTTTAAAATTATATTTTTGACTAATATCTTGACAATATTCATGCCCATTAAAGAAAAGTAGAGTTATAGGTATATTCCACTATATAGAAATGGTGCTCCAGACGGTCCTGTAAGGAGCAGATTAGGTGGTATTTGTGAAATAATTGAGATTTCAGAAAAAAGAATTTGAAAAAGTCATATTTTTGAACAATTTCTTGAGAAGATTCATGCCCATTAAATAAAAATAGAGAGTTATAGGTATATCCCACTATATAGAAATGGTGCTCCAGACGGTCCTCTAAGCGCAGATTAGATGATATTTCTGAAAAGTTATATTTTTGAAAAAATTTTGGGAAGGTTCATGCCCTTCAAAGAAAAATAGAGAGTTATAGGTATATCCCACTATATAGAAATGGTGCGCCAAACGGTCCTCTAAGGAGCAGATTAGGTGGTATTTCTGAAACAATTTTGAGATTTCAGAAAAATAAATTTGAAGTCATATTTTTGAACAATTTCTTGAGAAGATTCATGCCCATTAAAGAAAAATAGAGAGGTTTAAGTATGTCGCACGATATAGAAATGGTGCTCCAGACGGTCCTCTAAAGGGTATTTTTGAAATAATTATATTAATATTAATGGATATGAATCTTCTCACGAAAATTTTCAAAAATATGACTTTTTTCAAATTGATTTTTCTGAAATCTCAAAATTATTTTAGAAATACCACTTAATCTGCTCCTTATTCCTCTGACAGACATAGGATTTGTATACTACAATAGTATGGTATACTACATGTGTGTCAACGTAAACAACAATTAAACCACGAAACAATCTAGTATATAGCTGATTTCTATACTGTGGTATAAATGTAGTATCTCAATAACACATCTTTTTAGCTGTGTTCAGTAAACATTTGCGCAACCCTAGTAACAAAGTCAACTGTAAATTCGTAGATGTTTGATATTCATTCCAACAACAATACTTACACATGTCCAAAAACGCCTGTATTTTTTCTTTATTTTATTAACAACTAATAATAATTAATGTATAAAAGTAAGTAAATTTTTTTCCGCATATAATTCAAAGTTTTGTTATTATTTATAATAACAGTCAACAGTTTCTCTCATTCCATATTTGTAAACATATAATCATACATAAAAACAAAAACATAGTATAGATACCACCAGTCTGTCACCCATAAGTAGTATACAAAACCGTAGTATACGTACCATGGTATGTAAACCATATGTCTGTCAAGGGTATTAAAGGACCGTCTGGAGCACCATTTCTATATAGTGGGATATACTTATAACTTTCTATTTTTCCTAAATGGTCATCAATCTTCTCAAGAATTTGTTAAAAAATACGACTTTATTCAAAATCATTTTTCTAACATCCCAAAATTATTTCAGCAATACCACCTAATGTACTCTTTAGAGGACTGTCTGGATCACCAATTCTATATAGTAGGATATACCTATAACTCTATATTTTTTCATAAATACCAATTAGCTCTCCGGGAAAATTTCGATTTATATAATTGATTTTTATATTGTTTTGAACGTTTTTTGCACGTCCTTTAATTTTGCGTCAAACACGTATTCTCTGGAGCACCTGTCCCATGTGTTGTCTTGTACAGTTCCGGTACCAGCATCTAGATTATCCACATTTCTTGAAATTACCCATGACTGATAAGTGGCTAACGGCGCTCTATTAACCGAAATTTTAGCACTGTTAAAGAAATATATATATATATATATATATATATATATATATATATATATATATATATAAATATATAAATATATATATATATATATATATATATATATATATATATATATATATATATATATATATATATATATATCGTCGTCGAAAATCCAAAAGTACGTAACATCATTTTTTCTAATTTTACAGGAGGAGCAAATAACGTTACAAAATAAGAAATACTTCAGATATAGAAACAAGTGATGGAGTATGGAATTGAAACACAACAATTTAACTATTTTAAAAGAAAAAATAATATTTTTCGAAATATTTTTTAAGTTATGTTTGTTACGTTCTTTTGCATTTGTGTTTTCTGAAATAAAAGGACGTATCATCATAAAAATGTTTTTAAGCAAAAGTGAAACGGACGTTAATGTGAATCATATGAAATAATTTTTTAATACTTTCTATTAACGCTTTAAATTTAATAAAAGATGAAATGCATTTATTCCGTTTTATTTTTTAAAAATTATTATCATTCGACAACAGGAATAAAGTTCCACTAAAATTAATACTAACATTAATAAAAGTAACAATTTTATTATTTAAATAATACAAAACACAATTAATTCAATTTCATATAAAAATAGTACACAGAAGACAAAACAATTCAATGCTTAATTAAAATGGAATATTATCATAAAAATAATGACAGTCCGAAGGAAGCAATAATTTTAAGTCCTGTAAATGCTGCCATTTCTTTTTAGAAATTTTTATTCTTTCAGGATGCAAAAGGTTAGGATGGATGAATTCGGATTTTTTGTCTGCCCGTTGTGGAAGAACCTTATAATCTTCTTTAATATCAGTTTTAAAATAAATGGGTCCCGATGAATCATAAGCCAAAGCACGGATCATATTAACCGTAGGGTCACCAATTTTTTTACCTAAGTTTTTAAATAATTGTTTAAAGTTATAATTATTTATTTTATAATGTATACTTTACCTGGTCGAATCGATGAGTATCGCTTAGGAACAGCTTCATAATCAAGAAAATAATCATGTTTAAGGTGATGAACGTTAAGCGGAAATGGGTTTTTACGAGAATCCTTTATTATGTCAACCAGTTGTGAGGGTAAATTTATTTTCTTGTTATTTATTCTTCGTTGAATAAGAGAATGGGTTGAATCGCACTCCATTTGTGTGTGTCCTATGATTAAATATTTCTGTTCAATAGTAATATTGTTTTCAACACTAAAGGAAATCAAAGCATTGGATAACACTACATTGCGATTTTGGTAGAAGCATCCGTCTGAATATATAATTATATGATGAAAATTTGGCCTACGGAGGATTGCGCTTCTTAAATGTTTAATTAGAATAGTGGCGAAAGTGGATGCAACAAGGTTCCCTTCAGTTTCATCCCAGACAAAGTTGTCAGATTCATGAGTAACGATATTGTATATAGTAAAGTTGTGAACTTGCAATTTCATTTTGTAATATGAGGAATTTGCATTTGACTGTGGAATAAGTTTTACAGCTTGCATGTCCATACATAACAGTAAGCATAAACCCGCCTTAGCACTTTCTATATCATTTAATTTTTCTTCTCTCATATTGTCGATTTGGTTTCTGTGGCTATCATACTGATCCTGTGAAATATTTCCTGATTCATATGATACACAAATGTTACACATGTCATTTCTGGGCTTGAAAATAGAATAATTACGATTTTTTAAAACTTCCATGAATTTTGGGAAAGATATAGGAGAGATTTCATTTTCTTTGTGTGATTCGCATTCCTTAGAATATACTTCATATACGTGTCTGTAAGATTTAAAATCAGTCTGGAAGTACAATTTAGTTGTGTGTTGACGTCGGTAGTGAGACTCTAGCTTTGGAACTTCGTCTAACCAATTATTTAAATAATTTACCAGTGATTCGTAACGTTTGCCTTGGTGGTATTTCTCTTTGATTCGGTTCTCAAAATTTTTTGGTTTTCCAGACCCAATTGTGTCATATGTAATTCACTCGAGTTCACCCATTTTCTAACCCCTGATTCTGATAATCCAAGGGTTGAAAAAAACATTTTACTACATACTTGCAGACGGGCAGTTTCTATGTTTAAAAAATAAGATTTTGAAAATGTTCGTCGAGAATTTTCTACGTATGTCCGCTTCTTGGTGAAACATTCAATTCTGTCGGTAACAAACATTTTTTTTGGTCCCAAGACATTTGCCAGAAAAGTAAAAATATTTCTTCTCTCACACTTTTGGAAAAGAGAGAGCAATACCGTGTTGAACTTTTTTCACAATATTTGGAAGTGCACCCAGCTTTCATCTCCCTTGGCTTTCTTTCACAAATAATTCCTCTTGACAAACCATCGTACTTTTGTCCTTGCATTCGCTTTTTTTTATTTTCTTCTTTTTTATTTCTGTTTTTTGAACACTGTATGATTTTGTCATAAATACTTCCTACATTAGAACACATTTTATTTATTTTTACTGCACTTTTCGCTTCTGTTGCAATTTTTTGCTTGATATAAAATGAAAGTATTTTTAATCATAAACGGAATCAAAGCAAATAAACACAAAAAAAAATCAATGCTTACTTTGTTATTTAAAAATTAAAATATATTTTATTTTCATTTCTAACCGAAGTTTGATGATACGTTCTTTTGACTTGTGAAAATCATGCAATGTTGATACGTTATTTTGAATTATGGATATAAAAGCGTTATTTTTGGTCGCAGAAATCTAAAAATTAGTAGAGGCATGTAAGTTAACCTAACGAATCATAATTAATCAAAAACTCGATTTTGGTTTTTTTGATGATACGTACTTTTGGATTTTCGACGACGATATATATATATATATATATATATATATATATATATATATATATATAAATATATAAATATATATATATATATATATATATATATAAATATATAAATATATATATATATATATATATATATATATATATATATATATATATACTGTTAGCGTCAAAAGAAAGTGTACACTATGTTGTCTTAAATAAATGTATTTATTTTTGCATTAAAAAATTTAAATTTTTCTAACTTTACTGTTGTTTATAAAACATTGTACAATACTCTTACAATATTTAAATAAATAATCAAAATATTTCAACAACAACAAAAACAGTACAAACAAAACTAAAAGCACTCAATATTTAATGCGTCAAAAGAAAGTGTACAGTTTCAGAATAATTAGAAAAATTTTATGACCAATAGTTTGTTTGACTTCTCTTTGCTTTTAAAACTACTTCTAGCCTCTTGTGCATGGATTCCAACAATTTCGATGTTATTTCCGTTGGAATCTTGTACCACTCCTCCTGTAAAATTCGTTTCGGAGTCTCTGCTGGTTATGGTTCTTTTTCTTATTTGGCTGTAAAAAATTTCCCGCCGATGTTCAATTGGGTTGAGGTCCGGTGACTGCGAGGGATGATACAGAGTTGCAAAAGATTCACGTCAGTACCTGCCCGAAGGCCCAACCTGACGGTGCACTATTGCACAAGGGTGAATAAATCACGTTCACCACCGCCCCAGCAGCCCCCGCCAAGGGCACATGACTGGAGCGCCAACTAACATGTGCCCCTGACAGGGACAACATGGTAGCAAGTTCCGTACAGGCTGCAGAACCATGTACAGACACCTTGCTAAGATGCTTGGAGCTATCTAACCTCCTACTACCCAAATGGCACGGCAGTGGAACTTTTACCCCTATCTGACCTGAGGCTTCACCTACCGTAACCATTAGAGCAGCTCTGTCGAATAGCAACAGCACCTAGAGATATATGGCCTGAAGAGAACATCCACATCATGCCACTAGCCCATGATTGAAGACACACTCATCCAGCCCATACCTCTCCCCGCGTATCCTTGGGTTTTAACCACAGCCACCACGTGATCCCCGAAGGGGCCTCACCAATAACCAGTCTAGGACACGTCCTAGGGGCTACTGGTTCCCGTGGCACCAGCCGCGTGATAAAAGCACCTCCGACTTTAGGTTCCGTGCACACCTGAGGCATCGGTAACACCTCTACCCAGACTAGCGTAGCAAGCTACTTCCTTAATTACTTATATGCACGCCCGTTACCCTGGTGTTTCAGGGATTGGGTAGTAACATATTAAGTTTTAGGGCAATTGGCCAAAGGTCAAGGTCTGGAAAGACCAACTACCCCTCCGGACGAGCGAGCGAACCCGCTTTTACCTTTAGTTTACTTGCATGCGCGCCCGTTGCCCTGTTGTTTCAGGGGTTGGGTAGCAACATACAAGTTTTTAGGGGTTATCAGCAAAAAGGCCTAGGTCCGGAAACCTGATAACCCTATACCCCGGGAAGCACAACACCAAGCCACCAAGACAATATGTATTGACCGTGCCCCCCGGGGGGAGAGGGATGATACAACTGTTTTGGACTGTAGTACAACAACCACCGTTTAAAAACTTTTGGCGGTGTACTTAGGACCGTTGTCCTGTTGGAAGATCCATGCGCGGTTTAATTTTAATTTCTCTACGCTAGCCACCAAATTCTCTTTTAAAATATTTAAATAGTTGGTTTTCTTCATTAAACTCTTAATAAATACTGCATATCCTACACCGCATTACGCCATACAGCCCCACATCACCGAACCCCCGCAATGCTTTACATGTTATTTTTGTTAAATTTCCCAGTTCTGCTTCTACAAATTTTACCACGTTTTTTTGTTCTAAAGATTTCAATCTTGTTTTCGTGTGTAAAAATTACGTCGTTCCAGAATGATTTTTCATTTTTATTGTATTTTTTGGCGAATTGTAGGCGTCACTTCTTATTGTGCTTGTTTTTTCTGGGAACTTCCCCATATAAACCATTTGAATGTAACGCTCGGCGGATGGCACTAGCACTTACTTTCATTGCAGATGATTCGTACATTTGCTCTGATATTTTCAACCCACTTACAGTTGGATCATTCTTTTCAGCTCTCACAATGGACTTAATTTCTAAGTCATTAAGACGTTTTCATCTTCCGGCACGTGGCCGATCTTCCAAATTTTCAAATTTTTTCCTGTTTATTTATATTTTTTTACAGTATTATGGTTTATTCCAATAATTGAGGCAATTTCATGTAAAGATTTGCCTTCTTCCTTAAATTTTATAACTAACTCTCTCGGCTCAATTGCAGTTAGCTTTCCCATTTTAAAATTACTACAGATTCCACGAAATAACAAATGCAAATAATTTAAAATCACACGAGCACAATAGAAAACATCATAAGTAACGAATTTATATACAAAAACATATAATTTTTTGCTTAATTGTAAAATAAGCATTATTCTACTGTATGTGTACACTTTCTTTTGACGCGTTAAATATGGAGTATTTTTAGTTTTGTTTGTACTGTTTTTGTTGTTGTTGAATTATTTTGATTATTTATTTAAATATTGTAAGAGCATTGTCCAATGTTTTATAAATAACAGTAAAGTTAGAAAAATTTTAATTTTGTAATGCAAAAATAAATACATTTATTTAAGAAAACATAGTGTACACTTTCTTTTGACGCTGACAGTATATATATATATATATATATATATATATATATATATATATATATATATATATATATATATATATATATATATATATATATATATATGTATATATAAATGAAATTAGTTTTAATTTCCTTCAAAAAAATTCATTTTTCTTTTTCAATAAGATATAAATGCATTAAGATTTAGTTCAAAAATATTGACATATCAAACTTTAGTATGTAGGGCAACTTTGTGTTTTCGAACAATTGTTGTATTTTTTTCATGTTTGTTTACTCAAGTGAGATCTGCCAAAACCAAATTGAAATTTTTGGCAAAGTTTAAAAACAATTTGTTTGCATTAATATTTCTGTGAAAAATCAAATTGTTTTGATGAAATTCAATAAAAAACACTTCAAGCTAAAAACCAAAATTGTATTTTTCTTAATAATGTTAGCATTTATAAGAATAAAGTACTATTCGTTTTACTTTCACCCACCCCTTACTACTCTAATTGAAAACGAATAAAAACATGGGGATGTGAATTACAGAACACCAAGAATGCTCAAGTAATCCACTTTCGAGTGAATTCGGATTCTAGAACATACCCGTATTTTGTGTCAATTTGTTCACTTTATTTTCTTTGGGGAACTAGAAAAAAATGTAAGTAGTTGTTACATTTCAATGGATATATAAATTAACTAAAAACTATTTTTAGGTCTAAATCAATAAATAGTGTGCAACATGACATGCTTCTCAATAGGATGCAAAATAACCGACCCATTGCATGTGGTTTTGAGCCGTGGGCATGAGTTCTATACGGCATTAATAACCACGGCTCACAGTGGCTGAAAATCGTTTTTCATTGGCCAAAATTCTGTAACTTTTGAACCGATCAAAATATTTTTTTTAATGGATAGATATTTAGTTCAGCTTGACTCAGTTTTAATTACATTAAAATTGATTGAGTACTTCTTAAGGACTTCTAGGTCAAAGTTGAACTTTTGATTTTTTTTTTAACTTTTGGAGTGAAATATGGGTTTATTTTTTTTTTATTTGCATATTAAAAAAATTTATATTTGGAACTTAATAATAATTGTAATTATTTTTTGTGATAATGGTGTTTTTTTAATGTTACACTGAAAATAATTTTTACACTCAAGAAAATGTTTACACTCAAAAAAAATAGTAAAATTAACTGGAGATTTTGCTGTTACCACAGAAAAAATTTTTATTTTTTGCTGTCAAAGTAGGTTCTATTTATTATTATTTTTTACTAATACTATGTTTTTCGCACTTAAATAGCAATGAAAGGCAATTATAATTATTATTCATTTGACAAAAATATGGATTTCAAATATTCTATATTTTGCTCTGTGCTATTTCTGTTCTTTAGTAGTTTTTTGGCTTCTTCATCTAAATCCCGACGTTCCACTTTCTATTTATTTCGAATATTGGAGATGAACGGATCTGACGTTGCCAATAATATATTAAATAGATCTTCATTTGTGGAATTTCGTGAAATTTTTCTAGTATTGTGCTCTCTATAAAATCTGTAATCCTTGTTCCTTTTTTCCTGAGCCTCCTCTGATAGATCTCCAAGTGGCATTAAATGATATTTAATGATATCTTCTCCATGATAAAGGATTTTGTGAACTGTTGCAGACATACATATCTCTCCATAGGTAGTTGGTTGTATATATTTTTGCAGTTTCCTTAGCATAATCTCCAAATTGTTTAGAGTCAATTTCTTCATTGCACGCAAGTACTTCTAGGATTATTTTAAATCTAAAAATAAGGTTTAAATCCACTCCTGTTATTTCAGATGCTATTTCTGGATCTGAAAAGAATCTTCGTACGGTATTGCCATCATTTGTAGTGCCTGACCCTTGTTTTGGCTATCTATAATCAATCCAATTTTGCGATATTCATCTTGAACATGTTTCTTTTTTGAACTTCTTAACTCTTTGTTGGTTTCATTGTTTCTTATGGATCCTGAAGACCCGAAATCCAAATCATAACTGATTTTTAGTATATGTTCCATAAGTCGTATTCTTGCATGTAGTGGTGATAATCCAAATTCATATGCATCGGTATTCAGGCATGTTCTGCAAATCACTTTTTGTGAAAGTGATTTGAAATCACAAAAAAGGTGTTCTGCGCACAAAACTTTTTGAACTGTTGTGATTTGAAACCGGTCACCTATGTGGTTGGCGATCTGAAATCACTTTCTTAATTTTGGACGGCTTTTTATATTTAACTCAATAAAAACTCATTAATTGAACACATTTATTTGTTTTTTATTTATTTTAAGAGTAAAACTGATAATTTTGTACCAAAAAATTAGCTAAAATATAAAAAAATTGCAAACACTTTCTATTGTAACAAATGTTGTTATTTGCTTTTGTGATTTGACATTTTCTTTTTATGATTTGCATTTACTTTTTAGTTGTCAGGTGTTTTTGTTCTTCGAACATACACCGATGCTTGCCAGAGTAGATAAATATTGCTTTCGACGAGAAATGTATTTAATTTTTTTAACTAAACAAGCTATTTCCAATAAAACTTAATTATTTTTGTTAAGTCATATTCAAAATATTTATTAACTATCAATTGTTTGCCTAATTTTAAAAATAATTACTTATAAAGTAGTAGCAAATGGCAACAATAATTATATATTAAGAACAGTGGCAACCACAGATTACTAACTATATCTGTGGTGGCAACTTCGGTGTGTATTCTTGAAACTACTTTCATTCGTTAAATTAATAAATTTCTTTTCAAATATATTACTGACAACAATAAAGCCCCAGGCATATCAACTAAATTTTTATTTTAAAAAATTTTAGTTTACGTTCACTTATTATTTTGACTAAACCTGTATTAATTTTTAATACATAAAAAATTGTTATCAAATCAAAGCAAACCATCAGCCGTTTTCTTGTGTTTTCGAAAAGGTAAAATCACACCGAAAAGTTAAATTTCTTGTGATTTTCAGAACACCACAAAATCACATTTGTGATTTTAAAATCACAAGTGATTTTGAAATCTTGTGATTTGCAGAACATGCCTGATTATGTAATGATTTTGTCGGAACTTGGTTTAATTGGGTTGATGCTGCTTGGCATATAATGCAGCTGGATTCAGCCTTCGTGTTAGTCAAAGCCTGACCTACTTTTCCATCTATCATTGTAAGTTCTAATTGGTAGCTTACTTCAATTTGCTGCCCATCTAACTGTAATTGTAATGGCTGTAGTGTTGTAATTTGGGCCTTGATATCACTAATTTCTTTGTTAATGGCATCACGAGTTTCTTTTTTAATTCAAATTTGATTGGCCTGCAGTATTTCGTAGAAGATGGCGTCTCATTTTTCCAAATATCCATTGTTTGCGTTGTACTAGTCGAAGGCTCTGAATCTTCCAAAATCTTTTTCAATCGCAATGGTACAATTGATACCATGAATATATCCGAGTCCGAAATATTTTCACATACAAATTGTTTGTATTGGTTTTGTTCCGAAGAACCATCACATCCCCATTTGCAAAAAAGAATTAGCTTTGTGTTTCCATATTTCTTTAACGCATTTCCTGGTATTGATTGTAGCAAGCGTTCGGCTGTGTGATCAAGTAGAGATTGTAGTTGTACCTCTGCCGAAATTGGTGTGTTTGGTTAGTATCCTTTGATGGAAAACAGTCCATTTTAGCAGCAGTTATGTGATGATATGCTGGATAGATATTTGAGCCCTTTTCAATCGCACGCAATCTGAGCTTAATATATTGCTGTTTGGTTAATTTCAAATCCAGAAATAAGGCTAATGCCTCCTCATTTGTGTACTGTATTGCATCGCTCGGAGTTGGTATACTTTTAAGAATTCGTTTTGTTCTCACTGAACTAGCTTTAATAACTTTTTCAATGATATCCACTTTTGTTAATTGGTTCTATGATCGTAATTGATATAGGAAAGATTGCATCGTTAACATCTTTAAGTTTCCGCCTCTTAGATCTAATGCTGCAGTTGTCCAATGATTTGCGTGGTCTTTCAACCTTATCTTGCTTTGCTGTTTTTGCAGCGACAGTAAGTTGCCCTTCTAACCACTTTTCGCTTTTTGTATAAAACTTTTGTTTACTGTAGCTAACTTCTTTGTAGCTTTTTTTAGTACTTTTACAAAATTAGATAATTGTTCTTGTATTTCGGTGCTACACGAACTTAAGTTTAATTTTATTTTAACGTAACTAAGAACATCTTCCTGGTTTTTATTTCTAAAATACTCTTCGGCCAGTTCTTTATAACCGAAGCTCTCTGAATATTTTTATTTGAGTCTGTTATGATTTATCACTTACAAATATACGTACGTACACGTAAAGGATTAACTTATTATTGTGTAATCCCTTATTGAATCCGTAGTTTTATACATTTTTAGATACATGTTATTCACACATTGATCTTCAATTTCATAGCAGGTAGTACTTAAATTGAACAAAACTGCACTTGTTATCCAGACCTTAATATTAGGTAAAACTAATTAGTATTTCGCCAATATGGGGTTCTTTTTATCTTTAGTAGTTTAATGTCGCGATTATTATTATAAAATTGTTTATGACTTTGGCTGACCTTATATATTAGAAAGAGATCATGTGTTTACTGTAGAACCTATTGTGATATTTTTATGACTGATTTTTTTGCTGATCAAAACAAAGCCATAAAACCCTTTCGCAGGTATTATATTTAATTATTTTATAGTAATGTTTGGCCAATATTTTTGGTATTCTGTGTCAAGTTGTTTATTTTTAAGCTAATTAGGGCTGTATTTTATAATGTAATAAAACAAAGTTTTGTTACATTTTATTCCCGACCTTTCGTCAAATGTTTATTGACTTCTTCTGGGGAATCTTAATTAAAAGTTAAACAACAAAATAAAAAATTAAAAAACATAACTAGTATATGATTAGTAAGTAAAAAACATAAACCTTTAGGCAAAAAAGTGAAAATTTAATACACCATTGTATACGAGTAATTATAGGGCTGTTTAAATTATCGTAATTTGAATTTTTTTTAGAGTAATTTCATTAAAATTAAAAAAGTGTTCCACCGGCGGGTCGTGGCGGGTGCAAAAGTATATATAGAGTTAAAGAAGACAACTTCGCCTTTCTTCGGGTGGTATACGTTTCTTGTTCCCTAGAAGTTCTATTCCACTAAAGTTTCCCCCCGGGGGGCACGGTCAATACATCTTGTCTTGGTGGCTTGGTGTTGTGCTTCCTGGGGTATAGGGTTATCAGGTTTCCAGACCTAGGCCTTTTTGCTGATAACCCCTAAAAACTTGTATGTTGCTACCCAGTCCCTGAATCAACAGGGCGCGCTTGCAAGTAAACTAAAGGTAAAAGCGGGTTCGCTCGCTCGTCCGGAGGGGTAGTTGGTCTTTCCAGACCTTGACCTTTGGCCAATTGCCCTAAAACTTAATATGTTACTACCCAATCCCTGAATCACCAGGGTAACGGGCGTGCATATAAGTAATTAAGGAAGTAGCTTGCTACGCTAGTCTGGGTAGAGGTGTTACCGATGCCTCAGGTGTGCAAGGAACCTAAAATCGGGGGTGTTTTTAACACAAGGCCGACCAGAGTCCTATCTGGTGCCACGGGAACCAGTAGCCCCTAGGACTTGTCCTAGTCTGGTTGTTGGTGAGGCCCCTTCGGGGATCACGTGGTGGCTGTGGTTAAAACCCAAAGATACGCGGGGAGAGGTATGGGTTGGATGAGTGTGTCTTCAATCATGGGCTAGTGGCATGATGTAGATGTTCTCTTCAGGCCATATATCTCTAGGTGCTGTTGCTATTCGACAGAGCTGCTCTAATGGTTACGGTAGGTGAAGCCTCAGGTCAGATGAGGGCAAAATTTCCACTGCCGTGCCATTTGGGTAGTAGGAGGTTAGATAGCTCCAAGCATCTTAGCAAGGTGTCTGTACATGGTTCTGCAGCCTGTACGGAACTTGCTACCATGTTATCCCTGTCAGGGGGACATGTTAGTTGGCGCTCCAGTCATGTGCCTTTGGCGGGGGCTACTGGGGCGGTGGTGAACGTGCTTTATTCACCCTTGTGCAATAGTGCACCGTCAGGTTAGGCCTTCGGGCAGGTACTGACGTGAATCTTTTGCAACTCCACTAAAGTTTAAATTTCAGAAAAATATAGTAGTTTCATAAATATTTCATAACACCTCTAATATTAAACGCTAGAGCGGTAACCACTTACAACAACTAAAGACTATAATCCTACTAACATTATAAAAAAGACCGCAAGCCATTATCGATGATAGTTTGCGAGTAGTATCCATTTATTTTTGACAAAAAACTGATAAAAAAAACACCTTTTTCTGAAATAACAAAATCAGTTGAGTTTGACAGCATGCCACGCCCACAATTATCAATAGTTTAACCTAATTTTTTGGCTACCTTAATATGGATATATTAGCTCCAAAATGGCGTAAAAATTTAAAAAATCGGTGGCAAAAAAAAATTCGACTCTTGGCCAATGAAAAACGATTTTCAGCCACTGTGCGTCTCCAAGGGATATCCGACGTCTCCTAAAAATGTTCATTTTAGATTATAAATAAATCATACCTGTAAACTTATATGTATCGATTTGTAAATTTTCACTCACCTCCTTGTAAGAAATTTTGCTCCATCACACGTCTGTACGGGCTTGTATTCCATATGAAGGAATCGTGGCAGAATCGGGGATGTGTGGCATCAACGAACGTAATTCTCATTACTATCGCATATCTAAAAAATCGTAAAATGTATGTATACATACATAATTACAAGCTATTATATTTATGAATGTATAATGTATACTTACGAGACTGGTATTCAGACTGTAATTTCCTTTTCTGTTGTAATAAAGGTGGTTGTTTTTATTTGGACTTACAATATTGATGTGTGTTCCATCAAAACACCCGATGACGCCGGGTATGCCAAATTTTCGGTACAACTCCTAACAATTAGCTCTGGTTTCTTCTTCTGACGGATATTTTATCCATTCTAAGCGGAGACTTTTTTCTAAAGCATCCAAAACTTTAGAGAGCACCTAGCAAAAAGTGCATTGCGCCATTCCTACTTCGTAATCTCTTCCAACACCTTTTGGGTATCCACCCTCTGCAAAAAAAACGTAAGCATGCGCTTAGTTTTACGATGGCCGGAATACCAAATGACTTTTTTGTTTCCGGCAGAGAATCTGTCAAAATATTCAACAAGTATGAAAACGCCGATTTATTCGCCCTGTAATGTTGAATAAATCTGAAATGGAAACAAATTGATTTAAATTCTTTAAATAAACTTAACCCACTTACAATGTATCGGGCAACTCCAATGGATTAGATGCATCTCGCGAAGCACGACGAGCTATCCGCTGCTCCTCCTCTTGTAGTGATATAATGGCACCAATTCTGCACATTTTTTACTTTTTAAACTACAAATTTGTGTATATTAATTATAAAACTTAAATTTAATTACTTTTTACGTCACTTACCCACAAATTTTCAATAATTTTTACTTTGTATTTATATTTTCTTCTTCCCTATTGTACACTCACTACATATTGATAGCAAAACAAACGTTCCCATGATATTCATGATAGCAAATTTCTCTACTTGGGAAACGAAAATTTTATGGGAATAAAAATTTCACATTTTATTCATGATAGGGGTGAATGTTTTATATAGTTTTAATATAAAATTGCATTTTTCTTCATTAGTAAGTTAGTATTATACTGTATAAAAAATATAAACTAAATGTATTTATAGTTATATAAAATAATATATACGCCTATTTTTTAACAAGGGTTTAAACCAATTATTCGAAGAATGAGCTTTGTTTCCTTGCGTTGATTGTGTCTACATAACTATAAACTTATGTATGTACATATATAAGTACTTATACATTTTTTTGCTAAGAAATTATGTACATAGAGACATACTTACACACGTACATATGTATGTATGTATAAAAAATGGATAAGCCAGAGGATATCAAAAGAAAAATTGGAACGAAGTGGACAAAGTAAGTATAATTATTGTTCTAGTTTGGTAAAGTTTTTGTAACAGGTATGTAATTAAAGGCAAGAAACAGGTATGTAACAAATGGGTATTAAAATACAAGTGTGGGGGTGTCAAATGATCGTCATAGATAGGTAGGCTCAGACACAGTCCATATATATGTAATTGATTTCCTGTTCGGTATAACAACACAACGTGTTTCAATTAATCAATTAAATACCAATTTGTATAAAATCATTATTTTTAATAAACACAAAAATAAAAACATTAACACCAAACTTGTTACATGGTGTCAGAAGTGGTGCAAAATATTAACTTCAAAAAATTTTATGATGGCAGATGAAAACCAAAGTTGTACACTACGGTCATTAGATTGTGCCAATATGGTTGTTGAATGGCCAAGATGGAAACAAAACTTCGTAGTATGGATGATTGCTACCGGTAAGATGGACAAGCCGGATAAAAATAAAATTGCCACATTTATATGGATAGTTGGTGAACAAGGTGCGGTTATATACAATACATTGTTTCCAAACGATCGTACACAAAATTCAATGCTGGGTGAAGTCCGCGTTGGGGAAGATGCAGTGACACAAAGGTCCTTAGACGACGTATTGAACAAGTTTGGCGAGTATTGTTTACCAAAAAAGAATACAGCGATGGAGTCTTTTAAATTCAACATGATTGCGAGAGACCTGCAAGATTTATGAAGCAGCAGCATAAATAAAAGTATTTTGGAGTCAAGGACGCCTATAATAGCTAGTGTAAAAAGAGAGGAGAGAAATCAAGCAACAGTAGCTGACTCAAACGATTTTGTTTCAATTGTGCAAATGTGTGGTCTACGAAGCATGCAGCTGAATGCAAGGCGAAGGATGCTGCTATTCCTATTTGTTCGAAGGTTGGACATTATGCTAGAATGTGCCGCCAGAAAGGAAAAACTCAAAAACAGGCCACTCAAAAGAGGGATGACAGGTTGGGTTGACGTTCAACGTAGGTTTTTTGATTGTACGAAAGGAAAAGGGGTAATGCCAAGTAATGAACCTTGTTTTAGAATAGAGTCGGCAGAGTCAAATAGGACGAAATAGACAAAAGAATATCGAATTGGATGAAATGTGGTGAGATTTAAATTAGATACTGGAGCTGATGTGAATTGTATTCCATTAGATTTTGTGAAGAAATTAAAAATAGAAATTAGTAATAGAAGCAGTGACTTCCCTGTGCATGATTATAGTAATAATCCGATTAAAGTTTTTGGCACTATATTATTAAATTGTGTTGATATTGAATCGGATAATGAACATAAGGTATCATTCCTAGTTGTGGATAATCGGTTTAAACCTATACTTGGATTGAACAGTTGTGTTGAGTTTAAGCTAGTTAAACGGATGGATGTTGACGGGGTCGTGTTGCCAGAGGCGTCATAAATATTTATTGAAAGATATAGTGATGTGTTTAGAGGATTTGGTAAATTTCCCGGACAGTACAAAATTTACTTGAAAGAAAATTTAAAGCCTGTGCTTCACTATAAGAAACGGATACCGCACGCATTAATGGATAGGTTGAACTGGATGATTTGGTTAGAGATGAAATAGTTTCAGTGGTTGACTACTAATGGATTGGATAAATAATTTACAAATTGTAGAGAAGACAAATAGTCGATTGCGCATTTGCTTGGATCCGAGGACTTTAAATGAGTGTATTAAACGGGAGTATTTTCTTACCCCGACGATAGAGGATCTTACATCAGGGTTGGCAGATGCGAAATTATTCACGGTTATCGATCTTAAAAGCGGGTTTTGGCATAAGGAGTCATCGGACTTAACTACATTCATGACACCATTCGGCCGGTACAAATTCAATCGTTTGCCTTTTGGGCTCAATTGTACGCCCGAAGTGTTTCAGCGCACAAAGGTACAAATTTTTGGTGATGTACCGGGGATTTATATTTATTTTGATGACATACTAATAGGTGCTAGGAATTGAGAAGAGCATGATAGAAAATTGGATTTAGTGATGCAACGTGTTAGAATCATTAATGTTAAGTTTAATTTGGAGAAGATTCAGTATCGGACAGCTTCCGTAGAATTCATGGGAAATACAATTTGACATAATCAAATTAAAGCAGGGCGAAAATACTGTGAGGGAATTTTAGGCATGAAAAGGGCGGCAAGTAGAGCTGAAGTCTTGCGTTTTCTAGGGCTAGTTAAATATATAGCACGGTTTATACCGAACCTATCAAGGATTACAGAGGGTTTGCGTAACTTAACGAGACTTGATGTCAATTTTGAATGGACTGATGAACACGAGGGAGGGTTTAGAAATTTGTTAAACATTACTGCAATAGAACCCGTGTTAGCTATTTACAATCCTCGAATACAAACAGATGCGTCTAAGGACGGATTAGGTTATGTATTAATTCAATAGGGGCATCCGATTGTTTTTGCATCTCGGACTTTGTCGACGAGTGAGCAAAAGTGGGCTCAGATTGAAAAAGAGTTGCTAGCGGTTGTGTTTGCGTGTTTTGCGTTTCATTATTTTGTTTATGGGCCTGAAGTCACTGAGTGTGTGATCATAAGCCCTTGGAAACATTGATTAAGAGGAACATTGATGATGTTACCATGCGCCTTGAGCGTATGTTCATGATGTTATTAAAATACTTTCAAGTTTTTATTGTTTACAAGCCCAGAAAGAAAATGTTAGTGGCTGACTGTTTGTTTCGATCTCAGCTGCTAGAAGAAGAGGAGATGGGCGAATTGACGAACGTAATACATAAGGTGATGTAATCGGTCTGTTTATCGGAGGAAAATTTTAACAACAGTTGTTGTTAAGCTATAATGAGAGATAGTTTAAAAATGATAAACTGGTTGCTTTCGGTTTTGTTTTGATTTGTTATTCAATTTTTTAATATAGATTCCCCTGAAGAAGTCAACAAATAATTGACGAAACGTCGGAATGAAAATGGAACAAAACGTTGTTTTATTACATTATAAAATATAGGCCCAATTAGCTTACATAAAAATAGCTTAATAGAGAATATCATAAACATTGGCCAAACATTGCATTACTATATATATATATATATATATATATATATATATATATATATATATATATATATATATATCTATATATCTATATATATATATATATATATATATATATATATATATATATATCTATATATCTATATATATATATATATATATATATATATACATATATATATATATATATATATATATATATATATATATATATATATATATACAGTCTGTCAAGAATGAGATTGCACATTAAAAGAAAACATTATTTTTTATTTTATTTCATATAAAAAATTTGTTTTTTATTACAAAAGAAAATTTTTTTTAATTCATTCTAATTATTTACGTTATAAATACTGATTTAAAACAAAAAAAATCAATTTTAATTAAAAACTAAGCTGAAAACAAAATAATTACTACTCCATTTTTTTGGTGTCAAGAAACTCTTTGCACAAATATTGAGATCTGTACTTAGAACTAATTTTATTCAATAAAAAAGAACAAACGATTGGCTTTAGTACTTGGTATGGCCACCTTTTGCGTCTACCACGCATTTTAATCTTTTTTTCATTGGCTGGAATATTTTGCCACTCCTCCAATATTGCAGCCTTTAGAGCTGTCATATTAGTCGGTTGACGTTTAGCGACTTTTTTTTAGATACACCCACAAATTTTCAATCGGATTTAAATCCGGACTTTGGGCAGGTGTATCTATAACTTTACCGCAGTTAAAAAGTAGCCACATTCTTGCCATATGCGACTTGTGTTTCGGGTCGTTATCTTGGTAAAATTTAAAACGTGGTTTGGTTTCTCTCATGAACCCGAAATTTCTCGTACTTCGTATTAAATTTGTTTGTAAAATGCTTAAATACTGTTGAGCATCCATCGTTGTATCCATAAAGGCCAAATCTCCTACCCCTCTGCTCGAGATGCAACCCCAAACCATTGTGGACATTTTTCCAAATTTTACTGTTGGAATGATATTTTGATTTTGCAGCGATGTTAACGGCTTTCGCCACACTCTAGTTGGTCCAATTTGGCTTCGCTAGCGGCATTTTATTCATAGCTTCCAAAGTAAAGAAGATATCTTCAAAATTTTTTTTCTCAATTCAGAAAAAAATGAAACAATTTTTGGAAAAACAATTTTTTTTTATTTTTAATTTTTTTTTAATTTTAAATTTTTTCGGCCTTATTCATAAAAAATATTGTATGTTTATTAAAGGTTTATTTGACAAATATCCCATAGAAATATGTCAAATAAGCCCTTAATAAACATACAATAACTTTTATGAATACCGCAGTTTATTTTTAATTTTTTTTTAATTTTTTATTTTGTTTTTAATTAAAACATTTTCCACCATATATTCATATATAAAATAAAAAAAAATTGTCAACTCAAAGAGAAACCATATTATAAAAGAAACATTAATCAGATTCTTCAGTATCAGATTCAGAAAAATCATCTTCAAAATGATGCATTATAAGCAAGCTTTTAACTTCCTTATCGAAACTAATATTTCTGGAATAGGAAATTTATGAGCCGTTGGACAATGAAGATATTAAGGGATCAGAAGAAACAAAAAGAGCGTTAATTATATCTTCTATTGTATTTTTCCTGTAATTTTTTCTGATATTATTTTCACGGATGTTCCGATAATCTTTATTTCTGACTTCAAGCGCTTCCTCGGACATCATACCATAGCGAAAAATGATTGATTATGTCTGCTCCATGAATTAAAATTCTGTGAACAGACGAGGGCATGTAAAACCAAGGGTATAAACTAACAAAAATTTCGGCAGTTTCCATTGCGTAAATTCTGAATGCCTCCGTGTTTATATCGTATCCACACGCAAGTGCTCGTAAGACGACGCTGAATCGATATATTAAATTTTCGTTCACTCCAGTTATCCGAGCGGCTAAATCTGGTTGTTGAAAGAACCTTCTTGCCGTATTTCCGATGGTGGTATTTCCAGTAACAGCCATTGGTATGTCGACCAACAAATGCATTTCTTCTCGTAGCTTCTGCTGTATATTTGTTTTATTTTGTCCAACAATATCCTTGTCAGCACCACGAGTTTGCCACTTTTTGTTGGTATTCTATAGGATATGTGCAAAATACATTCAAAAAACCTTATCCAGGAGTGGAGACTGGATAGCCCATATTGAAAGAGGTTCACTTTAATTGGAAATCTCTTCACCAAATTTAAGTCATTCATATTTTTCAGTGTTGCGTTACAGATTCCGCATATTTGCGAAGAAGATTCTGAAATGACGCCGAAAGTTTTACCATCAAGCATGGTCATGTGAAATTGGTGATCAATAATCAATGTGTTTACATATGTTGGTACAATATTTAATATTTGGCTCTTAATATTTTCAATTTCCCTGCGACTCAGGTCCGTCGTTTCCTTCTCGCAAAGTATTTTGATTGGTCGACAGTACCGTGTAGAAGAAGGTCGATTGTTTTTCCATAAAACTGTCGGTCCGTTCTGCACTTGCAGTGGTACAATACAAATTGAAAATAAATATTGGTCTCTCATGTTTCCTTCGCAGTCGTTAAATTTTTGCCTATATGTGGAATGGCCGCTGCTGCCATCACAACCCCATTTGTAGACAGCAGTTAAATGGGTGTTATTATTACTTGTAGATGGGATTTCAAAACTTTCAGGGTGGGCTTCCATGATCCTATTTAATGTGTGGTCCACAAGACTTTGTAGTAGCACTTCAGCATAATAATCAGTGACTGTAATGTCACTAGGATAGCACTTTTTTGTGGCGAAGCGTAATTTTTCGTAGCATGGATATATATCGGCGTTTTGGTTTCTTGCTGATTTCTTGTTTTTTATATAATACATACCTTGGCGTTAGTATATAACAAAACTTTTAATGAAAATAATAAAATTTGCAAGTTTAACACGAATAGCAAAACGATGATCAAAAAGGCGGAAATATTTTGCACAACACTTGCAGAAACATATGCTGACTTTGACTGCTCACAGCTGTTCAACACCTGTAAGCTGAGCTTTTAAAAATCGATACAAATCTAGTGAATGTATTTGTTATCGATTGTTAAAAAAAATTACGGTTTTTCAAATTTGAAAATTTGAATTTAATACCGCTAGCGAAGCCAAATCGGCCACTGTGCATCGTTGTAATATAACATTATTTTGGTTTCGTCACAGAATATCACGTCATCCCAATAGTCCACTGGTTGCGAGATGTTCAACATAGCGAATGAGAATCGTTTTTCTACGTTTACAGCAGAAAGAAGTGGTTTTTTTGCGGGCTGATCTTGAAGAGCATTTGTTTCTTATTAAGGCTTGAAGAACAGTTTCATGTGAAACAACAACGTTGCACTCTTCTTAAAGCTCCTTCGCAATGGTTCTTGTGGAAATTTTTGGATTATCGTTTACCTTCCTTAAAAGTAAACGCTCTGTGCGTGTATTTATTTTACGTTTAGGGCCTCCTCCACTTTTTAATTCTAACCTACCCTCTTTTTCAGCACGGTAAAGCACATTATAAATGGTTCTTCGTGATACCAAGAACCTTTCTGACAACTCTTGAACACTTGCTCCCAATTGGTGGTTATAATAAATCAATTGAATGACATCGTAAGTTAAACGTTTGCCTGTCATTTTTTTTAACACAAAAAATTACTAAATGAACTGCGCGCTTAAAAAATTAAATACCAAATGTTTTGTAAAATAACAAAGAAAACTAATGCACATCAAAAATAACGGCATTTTACTGCTAATCGTCTTAAGTTCTTGCAAAAGAGAAAAAAAAAACTGTTGTGCAAAGAGTTTTTTTGACACTAATAAAAATTAGGTAGTATTTGTTTTTGTTGCATATTTTTTTTTAATTTTAACAAAAATTAAATTTTTTTCCCTCAGACGTCATGTATACAGAATAGCAAAGAGTATGGGAGTTCAAAAAAGCATGTAGTAAAACACTTTTTTTTTACGCTTATATTTATTTATTGTATCTTCACATCTGAACTAACAATAAGTATTCAAATCTTAAATATATAAATAATTATTAGGCCCAACCCGTGTCAGACATAAACTTAGTGATAATAATTAATAATACATTAGAATCGTATTTAGCATAAATATATTTTTAAAAAGTTTCATCTGGAGTGTTGCGTACTAAAGACGTAGTATCCCTCTTTTTTAAGCGGATGTGTCCAGGAAAGTTCAAGATGTTACGAGCAAGGGGATTAGGATGGGACTCTAGTTTCTTTAAATATTTGCCTGCATATTTTGCAATTTCAGCGGTCACAAGTGGCATATTTAAATCACGATGTAAAATGGAATTTTTCATGTACCAAAGAGCCGATGTTATTAACCTTAAAATTTTGTTTTGCAATCGTTGTATTCTCTCTACATTGGAAGCTGAAGCAGTGCCCCATAGCTGAATTCCGTAACACCATATGGGTTTCAAAAGCGACTTGTATATTAAAAGTTTACAATCTAGACTGAGGGTAGAATTTCTACCAATCAGCCAATGTATCTGGGATAATTTGAGCTTCATTTGTGTTAGCTTAGAGTCAATGTGCTGTTTCCATGTAAGCCGTCGGTCAAGATGTATACCAAGGTATTTCACCTGTGAATGATGAGGAACAACTTGATTGTTGATTCGAATGGGGGAACAAGTGTCTCTTCGTAGGGTAAATGTGACATGAACACAATTTTGTTCATTTACTTTTATTCTCCATAAGTTCAACCACAGCTCCAACAGGTTAATATGTTCCTGAAGATATCGGGATGCCTCGTGAGGGTTTTCATGCATACTAAGGCAGGCTGTATCATCGGCAAAAGTAGAAGTGAGGATATTACTGCTCAAAGGCATATCACAGGTATAAATCAAATACAAAACTGGCCCCAGTATACTCCCCTGAGGCACCCCAGATGAAATGGTTTCGGGCACACTCATGAAGTCTCCTTCCACGACAGTGAACTTCCGGGCAAGAATGTAACTTTCCAAAAGATTTACAATGTTTATTGGTAGATATGTCTTCAATTTTAGAATTAGGCCTTCATGCCACACTTTATCAAATGCCTGAGAGACATCAATAAAGAGGGAAGAACAATACTTTCTTTCTTCAAATGTTTTTCTTATGAAATGAACCAATCTATGACATTGTTCAATGGTGCTATGCTGACTTCTAAAACCAAATTGATGGTCCGGTATGCATCCATTATCAGCTAGAATTGGGGACAATTTTGTCATGAGCAGTTTTTCGAAGAGTTTTGAAATTGTTGACAGCAAACTTATTGGCCTATATGACTCAGCCTTGGTAAGATCTTTGCCGGCCTTTGGAATCATTTTGACCATGGCAAGTTTCCAGCTGTGTGGATAATACTCCAGTCGTAAAATGCCATTAAAAATAAATAACAGGATTCTAATAGCAATCCGAGGCAACTTCATCAGCATTTTGTTACTAATTCCATCAATACCCGGAGCCTTCTTTGGGTTGGCTTCAGCAATTAGTTTATTTACATCAAGCATCTTAAACTTTATGGGTCGAGGGGGTAGAGCAACTACGCTCGGCAAATCCACAGCACCAGTATATGCGTTTGGGGTAAATACTTTTTTTTTAGACTCAACGGGTGTTTTAAGTTTTTTAGCAGCGCGCCACAAGGAGTAATTAGATGCTGCTGCGACATCGAGACCTTCCAGATAGTTCTTAAGAGAAGCAGATTTTTCAGATGCAAGCAACTCTTGGAGTCGTTTAGTGCATTCTCTAAGTCTGATTTTATGTTGGGGCGATCTGTGCTGTTGCCATTTCCTTCTAGCTCTTCTTTTTTCACATACGGGACGTTCAATATCCGCAGAATAAATTCTATTAAACCCAGTCTGCGGATGGGAGGTGGTGGCATGTTTGGCAGCCTGTTTAATATTCTCGGTAAGATTGGCAATGTTAAGTTCAATATCATCGGGAGTTCTAAGCCTGATGTTTTCCGTACAATGACTACTGAGATATTTTTTGAACCCCAGCCAGTTAACACGATTTATCATCTTCACATATGGGTGAGGTAAGTCACTTCTTAGTGGGCTACAAATTCTAACGATCGTGGGAGAGTGATCGGAGGAGAGATCATGTGAAGCTTCAACATGAATTAAATCCCTAGGGATATTTTTCATGACCCCAAAATCTATAACATCCGGAATTTTTTGTAAGTCAGTAGGCCAGTAAGTGGGCTCCCCGCTAGAGCGGGGAAATTGTGTTGAACAATGCTCGACCTCTAGGTGTAATAAGACGCGATCCCCAGAACGTATGTTTTGCATTGTAGTCTCCAGCTGCTACGAAACAAGGGCCAAGAGTTTTGTAAAAATCCTCGTATTGATCCTCACTGATTGAAAATCTGGGAGGGGAGTAAACTGATGATATCACAAGATTTGAACAAAAATTTTCGATGCAAATATTTGTTGCTTGTAGATGGTCTTCACAAGTGTTCTCAAGAATATAATGCTTGAGTCTTGACTTTATTAGAATTGCTGATCCTCCGCATGCTCTTCCTCTCGGGTCCTTTGTATCATATAAGGTATAGCCACTCATTTTAAAAAGGCTTCTCGAAGTCAAATGAGTCTCAGATACCAACATTATATCAATATTCTTCACCGTGAGGAAGTGCTCTAGTTCGTTTCTATGTTGGCGAATGCCGTTTGCGTTCCAGAAACATAACTTTAACGTGTTCATGGCTTGTTAACTAATGCTTGAAGCAGTGTGTTCTGCATTCGCAGCATTTCTTGCATCATGCTAGTCATATTTGTTGTAAAGTTGTTTATAGTTTGCACCAGATTATCAATAGTAGCTTCAAGGCGATTGAAATTAAAGCTTGCGTTTGCATTTGTTGTGTTGTTTGGTGGTGACACTTTTTGAACGGGAATAGAGTTGATCTTCACAGCGTCAGCATACGATACATGTGAAGTGATTGGTTGGGCCATTAGGGGATGAGTAGCGGAGTACGTATTTCCTGCTTGAGCTGGAGTTACTTTAGGCTTGTGGCTCATAGCTTGTTTAACAAAAGAGAATACAGGACATCCTCTGTAGTTAGCCGTGTGATTACCTCCACAATTACTACACTTTTTTTCCTTTTGATCCTTTGACTTATTGCAAATAGCAGTGTTGTGCAATTCACCGCACACAACGCAAACAGTAGGTAATTTACAATATGTTTTCGTATGGCCATATTCTTGACAATTATGGCACTGTACGGGTCCTGAGCGCTTGTGTGGTTCTTCGACTGTAATTTTCCGGTATAACAGATATTTTAAATTATAAATTGGATGGGTCTCATTTTTCTTCAATTTTATATCATTTGGCTCCAGTTCAACTCGAAATAAAGGTTGGGGGATCTTCTCCCTGTTTATTATATTAGAGACATTTTTCACCTTAAATCCTTGGAGGGTGAGAGCATCTTTTATTTCCTCAGGAACAACATAAGAATCTATGCCCTTCAATACGATCTGTAGGCCTTTAGCACTCTTAAGCTGAAAAGTGTAGAAACTTGTTTTATTTTTCTCAAATTCAGTAACCATTTTGCGGAAGTCTTTTTCATCGTATATTTGAACTTTTGTTTCATCAATGTTACCACGTTTTATTGGAACAATGTGAAATGCCTTTTCACCAATGACCGAAATTAGTTTTTTGATAAGTGTGTTTGAGTTCTTTTGCCTCAGATATATTGGTGGTGGTTTTGAAGTTTTTTTCGAAGATTCTTCGGGTTTATCGCTGTCATCTTGCAATATTTTAAACCGGTTTTGACGATTAGCTGAGGCGACGGCGTTGTGCCTGGATATTTTCGGAACAGATGAGATCTTGGATGAATTTGGGCTTCGCCCACGCTTTACCACCGTTACATATCTGTCCATTCCGAAAGGCACTTTAGGTTTTTGAATATTATCGTCCATTGTGATAACTGGGTTAAGTGATGAACACGATCCCGGAGCGGATAATGGCGCTGACTTAACTAAAGAAAAACTAGGCAACGGTAATGTTAAAGAATCACTACTTGGCATTGGAGTAAGCGAGGTTGATCGCTCGCGTAAAATTGGCTTTGCCGTTAGAAAAAGACTGTCATCCGATTTTTTGTTTTTATTGTTTGCATTAAGAGCTTCAGAACTCACAGTAAAATAGGCATTTCTGCCGTTAGAACTCACTTCACAATTGTTTGTTTTTGAGGTACTCATGCAGAGTATTCCTCAGTCACTTTTTGCGGTTGTTTTTTTTTGTTTTGTTTTTGTTGTTTCAGATTATATGAAAAATATTATTAGTGCAAATAAAGCAAATTTCACAAAACCAATACTTATTACGGATCAGTACTTATTACGAATTTTTTTTCTTTATTTTTGTTTGTTTAGTATGAAAAAAATACTCCGCTAATACGTCTGTTCACTACGAAGGTTCAACAGCTAACAGTAAAACACAGCAAATATTTTTTTTATTAATAAAGTTCAAATTGTTCATATATTTGTAATGTGCAATCTCATTCTTGACAAACTATATATATATATATATATATATATATATATATATATATATATATATATATATACATATATATATATATATATATATACATATATATATATATATATATATATATATATATATATATATATATATATATATATATATATATATATATATACATATATATATATATATATATACATATATATATATATATATATATATATATATATATATATATATATGTATATATATATATATATATACATATATATATATATCATATATATATATATATATATATATATATATATATATATATATATATATATATATATACATATATATATATATATATATATATATATATATATATATATACATATATATATATATATATATATATATATATATATATATATACATATATATATATATATATATATATATATATATATATATATATATATATATATAATTTATAGTTATTAAATAAAATATATATGTACATATATAGAATTTTTTTGTGTGTATTGAAAATATTCGGGTATGTTCTAGAATCCGAATTTACTCGAAAGTGGATTACTTTAGCATTTTTGGTGTTCTGCAATTCACATCCCCATGTTTTTATTCGTTTTCAATTAGAGTAGGAAGGGGTGGGTGAAAGTAAAACGAATAGTACTTTATTCTTATAAACGCTAACATTATTAAGAAAAATACAATTTTGGTTTTTAGTTTGAAGTGTTTTTTATTGAACTTCATCAAAAAAAAAAATCAATTTTTCACAGAATTAATTCAAAAAATTTTTTTTAAACTGCCAAAAATTTCAATTTGGTTTTGGCAGATCTCACTTGTGTAAAAAAACATGAAAAAATACGACAATTTTGTTTATATTCGAAAATACAAAGTTGCCCTACATAATAAAGTTTGATATGTCAATCTTTTTTGAACTAAATCTCAATGCATTTAGATCTTATTGATAAAAAAAATTAATTTTTTGAAGGAAATTAAAACTAATTTCATATATATAAATCTTTTTAAACAATAGTTATAATAATTCGATTGCATTTAGTTGTAAAATCGCAATGTAATAATCAGGCAATACTTTGTTTTAACAACATATGGTGCCAAGACAACGTAGTCGATATGTGTATAGCCGGCAAACAGCCGCGCTGATAAATAATGCAACTAGAAGAAGAAGAGAATAAAATTAATAATCTCTTTTAAAAAATTGTAAAATCAAAGCCAGCTTGAAAAGTCTTTGTATTTGTTGATGTGAATTTAAACTAACAAGAGCATGTTTCATATTTAAAAGTTGTACGATGTAACGGTATATCAAATCAAGCAGATCAACCAAAAGCAAATAATTTTATTTTCGTTCGTTGTCTTTTTTGAGAGTATTGAATAATTTTATTTTCATTCTATGTTTCTTTAAGAATACACTAGAGCACCGAAAAACCGGAAAAATTCGATTTGCGTCGTTGCAATTTCAAGTTTCGTCGGTCCAAGTTGCGTCGTTTTGTCACCGATTTGCGTCGGTTTGATTTGCATCGTTTTGATGTCGATTTGCGTCGTTTTGATTTCGTTAAATTGTTTACTGCAGCATTGTGGATTACCATTTTTAGCATTTGTAGTGCCTGATATAGCATATTTTCTGTGTTTTAGCATTTTCACAACTTCTGGCCTGTACATTGAGAAGTTTTCAAATTGCGTGAAGTAAGGGGAATTCCCTTTTCTTTGTTATATAAGTGGTGCTAATAACAACTATCTGGTTATGGTAAGAATTTAGTGTGTTATTCCCCAAAATCCATCCAATCAAATGTTGTGTTGTTGATTTAGATTTATCATCTGAAGAGAGCTCAATGTAAACTAAATAAATTAAAATTGTTTAATGCATCTACTTTTTATGAATATACATATGTACATATGTAAATGAATGTAATTTTTATTATGTCTTTTATTAATTTATTGTTTTATTTCTTTATAATAATTATAAACATTTGTTGAAGTAAACGAAATAAATAAAAATGTATTTATACTTATTTTTTTACCAAAAATACAAAATTTTTTTACTTTCTTTTGAATATTTTCCCCAATAAATTAAATTTCAGTGTATTTATATAGAAAATGGTGATTCGATTTGCGTCGCGTTTCTCCGGTCCCCATTAACGACGCAAGTCGGGGCTCGAGTGTATTAGCTGTAGCCGTTGACATTTAGATTTTTTTTCGAACATACGGGTATGTTCCAGGTTTCGACTCGGATTGAAAACGAAAAATTTTTTGAATCCCCATAATTTATAAATTGGTGTTCTGAATTCAGCATGTTTTTCCACATTCGAAGTTTATGTTCGAAAAAAAAATCAAAATGTCAACGGCCACAGCTACGCAAAAATCGACGGCG
This sequence comes from Germaria angustata, assembly GCA_963681545.1. NCBI lineage: Eukaryota > Metazoa > Arthropoda > Insecta > Diptera > Tachinidae > Germaria > Germaria angustata. The sequence continues at coordinate 44,188,145 of OY813002.1, read as the reverse complement.
GTCGGCAAAAAAGTTGCAAAAAAATTAACAAATTACAAAAGTAACACCCAATTTTCACGATGATTTTTTTACTTGTCTTTAAGACATGTCTTTTTTGTTTGTAGGTATATTAGGTAGATAAGAAAGAGGGGTAGCAAAAGAAACATGGTTTTTGTTTTCGTGATTTTTTTACAACAACATTGAAGAAAAACACATCTCTTCCTTTTAGCTGTCATTCGCAATTTTACTATTATATTTGAATTGCATTCGTCTGTTAAGGTGGTTATTTCTCTGTGTTCTTCTTTATTTTTCTTGTTTTAAAGCGACAAGTGCTTGTTTTTTTTTTTTGTGTATATAAAAGATACATATATTAATATATAAATAAAAAGTGCAAATAAATATAAACCATATGAAAAAACGAAATTGTGCTTTTAATATCCAAATATCAGGAACACGAAAACTTGTATGATGTACGTAATCCTACATATATGGACCGTGTCAAGCGATCTAGCTCTTTGTTCACAATCTGCCAAGAGCTAATGATATATACTTTTTAAAGTTATTGTTCGGTCACAATCACGTATTTTTATTTTCCACACTGTAACACATATTTTTATTTACCATAATGTAATGCAATTTTATATTTATCAAGTTTGTTTAATTTCATTTTTGCTTCATATACACATTTTTGTCGCTCTTAAATACCGTACATTTGTTCTTTATTGTATCACCTTACTTCTTTCTTATAAAATATAACCGTTCATTAAAAATTTTTGTAGCTTTGTAACTATGACAATTTATTTGTATTGAATTTTAAATCATTCTCATTAAAACTACAAGAAAGACAACAGCATCAACGCATTCTTTTTGTGGATTTTTATTAAACAGTTATTAAACAGATAAGTCTAGTTCAATCAATACACATTCAAATTAAATCCTGCAGATCTGCTATATATTTTGAAATAAATATATACATAGATCACAAAAAAAAAACTAAACATTTTTGGCGACCGTGACAGGACGGTTTAATTTATAAGAAAGACTCCAACTCTTCTCAACATTATCGTCTTCGGTCTTCAATTCACATCATCATCATCATTCTCGTCATACTTCTTCTGGTAATTAAAGCCCTTGGCATTCATCGTTTCCATCATCAACATCATAAGTTTTGTTCCTGCATTGGTAAATGTAAAACCATTTACATACATATACAACAACAAGCAAATCAACCCATCGTTTGCTTGATTTCATCAACCCTTTAAAGCAGTCGACCTTGAAGAATTTGCAAAAAATCATTCCCGTAAGTAAGTGACCTATTTACATACCTACATATTAACTCTAAACGAATTTGCCTAATTCAACTTACAACAACAACAGCAAGCATAGAATTTTTCGTTTGGAAGAAGTAAAATACACTTGCACATATAAAACAATAGTGTTGGGCAACTTAAAGCAACTAATCAGTGCTGGGTAATTGGCGGCCCATTTGGTACTTTGTACATTACATGGTACAATTGTTTAATTACGTATTTTCTTTTGTAATTCCATATATTATTTGAACTTCTTAATTAATCTGGTCTAAAATCAATATGATTAGTGACGAAGACAACGCAGCTAAGTTAAAAACCGATCTTTCGGCATTAAAATCGCAACGAAGCGCAATGAAACGGACTATGAGCAAATTAAAGGGTAAAGTTGAAAAAGAAGGTACATCGGCAGATTATACTATAATTGAATGTCGCCTTCAAGTGCTAGAATCGTATTTCAAACAAGCTAGTCACATTCAGACTCAAATTGAGCGTTTAGAAGCATCCGATGAAGGGCGCACCGATTTGGAAGAGCTTTTTATTTCAAGTAAAGGTTTCATGGTGGACTTATTGAATAAGAAGCGCCGTTCGAGTGATATGGATCAAAGTTTCTTAAATACCTCAACATTTTCGCATCAAAGTCGTTTACCTAAACTGAAGCTTCCGAAATTTGATGGAAAATACTCCGAATATCATCGATTCATTACAACTTTTAAAATGTTGGTTCACGATGAGACCTGCATTCCTACGATAGATAAATTCAATTACTTGCTTAATTGCCTCAGTGGACAAGCGTTGGCCCTCGTAGAGCCTTTTCAAGTTATAGAAGACAATTATCAAAAAGCTTTAGATTGCCTCAAAACTCGATATGATAATAAGTCTCTAATTTTTATTGATAATATAAATTCCTTGTTTGCAATTTCGCCCAGTCACAAAACAAACGCTTTAGCCTTACAGTCGATAATAGATAATGTAGCTGCACTCCGCAGCTCTATGTTATCATTAGGGTCTGAACAGCAAATAATGGACGCAATGATTATTCATATCGTTTTATCAAAAATTGATTCAGAATCAAAGGCCGTTTACGATGAAAAGCAGAAGTTTGACCAATTGCCATCTTGGGATGAATGTTATGAAATTCTAAGTCGTCGCTGTCAATTTCTAGAAAGTAGATCGGCAGAAAATCATTCAGTTAACAAGTCAAAATTCAAACATCCCGGTTTGTCGTTCATGACATCTTACGTTTCGTGTGAATACTGCAACGGAAAAGATCATTTCATTGGAAGTTGTTCTCGATATTTAGCTTTGCCAATCCCTCGTCGTTTTGACTTCGTTAAGTCGGCTAATCTTTGCATTAATTGCCTACGCAAGGGTCACATGGTTTTGAAATGTCAGTCCAAGTCCCGATGCCGCACTTGTCGTATTTCACACCACACTTCTTTGCATCATTCGAGTTCCAATTCGCCAACAGATCAATTACAATCGGTTAAGTCATCATCACATCGTTCGTCGTTCACAAATTCTTCGTCTATTCAACGACCATCATCGCCTTCTCATTATATGCCATCGTTCCAATCTTCATCATCGTTGCAGCCATCGCCATCCTTTCATCCTTCGACTTCATCGAGTAAACAGTCATCGTCTAGTCAAATAAATAGTGCAGCAGCAATCCACGTAACTACAGTCAGCGTTTCTTACGTACAATCATCGTCGAGTTTTACTTCCTACGGCTATCGTATTAGTGAGAGATAGTTTTGGAATTTTACAGCCTTGTCGTGCTCTTTTAGATTCATGCTCAGAAATCAACCTGATAACACACGAAGCAGTTAGTCGGTTGCGCCTTCGGCAATGTAAATCATTTCAAGAAATTGCAGGTGTTTCAGACATCCGCACGTAACTAAAATCCAAGGTCACTGCAACAATTAGATCTCGCTTGTCAACATTTGAATTTACAACAACATTTTTCGTAAGTAAAACAATATCGTCACAACAGCCAGCAGAACGCTTCAATCCAGAGTGGAGCATTCCGCCGGATATCCAACTTGCAGATCCTCAGTTTAACGTGCCTCAGCGTATTGATCTACTTTTAAGCTCCGAAGTATTTTTTGATCTTTTACTCGAGGGCACAATTCGCCTCGGAAAAAACTTACCTTCATTAATAAATACTTCGTTGGGTTGGATAGTTGGAGGAAAAGTTAATGTTCACCCATCTGATTCGGTTTTGTCGTGTCATGTCACCACTCTAAATGAGCTTGATTTGTCGTTAAGAGCTTTTTGGGAAATAGAAGAGTTTCCTCGCAATAAACTCGTAAGATCAGAAGAAGAGATTCAATGTGAGCACCATTTTGTCGAAAATACAGTTTTTGACCTCAATGGTAGAGTCAAGAAGGTTCGGCTGCCATTTAAAGGCTCAGTTAATCAACTTGGAAATTCATTTGAAACAGCTCGTCGTCGTTTTTTGGCATTAGAGAAACGTCTTCAAAGCAATGAAGAAGTAAAGAGTATGTACATTGATTTCATGCGTGAATATATGGAACTCAGTCATATGTCAATAGTTAATTACGAAATTTTAAATCGTCCGCATTACGTCATACCCCACCATTCTGTATTACGTCCGCAAAGTGTGTCTACAAAGTTACGGGTGGTGTTCGATGCATCGGCTCGTACTTCTTCAAACATATCCCTAAACGATCTCCTCATGGTTGGTCCAACTATCCAAAAGGAACTAGTTCTCACAATTCTCTGCTTTCGGTTTCACAAGTACGCATTATCGGCCGATATTTGTAAAATGTATCGACAGTTCCTAGTTGACGAAAGGGATCGAAGTTTCCAACTTATTCTTTGGAGAGATAGCTCAAATAAGCCTCTCAATCTTTATCAACTTAACACGGTGACATACGGCACTTCAGCCGCACCCTTTCTCGCTATTCGAAGCCTTTCATTAATTGCGGACAAATATAGTAAGCAATTTCCTCTTGGTTCCCAAGTTCTGAAACAAGATTTGTACGTAGACGATCTTCTTACAGGAGCATTTACCATCGCTGAGCTTGATGCCAAGAAAACAGAAATAACTCAAATTTTAGACAAAGCTGGTCTAAAACTTTCGAAATGGAATTCTAATTGCTCTCACATTAATACTTCAAATCAGGAGTTGCTATTTAAAACCAATAACGATAATATAACTAAAACTCTCGGAATGTCATGGAAACCTGATCAAGACGTTTTTTGTTTTCGTTTCGATTTCTCGAAGGTTGAAATTCCAACGAAACGATCAATTGTATCATCAGTTGCTCGAATCTTTGATGTATTGGGTTTGCTAAGTCCGATTGTAACGTCATTCAAAATTCTCATTCAAGAATTGTGGAAACAGCAACTTGATTGGGACTCGCCTGTAAGCGATCAACTCAAATCCCGCTGGGTTCAGTTGGAAGAGAAACTACCTTATATTAATCAAATCGAATTACCCAGATATGTTTGCTTGAGCCCCGACGAAACTTTTGAAATTCATGGATTCGCAGACGCATCGCAATTGGCTTACGGATGTTGCATTTATATAAGAAGTTTAACACCAATGGGAGTTCAAGTGAATTTGCTTATTGCCAAATCAAGAGTAGCCCCAGTATTGCAACAGTCATTACCCAGACTAGAGTTATGTGCTGCCTTATTATTAAGTCGGACTTGGGAAAAAATCAGAGAACAATTTCAAACCAAGTATACGTTCGTGTATTGTTTTGGACAGATTCAAAAATCGTGTTAAATTGGCTGAAAAATCATTCTTCGACATATGTTTGTTTCGTCGCGAACAGAGTTTCAGAAATCCAGAACACAACTAACAATATACCATGGCGGCATGTGCCGTCAAAAGAAAATCCGGCAGATATCGTATCTCGCGGTTGTTTAGCGAATGAACTCAGTTCAACAATATGGTTCACAGGCCCACAGTTTCTTAAAAAAAATGAAACCCATTGACCCAACGGTTCCGTTACTACAACGCAACTTCCTTCATCGGAGTTTAGAAAGGCAACATTCAAAACAACCGTCATCGAGCACTCAATTATTTCGCAAATCATTCATAACCAATCTTCGTATCTTCGAATTCTTCACATCATCACATATCTTTATCGTTTTCTTTACAAACAAAAAGGAAATTCATACGTCACTGCTGAAGAGTTAAAACTAGCTGGTTTGAAAGTAATACACGACATTCAACAATCATCATTCAAAGAAGAAATTGAGCGTCTTAAAAAAGGTAAACTACTACAACCTTCACTACAAAAATTATCGCCGTTTATACAAGAAATTCAAAGTTATCGCACCTCATTACCGATTATGAGAGTAGGTGGCAGATTATCAAATGCAGACTTGCCATACGACACAAAGTTTCCAGCGCTTCTCCCAAAGGATCATCGATTTACGCACCTGTACGTAAAATATCTTCATGTGAAACACTTACATGCAGGACCAAAAGCACTCATCGGAATTTTGCGCCAACAAGTTTGGATCATCAACGCTAGAAATGTTGTACGAAAAGTTGTTCGAAATTGCGTGCACTGCTTTAAGTACAAACCTCGTCTTCTGCAACAGGTCATGGGTGACCTACCAGCTGATCGTGTTACTGGACATCGCCCTTTCCTCATTTGTGGCGTCGACTTTTGTGGCCCATTCTACACATCATATCGACTCAGGGGCAAACCGCCCTATAAAACCTACGTAGCCATCTTTGTGTGCTTCGCCTCTAAGGCCATTCACGCAGAATTAGTGTCTGATTTATCGTCTAATTCATTCATTCTATGTTTAAAAAGATTTGTCGGAAGACGCGGAATTCCTCAGCGCTTGTATTGTGACAATGCTACAAATTTTGTGGGCGCTCATTCAAAGCTTAACGACTTTAAACAAAAGTTTTTCGAGAACGATAAAATGAAGGCCCTGATGGAGTATAGCGAAGTTACTGGATTTCAATTCTTGTTTATTCCACCCCGATCTCCCCATTTCTGTGGTCTTTGGGAGTCGGCAGTGAAGTCCACAAAAACAAAACTAGTAAAAAATGCATCTAACGCTGGCGTTACTTACGAAGAGCTTCAAACTCTTCTCATTGAAGTTGAGGTGATTTTAAATTCCCGTCCTTTGCCACCGCGTTCTGGCGACCCGATTGATGGTGAAGCCTTGACACCTGCTCACTTAATTATTGGCTCATCGCTTTTGGCATTACCTGATGAAACTTTAATGCAACCGCAGAATATCCAACACAAAGTATTGGCAACGTGTAACGTACTTAAAACAACAGTTTTGGTTACAATGGTCCCGCGACTACATCTTAAGTCTTCAACAAAAATCGAAATGGTTAAACCCAACTGCCAATATCAAAGAAGGACAATTGGTCATCATCCACGAAGACAATGTGCCTCCTCAACAGTGGATTCTCGCTCGTATAGCAAAAGTCATCCCTGGAAGAGACGGCAGAGTTCGAGTCGTAGATGTTCAGACGTCAAAAGGGACTATTCGAAGATCAATCCATAAACTTGCTCCCTTACCACTTGATGAAACTGATTGAAAGGACCTTTCAATGGGGCGGAGTATGTTCGGTCACAATCACGTATTTTTATTTTCCACACTGTAACACATATTTTTATTTACCATAATGTAATGCAATTTTATATTTATCAAGTTTGTTTAATTTCATTTTTGCTTCATATACACATTTTTGTCGCTCTTAAATACCGTACATTTGTTCTTTATTGTATCACCTTACTTCTTTCTTATAAAATATAACCGTTCATTAAAAATTTTTGTAGCTTTGTAACTATGACAATTTATTTGTATTGAATTTTAAATCATTCTCATTAAATCTACAAGAAAGACAACAGCATCAATGCATTCTTTTTTTTGTAGATTTTTATTAAACAGTTATTAAACAGATAAGTCTAGTTCAATCAATACACATTCAAATTAAATCCTGCAGATCTGCTATATATTTTGAAATAAATATATACATAGATCACAAAAAAAACTAAACAGTTATATTTTAATAAAAGTCGAATTTATTTCAATTAATGTACTTATAATAATTTAACTTGTTTTATTTTAATTTCAAAATAATAAACCAAAGTATTACATTCTATGAATAGGCACAATAAAATAAGTTATTTTCCATATACGTATGTACCTACTCAAAAACCTTTAAATATTAATTTTTAAAGTGTTTCCAAATTGCCTGGCATAATTCCGGAACTGTGGAGCTTTTAATATCTAAATATCAGGAACACGAAAACTTGTATGGTGTACGTAATCCTACATATATGGACCGTGTCAAGCGATCTAGCTCTTTGTTCACAATCTGCCAAGAGCTAATGATATATACTTTTTAAAGTTATATTTTAATAATAGACGAAATTATTTCAATTAATGTACTTATAATAATTTAACTTGTTTTATTTTATTTTATTTATTTATTTATTAATGTCCATAAAATGTTTACATACTTATTTAAGTTTACAAAATTTATCTAAGATGAGTTTAAGAGTACATATATCTTTAACAACGCAAAAATTTTTTGAAAATTAGAATATATACTACATTATACATCAGTACATAACAAGAATTGGTGGAAAAAATATTATAAAAACCTATTTGAATATAGTTTTGATTTTATCTATAAAAAAGAAACTTAATCTACTTAAAACTAATTAGATTGACGCAAGTGCATTAATATGAGTAAAATCCGAGAAAGTGCAGCGGCGTTGGAAATTTTGTAATAATCTATTAATTCTACATTCTTCTAATTCAATATCTGCTAGTGCATGAAGTCGTGTTTCCAAATTGCCTGGTATACTTCCGGAACTGCACGACAAAGAAAGGTTTCACATAGTCGCGTCTGATAATTTGTGCTTTTGATGGACTCTCCACTAGCGAGGTATTGGAGTGTAGCTGCCAGTTTCTCTGCTGGAGTTATCGCTTCTCTCAAGATGGTATCTTGTTGTACTATATCACCTTCGATTTTTGCGAGTATCAAATTAAATGTCTCTCGGCTTATTCTGATATAGTTCAGAAAAGACGACTTATCTCCCAAGAAGTCGTTCATAAGAAACGAAAATGTACCTAGCTCCACTCAGCATTTCCGCCATTGCTTCACCCACTCACTAGTTTTAGTCAACTAGTTTTACCTCCATTGCTTTCTTCGAGGTTTTTCTGTATAGCACCCAATTTTGATTTTTTTAAAGAAAATTTACTTTTTTAAATACTTTACTTCTTAAGTTATTAAATTCCGTTTTTGGCGTCCAAATTATAGAAATAAAAGGAATTAAAGATAAAGTAAAAAAAACAACTCTGGCTGTCAAATAAGAGTTTTTTTTACAGCAACAGTGAAGAAATAGACATGTTTTAAAAATCATCTTGAAAATGTGACATGATTTTGGGAGCAACTTTAAAAGATAATAAAAAAGGACATGTCTTAAAAAATCGTCCTGAAAATTGGATGTAAAACAATTTACAGAGTATGAAAAAGATATTCAAATTTTTCATTTAATTTTCAACGCGAATAAAAACAAAATTAATATTCATAAAGAAACATAGAATGAAAATAAAATTATCCAATACTCTCAAAAAAGACAACGAACGAAATTAAAATTATTTGCTTTTGGTTGATCTGCTTGCCTGGCGTTATTTATCAGCGCGGCTGTTTGCCGGCTATAGACATTTCGACTACGTTGTCCTGGCACCATTTGTTGTTAAAACAAAGTATTGCCTGATTATTACATTGCGATTTTACAACTAAATGCATTCGAATTATTATAATTATTGTTTAAATAGATTTATATATATGAAATTAGTTTTAATTTCCTTCAAAAAAATTCATTTTTCTTTATCAATAAGATCTAAATGCATTAAGATTTAGTTAAAAAAACATTGACATCTCAAACTTTATTATGTAGGGCAACTTTATGTTTTCGAACATACACAAAACTGTTGTATTTTTTCATGTTTTTTTACACAAGTGAGATCTGCCAAAACCAAATTGCAATTTTTGGCAAAGTTTAAAAAAAATTTGTTTGCATTAATATTTCTGTGAAAAATTTAATTTTTTTGATGAAGTTCAATAAAAAACACTTCAAACTAAAAACCAAAATTGTATTTTTCTTAATATTGTATTTTTGTAATAAAGTACGATCCGTTTTACTTTCACCCACCCCTTACTACTCTAATTGAAAACGAATAAAAACATGGGGATGTGAATTGCAGAACACCAAAAATGCTAAAGTAATCCACTTTCGAGTGAATTCGGATTCTAGAACATACCCGTATTTTGTGTCAATTTGTTCACTTTATTTTCTTTGGGGAACTAGAAAAAAATGTAAGTAGTTGTTACATTTTAATGGATATATAAATTAACTAAAAACTATTTTTAGGTCTAAATCAATAAATAGTGTGCAACATGACATGCTTCTCAATAGGATGCAAAATAATCGACCCATTGCATGTGGTTTTGAGCCGTGGGCATGAGTTCTATACGGCATTAATAACCACGGCTCACAGTGGCTGAAAATCGTTTTTCATTGGCCAAAATTCTGTAACTTTTGAACCGTTAAAAATATTTTTTTTAATGGATAGATATTTAGTTCAGCTTGACTCAGTTTTAATTACATTAAAATTGATTGAGTACTTCTTAAGGACTTCTAGGTCAAAGTTGAACTTTTGATTTTTTTTTTATCTTTTGGAGTGAAATATGGGTTTATTTTTTTTATTTGCATATTAAAAAAATTTATATTTGGAACTTAATAATAATTGTAATTATTTTTTGTGATAATGGAGTTTTTTTAATGTTACACTGAAAATAATTTTTACACTCAAGAAAATGTTTACAATAAAAAAAAATAGTAAAATTAACTGGAGATTTTGCTGTTACCACAGAAAAAAATTTTATTTTTTGCTGTCAAAGTAGGTTCTATTTATTATTATTTTTTACTAATACTATGTTTTTCGTACTTAAATAGCAATGAAAGGCAATTATAAATATTATTCATTTGACACAAATATTGATTTCAAATATTCTATATTTTGCTCTGTGCTATTTCTGTTCTTTAGTAGTTTTTTGGCTTCTTCATCTAAATCCCGACGTTCCACTTTCTATTTATTTCGAATATTGGAGATGCACGGATCTGACGTTGCCAATAATATATTAAATAGATCTTCATTTGTGGAATTTCGTGAAATTTTTCTAGTATTGTGCTCTCTATAAAATCTGTAATCCTTGTTCCTTTTTTCCTGAGCCTCCTCTGATAGATCTCCAAGTGGCATTAAATGATATTTATTGATATCTTCTGCATGATAAAGGATTTTGTGAACTGTTGCAGACATACATATCTCTCCATAGGTAGTTGGTTGTATATATTTTTGCAGTTTCCTTAGCATAATCTCCAAATTGTTTAGAGTCAATTTCTTCATTGCACGCAAGTACTTCTAGGATTATTTTAAATCTGAAAATAAGGTTTAAATCCACTCCTGTTATTTCAGATACTATTTCTGGATCTGAAAAGAATCTTCGTACGGTATTGCCATCATTTGTAGTGCCTGACCCTTGTTTTGGCTATCTATAATCAATCCAATTTTGCGATATTCATCTTGAACATGTTTCTTTTTTGAACTTCTTAACTCTTTGTTGGTTTCATTGTTTCTTATGGATCCTGAAGACCCGAAATCCAAATCATAACTTATTTTTAGTATATGTTCCATAAGTCGTATTCTTGCATGTAGTGGTGATAATCCAAATTCATATGCATCGGTATTATCTAATGATTTTGTCGGAACTTGGTTTAATTGGGATGATGTTACTTGGCATATAATGGAGTTGGATGCAGCCTTCGTGTTAGTCAAAGCCTGACCTACTTTTCCATCTATCATTGTAAGGACTGATTGGTAGCTTACTTCAATTTGCTGCCCATCTAACTGTAATTGTAATGGCTGTAGTGTTGTAATTTGGGCCTTGATATCACTAATTTCTTTGTTAATGGCATCACGAGTTTCTTTTTTGAATTCAAATTTGATTGGCCTGCAGTATTTCGTAGAAGATAGTGTCTCATTTTTCCAAATATCCATTGTTTGCGTTGTACTAGTCGAAGGCTCTGAATCTTCCAAAATCTTTTTCAATCGCAATGGTACAATTGATACCATGAATATATCCGAGTCCGAAATATTTTCACATACAAATTTTTTGTATTGGTTTTGTTCCGAAGAACCATCACATCCCCATTTGCAAAAAAGAATTAGCTTTGTGTTTTCATATTTCTTTAACACATTTCCTGGTATTGATTGTAGCAAGCGTTCGGCTGTGTGATCAAGTAGAGATTGTACCTCTGCCGAAATTAATGTGTTTGGTTAGTATCCTTTGATGGAAAACAGTCCATTTTAGCAGCAGTTATGTGATGATATGCTGGATAGATATTTGAGCCCTTTTCAATCGCACGCAATCTGAGCTTAATATATTGCTGTTTGGTTAATTTCAAATCCAGAAATAAGGCTAATGCCTCCTCATTTGTGTACTGTATTGCATCGCTCGGAGTTGGTATACTTTTAAGAATTCGTTTTGTTCTCACTGAACTAGCTTTAATAACTTTTTCAATGATATCCAGTTTTGTTAATTGGTTCTATGATCGTAATTGATATAGGAAAGATTGCATCGTTAACATCTTTAAGTTTCCGCCTCTTAGATCTAATGCTGCAGTTGTCCAATGATTTGCGTGGTCTTTCAACCTTATCTTGCTTTGCTGTTTTTGCAGCGACAGTAAGTTGCCCTTCTAACCACTTTTCGCTTTTTATATAAAACTTTTGTTTACTGTAGCTAACTTCTTTGTAGCTTTTTTTAGTACTTTTACAAAATTAGATAATTGTTCTTGTATTTCGGTGCTACACGAATTTAAGTTTAATTTTATTTTAACGTAACTAAGAACATCTTCCTGGTTTTTATTTCTAAAATACTCTTCGGCCAGTTCTTTATAACCGAAGCTCTCTGAATATTTTTATTTGAGTCTGTTATGATTTATCACTTGCAAATATACGTACGTACACGTAAAGGATTAACTTATTATTGTGTAATCCCTTATTGAATCCGTAGTTTTATACATTTTTAGATACATGTTATTCACACATTGATCTTCAATTTCATAGCAGGTAGTACTTAAATTGAACAAAACTGCACTTGTTATCCAGACCTTAATATTAGGTAAAACTAATTAGTATTTCGCCAATATGGGGTTCTTTTTATATTTAGTAGTTTAATGTCGCGATTATTATTATAAAATTGTTTATGACTTTGGCTGACCTTATATATTAGAAAGAGATCATGTGTTTACTGTAGAACCTATTGTGATATTTTTATGACTGATTTTTTTGCCGATCAAAACAAAGCCATAAAACCCTTTCGCAGGTATTATATTTAATTATTTTATAGTAATGTTTGGCCAATATTTTTGGTATTCTGTGTCAAGTTGTTTATTTTTAAGCTTATTAGGGCTGTATTTTATAATGTAATAAAACAAAGTTTTGTTACATTTTATTCCCGACGTTTCGTCAAATGTTTATTGACTTCTTCTGGGGAATCTTAATTAAAAGTTAAACAACAAAATAAAAAATTAAAAAACATAACTAGTATATGATTAGTAAGTAAAAAACATAAACCTTTAGGCAAAAAAGTGAAAATTTAATACACCATTGTATACGAGTAATTATAGGGCTGTTTAAATTATCGTAATTTGAATTTTTTTAGAGTAATTTCATTAAAATTAAAAAAAGTGTTCTACCGGCGGGTCGTGGCGGGTGCAAAAGTATATATAGAGTTAAAGAAGACAACTTCGCCTTTCTTCGGGTGGTATACGTTTCTTGTTCCCTAGAAGTTCTATTCCACTAAAGTTTAAATTTCAGAAAAATATAGTAGTTTCATAAATATTTCATAACACCTCTAATATTAAACGCTAGAGCGGTAACCACTTACAACAACTAAAGACTATAATCCTACTAACATTATAAAAAAGACCGCAGGCCATTATCGATGATAGCTTGCGAGTAGTAACCATTTATTTTTGACAAAAAACTGATAAAAAAACACCTTTTTGTGAAATAACAAAAACAGTTGAGTTTGACAGCATGCCACGCCCACAATTATCAATAGTTTAACCTAATTTTTTGGCTACCTTAATATGGATATATTAGCTCCAAAATGGCGTAAAAATTTAAAAAATCGGTGGCAAAAAAAATTCGACTCTTGGCCAATGAAAAACGATTTTCAGCCACTGTGCGGCTCCAAGGGATATCCGACGTCTCCTAAAAATTTTCATTTTACATTATAAATAAATCATACCTGTAAACTTATATGTATCGATTTGTAAATTTTCACTCACCTAGTACTCCTCCTTGTAAGAAATTTTGCTCCATCACACGTCTGTACGGGCTTGTATTCCATATGAAGGAATCGTAGCAGAATCGGGGATGTGTGGCATCAACGAACGTAATTCTCATTACTATCGCATATCTAAAAAATCGTAAAATGTATGTATACATACATAATTACAAGCTATTATATTTATGAATGTATAATGTATACTTACGAGACTGGTATTCAAACTGTAATTTCCTTTTCTGTTGTAATAATGGTGGTTGTTTTTATTTGGACTTACAATATTGATGTGTGTTCCATCAAAACACCCGATGACGCCGGGTATGCCAAATTTTCGGTACAACTCCTAACAATTAGCTCTGGTTTCTTCTTCTGACGGATATTTTATCCATTCTGCGCAGAGACTTTTTTCGAAAGCATCCAACACTTTAGAGAGCACCTTGCAAAAAGTGCATTGGGCCATTTCTACTTCGTAATCTCTGCCAACACCTTTTGGGTATCCACTCTCTGCAAAAAAACGTAAGCATGCGCTTAGTTTTACGATGGCCGGAATACCAAATGATTTTTTTGTTTCCGGCAGAGAATCTGTCAAAATATTCAACAAGTATGAAAACGCCGATTTATTCGCCCTGTAATGTTGAATAAATCTGAAATGGAAACAAATTGATTTAAATTCTTTAAATAAACTTAACCCACTTACAATGTATCGGGCAACTCTAATGGATTAGATGCATCTCGCGAAGCACGACGAGCTATCCGCTGCTCCTCCTCTTGTAGTGATATAATGGCACCAATTCTGCACATTTTTTACTTTTTAAACTACAAATTTTTGTATATTAATTATAAAACTTAAATTTAATTACTTTTTACGTCACTTACCTACAAATTTTCAATAATTGTTACTTTGTATTTATATTTTCTTCTTCCCTATTGTACACTCACTACATATTGATAGCAAAACAAACGTTCCCATGATATTCATGATAGCAAATTTCTCTACTTGGGAAACGAAAATTTTATGGGAATAAAAATTTCACATTTTATTCATGATAGGGGTGAATGTTTTGTATAGTTTTAATATTAAATTACATTTTTCTTCATTAGTAAGTTAGTATTATCTATATATATAAAAACAAGTCCGTATATGTACGTCGCCGAACTAATCATAAACGCGTCGAGCGATTTCAACCAAACTTATACACTACGTAGGCAGTGGCCCATATATGGTTTATATGAAGTTTGGTTAAAATCAGAAAACGCATGTGTGTGCGGTGCGTATGTGAAGTGAGTGTGTTTTTGCCGCAGGCATTTTTTGTACCGCATACAGCATTCATTAGTATTGAATACATTTTGGTCGTTTGTGTATTGGAGAGCATTGCACGGAGTGATGCAAATAGCAATTTGTTATCATTTCTCTTTTCTCTTTGGACGTCATTGGTGATTGATCTTATCATAATCGATTTTTGAAAATATTAATTTCTTCGCATTTTTTGATGAGTAAACCAACTTTATTAAAAACAAGTGTGTTTCTTTTCTTATTTTGTTTTGCCGTGCGAAGCAGGCAACGGGCCCGCTAGTACTGTATAAAAAATATAAACTAAATGTATTTATAGTTATATAAAATAATATATACGCCTATTTTTTAACAAGGGTTTAAACCAATTATTCGAAGAATGAGCTTTGTTTCCTTGCGTTGATTGTGTCTACATAAACTTATGTATGTACATATATAAGTACTTATACATTTTTTTGCTAAGAAATTATGTACATAGAGACATACTTACATACGTACATATGTATGTATGTATAAAAAATGGATATGCCAGAGGATATGAAAAGAAAAATTGGAACGAAGTGGACAAAGTAAGTATAATTATTGTTCTAGTTTGGTAAAGTTTTTGTAACAGGTATGTAATTAAAGGCAAGAAACAGGTATGTAACAAATGGGTATTAAAATACAAGTGTGGGGGTGTCAAATGATCGTCGTAGATAGGTAGGCTGAGACACAGTCCATATATATGTAATTGATTTCCTGTTCGGTAAAACAACGCAACGTGTTTCAATTAATCAATTAAATACCAATTTGTATAAAATCATTATTTTTAATAAACTCAAAAATAAAAACATTAACACCAAACTTGTTACATGGTGTCAGAAGTGGTACAAAATATTAACTTCAAAAAATTTTATGATGGCAGATGAAAACCAAAGTCGTACACTACGGTCATTAGATTGTGCCAATATGGTTGTTGAATGGCCAAGATGGAAACAAAACTTCGTAGTATGGATGATTGCTACCGGTAAGATGGACAAGCCGGATAAAAATAAAATTGCCACATTTATATGGATAGTTGGTGAACAAGGTGCGGTTATATACAATACATTGTTTCCAAACGATCGTACACAAAATTCAATGCTGGGTGAAGTCCGCGTTGGGGAAGATGCAGTGACACAAAGGTCCTTAGACGACGTATTGAACAAGTTTGGCGAGTATTGTTTACCAAAAAAGAATACAGCGATGGAGTCTTTTAAATTCAACATGATTGCGAGAGACCTGCAAGATTTATGAAGCAGCAGCATAAATAAAAGTATTTTGGAGTCAAGGACGCCTATAATAGCTAGTGTAAAAAGAGAGGAGAGAAATCAAGCAACAGTAGCTGACTCAAACGATTTTGTTTCAATTGTGCAAATGTGTGGTCTACGAAGCATGCAGCTGAATGCAAGGCGAAGGATGCTGCTATTCCTATTTGTTCGAAGGTTGGACATTATGCTAGAATGTGCCGCCAGAAAGGAAAAACTCAAAAACAGGCCACTCAAAAGAGGGATGACAGGTTGGGTTGACGTTCAACGTAGGTTTTTTGATTGTACGAAAGGAAAAGGGGTAATGCCAAGTAATGAACCTTGTTTTAGAATAGAGTCGGCAGAGTCAAATAGGACGAAATAGACAAAAGAATATCGAATTGGATGAAATGTGGTGAGATTTAAATTAGATACTGGAGCTGATGTGAATTGTATTCCATTAGATTTTGTGAAGAAATTAAAAATAGAAATTAGTAATAGAAGCAGTGACTTCCCTGTGCATGATTATAGTAATAATCCGATTAAAGTTTTTGGCACTATATTATTAAATTGTGTTGATATTGAATCGGATAATGAACATAAGGTATCATTCCTAGTTGTGGATAATCGGTTTAAACCTATACTTGGATTGAACAGTTGTGTTGAGTTTAAGCTAGTTAAACGGATGGATGTTGACGGGGTCGTGTTGCCAGAGGCGTCATAAATATTTATTGAAAGATATAGTGATGTGTTTAGAGGATTTGGTAAATTTCCCGGACAGTACAAAATTTACTTAAAAGAAAATTTAAAGCCTCTGCTTCACTATAAGAAACGGATACCGCACGCATTAATGGATAGGTTGAACTGGATGATTTGGTTAGAGATGAAATAGTTTCAGTGGTTGACTACTAATGGATTGGATAAATAATTTACAAATTGTAGAGAAGACAAATAGTCGATTGCGCATTTGCTTGGATCCGAGGACTTTAAATGAGTGTATTAAACGGGAGTATTTTCTTACCCCGACGATAGAGGATCTTACATCAGGGTTGGCAGATGCGAAATTATTCACGGTTATCGATCTTAAAAGCGGGTTTTGGCATAAGGAGTCATCGGACTTAACTACATTCATGACACCATTCGGCCGGTACAAATTCAATCGTTTGCCTTTTGGGCTCAATTGTACGCCCGAAGTGTTTCAGCGCACAAAGGTACAAATTTTTGGTGATGTACCGGGGATTTATATTTATTTTGATGACATACTAATAGGTGCTAGGAATTGAGAAGAGCATGATAGAAAATTGGATTTAGTGATGCAACGTGTTAGAATCATTAATGTTAAGTTTAATTTGGAGAAGATTCAGTATCGGACAGCTTCCGTAGAATTCATGGGAAATACAATTTGACATAATCAAATTAAAGCAGGGCGAAAATACTGTGAGGGAATTTTAGGCATGAAAAGGGCGGCAAGTAGAGCTGAAGTCTTTCGTTTTCTAGGGCTAGTTAAATATATAGCACGGTTTATACCGAACCTATCAAGGATTACAGAGGGTTTGCGTAACTTAACGAGACTTGATGTCAATTTTAAATGGACTGATGAACACGAGGGAGGGAAGTGAGATCTGCCAAAACCAAATTGAAATTTTTGGCAAAGTTTAAAAAAAATTTGTTTGCATTAATATTTCTGTGAAAAATTTAATTTTTTTGATGAAGTTCAATAAAAAACACTTCAAACTAAAAACCAAAATTGTATTTTTCTTAATAATGTTAGCATTTATAAGAATAAAGTACGATTCGTTTTACTTTCACCCACCCCTTACTACTCTAATTGAAAACGAATAAAAACATGGGGATGTGAATTGCAGAACACCAAAAAGTAATACACTTTCGAGTGAATTCGGATTCTAGAACATACCCGTATCGGTATGTTCCAGGTTTTGACTCGGATTGAAACCGAAAAATTTTTTGAATCCCCATAATTTATAAATTGGTGTTCTGAATTCAGCATGTTTTTCTACATTCGAAGTTTATGTTCGAAAAAAAATCTAAATGTCAACGGCCACAGCTACGCAAAAATCGACGGCGGTCGTCAAAAAAGTTACAAAAAAATTAACAAATTACAAAAGTAACACCCAATTTTCACGATGATTTTTTACTCGTCTTTAAGACATGTCTTTTTTGTTTGTAGGCATATTAGGTAGATAAGAAAGAGGGGTAGCAAAAGAAGCGTGGTTTCTGTTTTCGTGATTTTTTTACAACAACAATGAAGAAAAATACATCTCTTCCTTTTAGCTGTCATTCGCAATTTTACTATGATATTTTATTTGCATTCGTCTGTTAAGGTGGTTATTTCTCTGTGTTCTTCTTTATTTTTCTTGTTTTAAAGCGACAAGTGCTTGTTTTTTGTTTTGTGTGTATATAAAAGATACATATATTAATATATAAATAAAAGGTGCAAATAAATATAAACCATATGAAAAAACGAAATTGTGCTTTTAATATCCAAATATCAAGAACACGAAAACTTGTATGGACCGTGTCAAGCGATCTAGCTCTTTGTTCACAATCTGCCAAGAGTTAATGATATATACTTTTTAAAGTTATATTTTAATAAAAGACGAATTTATTTCAATTAATGTACTTATAATAATTTAACTTGTTTTATTTTAATTTCAAAATAATAAACCAAAGTATTACATTCTATGAATAGGCATTTTTTTCCACTAATTTTATTTATTGTATCTTCAATTAGAACTAACAATAAGTGTTCAAATCTTATGTATAAATATAATAATTAGGCCCAACCAGTGTCGGACATAAACTTAGTGATAGTAATTAATAATACATAAATATGTTAAGCACAAAAATATTCAAAAAATTCAATCTGAAGTGTGGCGTATTAAGGCCGTAGTATCCCTCTTTTTTAAGCGGATGTGTCCAGGAAAGTTCAAGATGTTACGAGCAAGGGGATTAGGATGGGACTCGAGTTTTGTTAAATATTTACCAGCATATTTGCAATTTCAGCGGTCACAAGTGGCATATTTAAATCACGATGTAAAATTGAATTTTTCATGTACCAAGGAGCCGATGTTATTAACCTTAAAATTTTGTTTTGCATTCGTTGGATTCTCTCTACATTGGAAGCTGAAGCAGTGCCCCATAGCTGAATTCCGTAACACCATATGGGTTTCAAAAGCGACTTGTATATTAAAAGTTTACAATCTAGACTGAGGGTAGAATTTCTACCAATCAGCCAATGTATCTGAGTCAATTTAAGTTTTATTTGTGTCAGCTTAGAGTCAATGTGGTTTTTCCATGTGAGGCGTCGGTCGAGATGTATACCAAGATATTTCACATGTGAATGTTGAGGAACAACTTGATTGTTGATTTGAATGGGGGAACAAGTGTCTCTTCGTAGTGTAAATGTGACATGAACACACTTTTGTTCATTTACTTTTATTCTCCATAAGTTCAACCACAATTCCAACAGGTTAATATGTTGCTGAAGATAACGGGATGCCTCGTGAGGGTTTTCATGCATACTAAGGCAGGCTGTATCATCGGCAAATGTAGAGGTGAGGATATTACTGCTTAAAGGCATATCACAGGTATAGATCAAATACAAAACTGGACCCAGTATACTCCCCTGTGGCACACCGGATGAGATAGTTTCGGGCTCACTCATGAAGTCTCCTTCCACAACAGTGAATTTCCGGGCAAGAATATAACTTTCCAATAGATTTACAATGTTTATTGGCAGATATGTCTTCAATTTTACAATTAGGCCTTCATGCCACACTTTATCAAATGCCTGAGAGACATCAATAAAGAGGGAAGAACAATACTTTTTTTCTTCAAATGCTCTTCTTATGAAATGGACCAATCTATGAGTTTGTTCAATGGTGCTATGCTGACTTCTAAAACCAAATTGATGGTCCGGTATGCACCCATTATCAGTTAGAATTGGGGACAATTTTGTCATGAGCAGCTTTTCGAAGAGCTTTGAAATTGTTGACAGTAAACTTATTGGCCTATAAGACTCAGCCTTGGTAAGATCTTTGCCCGCCTTTGGAATCATTTTGACCATGGCAAGTTTCCAGTTGTGTGGATAACACTCCAGTCGTAAAATGCCATTAAAAATAAATAACAGAATTCTAATAGCAATACGAGGCAACTTCATCAGCATCTTTTTACTAATTCCATCAATACCCGGGGCCTTTTTTGGGTTGGTTTCAGCAATTAGTTTTTGTACATCACGCATCTTAAATTTCATGGGCCGAGGGGGTAGAGCTACTACACTCGGTAAATCAACAGCACCAGTACATGTGTTTGGGGTAAATACGTACTTTAAATGCCCAGCAAATATGTTACCTTTTTCAGTATTACTTCTTGCCCAACCTCCGGTAGAAGTGCGCAGGGGTGGTTTAGACTCAACGGGTGTTTTAAGTTTTTTAGCAGCGCGCCACAAGGAGTAATTAGATGCTGCTGTGACATCGAGACCTTCCAGGTAGTTCTTAAGAGAAGCAGATTTTTCAGCTGAAAGCAACTCTTGGAGTCGTTTAGTGCATTCTCTAAGTCTGATTTTATGTTGGGGCGATCTGTATTGTTGCCATTCCCTTCTAGCTCTTCTTTTTTCACATACGAGACGTTCAATATCCGCAGAATAAATTCTATTAAACCCAGTCTGCGGATGGGAGGTAGTGGCATGTTTAGCAGCCTGTTTAATATTATCGGTAAGATTGGCAATGTTAAATTCAATATCATCGGGAGTTCTAAGCCTGATATTTTCCGTACAATGAGTACTGAGATATTTTTTGAACCCCAGCCAGTTAACACGATTTATCATCTTCATATATGGGTGAGGTAAGTCACTTCTTAGTGGGCTACAAATTGTAACGATCATGGGAGAGTGATCGGAGGAGAGATCATGTGAAGCTTCAACATGAATTAAATCCCTAGGGATATTTTTCATGACCCCAAAATCTATAACATCCGGAATTTTTTGTATGTCAGTAGGCCAGTAAGTGGGCTCCCCGCTAGAAATGACGTCCAAACCCATTTTTGAAATTGTGTTGAACAATGCTCGACCTCTAGGTGTAATAAGACGCGACCCCCAGAACGTATGCTTTGCATTGTAGTCGCCAGCTGCTATGAAACAAGGGCCAATAGTTTTATAAAAATCCTCGTATTGATCCTCAGTGATTGAAAATCTGGGAGGGGAGTAAATGGATGATATCACGAGATTTGAACAAAAATTTTCGATACAAATATTCGTTGCTTGTAGATGGTCTTCACAAGTGTTCTCAAGAATATAGTGCTTGAGTCTTGACTTTATTAGAACTGCTGATCCTCCGCATGCTCTTCCTCTCGGGTCCTTTGTATCATATAAAGTGTAGCCACTCATTTTAAAAAGGCTTCTCGAAGTCAAATGAGTCTCAGATACCAACATTATATCAATATTTTTAACCGAGAGGAAGTGCTCAAGTTCATATTTATGTTGGCGAATGCCGTTTGCGTTCCAGAAACATAGTTTTAACGTGTTCATGGCTTGTTAACTAATGCTAGAAGCAGTGTATTCTGCATTCGCAGCATTTCTTGCATCATGCTAGTCATATTTGTTGTAAAGTTGTTTATAGTTTGCACCAAATTGTCTATAGTAGCTTCAAGGCGACTGAAATTAAAGCTTGGGTTTTCATTTGTTACATTAGTTGGTGGAGACACTTTTTGAACGGGAATAGAGTTGATCTTCACAGCGTCAGCATACGATACATGTGAAGTGATTGGTTGGGCCATTAGGGTAGGAGTAGCGGTGAACGTATTTCCTGCTTGAGCTGGAGTTACTTTAGGCTTTTGGCTCATAGCTTGTTTAACAAAAGAGAATACAGGACATCCTCTGTAGTTAGCAGTGTGATTACCTCCACAATTACTGCACTTCTTTTCCTTCTGGTCCTTCGACTTATTGCAAATAGCAGTGTTGTGTAATTCACCGCACACAACACAAACAGTAGGTAATTTGCAATAAGTTTTCGTATGGCCATATTCTTGACAATTATGGCACTGTACGGGTCCTGAGCGCTTGTGTGGTTCTTCGACTGTAATTTTCCGGTATAACAGATATTTTAACTTATAAATTGGATGGGTCTCATTTTTCTTCAATTTTATATCATTTGGTTCCAGTTCAACGCGAAATAAGGGTTGGGGGATCTTCTCCCTGTTTATTATGTTAGAGACATTTTTAACCTTAAATCCTTGGAGGGTGAGAGCATCTTTTATTTCCTCAGGAACAACATAAGAATCTATGCCCTTCAATACGATCTGTAGGCCTTTAGCACTCTTAAGCTGGAAAGTGTAGAAACTTGTTTTATTTTTCTCAAATTCTGTAACCATTTTGCGGAAGTCTTTTTCATCATATATTTGAACTTTTGTTTCATCAATGTTACCACGTTTTATTGGAACAATGTGAAATGACTTTTCACCAATGGCCGAGATTAGTTTTTTAATAAGTGTGTTCGAGTTTTTTTGTCTCAGATAGATTGGTGGTGGTTTTGAAGTTTTTTTCGAAGATTCTTCGGGTTTATCGCTGTCATCTTGTAATATTTTAAACCGGTTTTGACGATTAGCTGAGGCGGCGTCGTTGTCTCTGGATATTTTCGGAACAGATGAGATTTTGGATGAATTTGGGCTTCGCCCGCGCTTTACTACCGTTACATATCTGTCCATTCCGACAGGCACTTTAGGTTTTTGACTATTATCGTCCATTGTGATAACTGGGTTAAGTGATGAACAAGAGCCCGGAGCGGATAATGGCGCAGACTTAAATAGAGAAGAACTAGGTAACGGTAATGTTAACGAATCACTACTTGGCATTGGAGTAAGCGAAGTTGATCGCTCGCGTATAATTGGCTTTGCCGTTAGAAAAAGACTGTCATCCAATTTTTTGTTTTTATTGTTTGCATTAAGAGCTTCAGAACTCACAGTAAAATAGGCATTTCTGCCGTTAGAACTCACTTCACAATTTTTTGTTTTTGAGGTACTCATGCAGAGTATTCCTCAGTCACTTTGTTTGTGTTTTTTTTTGTTTTCTGTTTTTGTTGTTTCAGATTATATGCAAAATTATTAATGCAAATAAAGCAAATTTCACAAAAACTGTACTTATTACGAATCAGTACTTATTACGAATATTTTTTTTTTGTATTGTTGTTTGTTTAGTATGTAAAAAAAAACTCCGCTAACACGTCTGTTCACTACGAAGGTTCAACAAGACTGAATAGGCATAATAAAATAAGTTATTTTCCATATACATATGTACCTACTCAAAAACCTTTAAATATTCATTTTTAAAGTGTTTCCAAATTGCCTGGCATAATTCCGGAACTGTGGAGCTTTTAATATCTAAATATCAGGAACACGAAAACTTGTATGGTGTACGTAATCCTACATATATGGACCGTGTCAAGCGATCTAGCTCTTTGTTCACAATCTGCCAAGAGCTAATGATATATACTTTTTAAAGTTATATTTTAATAATAGACGAAATTATTTCAATTAATGTACTTATAATAATTTAACTTGTTTTATTTTATTTTATTTATTTATTTATTTATTTATTAATGTCCATAAAATGTTTACATACTTATTTAAGTTTACAAAATTTATCTAAGATGAGTTTAAGAGTACATATATCTTTAACAACGCAAAAATTATTTGAAAATTAGAATATATACTACATTATACATCAGTACATAACAAGAATTGGAGAAAAAAATATTATAAAAACCTATTTGAATATAGTTTTGATTTTATCTATAACAAAGAAACTTAATCTATTTAAAACTAATTAGATTGACGCAAGTGCATTAATATGAGTAAAATCCGAGAAAGTGCAGCGGCGTTGGAAATTTTGTAATAATCTATTAATTCTACATTCTTCTAATTCAATATCTGCTAGTGCATGAAGTCGTGTTTCCAAATTGCCTGGTATACTTCCGGAACTGCACGACAAAGAAAGGTTTCACATAGTCGCGTCTGATAATTTGTGCTTTTGATGGACTCTCCACTAGCGAGGTATTGGAGTGTAGCTGCCAGTTTCTCTGCTGGAGTTATCGCTTCTCTCAAGATGGTATATTGTTTTACTATATCACCTTCGATTTTTGCGAGTATCAAATTAAATGTGTCTCGGCTTATTCTGATATAGTTCAGAAAAGACGACTTATCTCCCAAGAAGTCGTTCATAAGAAATGAAAATATACCTCGCTCCACTCAGCATTTCCGCCATTGCTTCACCCACTCACTAGTTTTAGTCAACTAGTTTTACCTCCATTGCTTTCTTCGAGGTTTTTCTGTATAGCACCCAATTTTGATTTTTTTAAAGAAAATTACTTTTTTAAATACTTTACTTCTCAAGTTATTAAATTCGGTTTTTTCGCGCCCAAATTATAGAAATAAAAGGAATTAAAGATAAAGTAAAAAAAACAACTCTGGCTGTCAAATAAGAGTTTTTTTTACAGCAACAGTGAAGAAATAGACATGTTTTAAAAATCATCTTGAAAATGTGACATGATTTTGGGAGCAACCTTAAAAAGAAAATAAAAAAAGACATGTCTTAAAAAAACATCCTGAAAATTGGATGTAAAACAATTTACAGAGTATGAAAAAGATATTCAAATTTTTCATTTAATTTTCAACGCGAATAAAAACAAAATTAATATTCTTAAAGAAACATAGAATGAAAATAAAATTATTCAATACTCTCAAAAAAGACAACGAACGAAATTAAAATTATTTGCTTTTGTTTGATATGCTTGCCTGGCGTTATTTATCAGCGCGGCTGTTTGCCGGCTATAGACATATCGACTACGTTGTCCTGGCACCATTTGTTGTTAAAACAAAGTATTGCCTGATTATTACATTGCGATTTTACAACTAAATGCATTCGAATTATTATAATTATTGTTTAAATAGATTTATATATATGAAATTAGTTTTAATTTCCTTCAAAAAAATTCATTTTTCTTTATCAATAAGATCTAAATGCATTGAGATTTAGTTCAAAAAAGATTGACATATCAAACTTTATTATGTAGGGCAACTTTATGTTTTCGAACATACACAAAACTGTTGTATTTTTTTCATGTTTTTTTACACAACTGAGATCTGCCAAAACCAAATTGAAATTTTTGGCAAAGTTTAAAAAAAATTTGTTTGCATTAATATTTCTGTGAAAAATTTAATTTTTTTGATGAAGTTCAATAAAAAACACTTCAAACTAAAAACCAAAATTGTATTTTTCTTAATAATGTTAGCATTTATAAGAATAAAGTACGATTCGTTTTACTTTCACCCACCCCTTACTACTCTAATTGAAAACGAATAAAAACATGGGGATGTGAATTGCAGAACACCAAAAATGCTAAAGTAATCCACTTTCGAGTGAATTCGGATTCTAGAAGATACCCGTATCGGGAATGTTCCAGGTTTTGACTCGGATTGAAAACGAAAAATTTTTTGAATCCCCATAATTTATAAATTGGTGTTCTGAATTCAACATGTTTTTCCACATTCGAAGTTTATGTTCGAAAAAAATATCTAAATGTCAACGGCCACAACTACGCAAAAATCGACGGCGGTCGTCAAAAAAGTTGCAAAAAATTAACAAATTACAAAAGTAACACCCAATTTTCACGATGATTTTTTTACTTGTCTTTAAGACATGTCTTTTTTGTTTGTAGGCATATTAGGTAGATAAGAAAGAGGGATAGCAAAAGAAACGTGGTTTCTGTTTTCGTGATTTTTTTACAACAACAATGAAGAAAAATACATCTCTTCCTTTTAGCTGTCATTCGCAATTTTACTATTATATTTTATTGGCATTCGTTTGTTAAGGTGGTTATTTCTCTGTGTTCTTCTTTATTTTTCTTGTTTTAAAGCGACAAGTGCTTGTTTTTTGTTTTGTGTGTATATAAATAAAATAAATATAAATAAAAAGTTCAAATAAATATAAACCATGTGGAAAAACGAAATTGTGGAGCTTTTAATATCTAAATATCAGGAACACGAAAACTTGTATGATGTACGTAATCCTACATATATGGACCGTGTCAAGCGATCTAGCTCTTTGTTCACAATCTGCCAAGAGCTAATGATATATACTTTTTAAAGTTATATTTTAATAATAGACGAAATTATTTCAATTAATGTACTTATAATAATTTAACTTGTTGTATTTTATTTTATTTATTTATTTATTTATTAATGTCCATAAAATGTTTACATACTTATTTAACTTTACAAAATTTATCTAAGATGAGTTTAAGAGTACATATATCTTTAACAACGCAAAAATTATTTAAAAATTAGAATATATACTACATTATACATCAGTACATAACAAGAATTGGTGGAAAAAATATTATAAAAACCTATTTGAATATAGTTTTAATTTTATCTATAAAAAAGAAACTTAATCTACTTAAAACTAATTAGATTGACGCAAGTGCATTAATATGAGTAAAATCCGAGAAAGTGCAGCGGTGTAATAATAATTTTGTAATAATCTATTAATTCTACATTCTACTAATTCAATATCTGCTAGTGCATGAAGTCGTGTTTCCAAATTGCCTGGTATACTTCCGGAACTGCACGACAAAGAAAGGTTTCACATAGTCGCATCTGATAATTTGTGCTTTTGATGGACTCTCCACTAGCGAGGTATTGGAGTGTAGCTGCCAGTTTCTCTGCTGGAGTTATCGCTTCTCTCAAGATGGTATCTTGTTTTACTATATCACCTTCGATTTTTGCGAGTATCAAATTAAATGTCTCTCGGCTTATTCTGATATAGTTCAGAAAAGACGACTTATCTCCCAAGAAGTCGTTCATAAGAAACGAAAATGTATCTCGCTCCACTCAGCATTTCCGCCATTGCTTCACCCACTCACTAGTTTTAGTCAACTAGTTTTACCTCCATTGCTTTCTTCGAGGTTTTTCTGTATAGCACCCAATTTTGATTTTTTTAAGAAAATTTACTTTTTTAAATACTTTACTTCTCAAGTTATTAAATTCCGTTTTTGGCGCCCAAATTATAGAAATAAAAGGAATTAAAGATAAAGTAAAAAAAACAACTCTGGCTGTCAAATAAGAGTTTTTTACAACAGTGAAGAAATAGACATGTTTTAAAAATCATCTTGAAAATGTGACATGATTTTGGGAGCAACTTTAAAAGAAAATAAAAAAAGACATGTCTTAAAAAATCATCCTGAAAATTGGATGTAAAACAATTTACAGAGTATGAAAAAGATATTCAAATTTCAACGCGAATAAAAACAAAATTAATATTCTTAAAGAAACATAGAATGAAAATAAAATTATTCAATACTCTCAAAAAAGACAACGAACGAAATTAAAATTATTTGCTTTTGGTTGATCTGCTTGCCTGGCGTTATTTATCAGCGCGGCTGTTTGCCGGTTATAGACATATCGACTACGTTGTCCTGGCACCATTTGTTGGTAAAACAAAGTATTGCCTGATTATTACATTGCGATTTTACAACTAAATGCATTCGAATTATTATAATTATTGTTTAAATAGATTTATATATATGAAATTAGTTTTAATTTCCTTCAAAAAAAATCATTTTTCTTTATCAATAAGATCTAAATGCATTGAGATTTAGTTCAAAAAAGATTGACATATCAAACTTTGTTATGTAGGGCAACTTTATGTTTTCGAACATACACAAAACTGTTGTATTTTTTTCATGTTTTTTTACACAAGTGAGATCTGCCAAAACCAAATTGAAATTTTTGGCAAAGTTTAAAAAAAATTTGTTTGCATTAATATTTCTGTGAAAAATTTAATTTTTTTGATGAAGTTCAATAAAAAACACTTCAAACTAAAAACCAAAATTGTATTTTTCTTAATAATGTTAGCATTTATAAGAATAAAGTACGATTCGTTTTACTTTCACCCACCCCTTACTACTCTAATTGAAAACGAATAAAAACATGGGAATGTGAATTGCAGAACACCAAAAATGCTAAAGTAATACACTTTCGAGTGAATTCGGATTCTAGAACATACCCGTATCGGTATGTTCCAGGTTTTGACTCGGATTGAAAACGAAAAATTTTTTGAATCCCCATAATTTATAAATTGGTGTTCTGAATTCAGCATGTTTTTGTACATTCGAAGTTTATGTTCGAAAAAAAATCTAAATGTCAACGGCCACAGCTACGCAAAAATCGACGGCGGTCGTCAAAAAAGTTACAAAAAAATTAACAAATTACAAAAGTAACACCCAATTTTCACGATGATTTTTTACTTGTCTTTAAGACATGTCTTTTTTGTTTGTAGGCATATTAGGTAGATAAGAAAGAGGGGTAGCAAAAGAAGCGTGGTTTCTGTTTTCGTGATTTTTTTACAACAACAATGAAGAAAAATACATCTCTTCCTTTTAGCTGTCATTCGCAATTTTACTATGATATTTTATTTGCATTCGTCTGTTAAGGTGGTTATTTCTCTGTGTTCTTCTTTATTTTTCTTGTTTTAAAGCGACAAGTGCTTGTTTTTTGTTTTGTGTGTATATAAATAAAATAAATATAAATAAAAAGTTCAAATAAATATAAACCATGTGGAAAAACGAAATTGTGGAGCTTTTAATATCTAAATATCAGGAACACGAAAACTTGTATGATGTACGTAATCCTACATATATGGACCGTGTCAAGCGATCTAGCTCTTTGTTCACAATCTGCCAAGAGCTAATGATATATACTCTTTAAAGTTATATTTTAATAATAGACGAAATTATTTCAATTAATGTACTTATAATAATTTAACTTGTTTTATTTTATTTTATTTATTTATTTATTTATTAATGTCCATAAAATGTTTACATACTTATTTAAGTTTACAAAATTTATTTAAGATGAGTTTAAGAGTACATATATCTTTAACAACGCAAAAATTTTTTGAAAATTAGAATATATACTACATTATACATCAGTACATAACAAGAATTGGTGGAAAAAATATTATAAAAACCTATTTGAATATAGTTTTGATTTTATCTATAAAACAGAAACTTAATCTACTTAAAACTAATTAGATTGACGCAAGTGCATTAATATGAGTAAAATCCGAGAAAGTGCAGCGGTGTAATAATAATTTTGTAATAATCTATTAATTCTACATTCTACTAATTCAATATCTGCTAGTGCATGAAGTCGTGTTTCCAAATTGCCTGGTATACTTCCGGAACTGCACGACAAAGAAAGGTTTCACATAGTCGCATCTGATAATTTGTGCTTTTGATGGACTCTCCACTAGCGAGGTATTGGAGTGTAGCTGCCAGTTTCTCTGCTGGAGTTATCGCTTCTCTCAAGATGGTATCTTGTTTTACTATATCACCTTCGATTTTTGCGAGTATCAAATTAAATGTCTCTCGGCTTATTCTGATATAGTTCAGAAAAGACGACTTATCTCCCAAGAAGTCGTTCATAAGAAACGAAAATGTATCTCGCTCCACTCAGCATTTCCGCCATTGCTTCACCCACTCACTAGTTTTAGTCAACTAGTTTTACCTCCATTGCTTTCTTCGAGGTTTTTCTGTATAGCACCCAATTTTGATTTTTTTAAGAAAATTTACTTTTTTAAATACTTTACTTCTCAAGTTATTAAATTCCGTTTTTGGCGGCCCAAATTATAGAAATAAAAGGAATTAAAGATAAAGAAAAAAAAAAACAACTCTGGCTGTCAAATAAGAGTTTTTTACAGCAACAGTGAAGAAATAGACATGTTTTAAAAATCATCTTGAAAATGTGACATGATTTTGGGAGCAACTTTAAAAGAAAATAAAAAAAGACATGTCTTAAAAAATCATCCTGAAAATTGGATGTAAAACAATTTACAGAGTATGAAAAAGATATTCAAATTTCAACGCGAATAAAAACAAAATTAATATTCTTAAAGAAACATAGAATGAAAATAAAATTATTCAATACTCTCAAAAAAGACAACGAACGAAATTAAAATTATTTGCTTTTGGTTGATCTGCTTGCCTAGCGTTATTTATCAGCGCGGCTGTTTGCCGGCTATAGACATATCGACTACGTTGTCCTGGCACCATTTGTTGTTAAAACAAAGTATTGCCTGATTATTACATTGCGATTTTACAACTAAATGCATTCGAATTATTATAATTATTGTTTAAATAGATTTATATATATGAAATTAGTTTTAATTTCCTTCAAAAAAAATCATTTTTCTTTATCAATAAGATCTAAATGCATTGAGATTTAGTTCAAAAAAGATTGACATATCAAACTTTGTTATGTAGGGCAACTTTATGTTTTCGAACATACACAAAACTGTTGTATTTTTTCATGTTTTTTTACACAAGTGAGATCTGCCAAAACCAAATTGAAATTTTTGGCAAAGTTTAAAAAAAATTTGTTTGCATTAATATTTCTGTGAAAAATTTAATTTTTTTGATGAAGTTCAATAAAAAACACTTCAAACTAAAAACCAAAATTGTATTTTTCTTAATAATGTTAGCATTTATAAGAATAAAGTACGATTCGTTTTACTTTCACCCACCCCTTACTACTCTAATTGAAAACGAATAAAAACATGGGGATGTGAATTGCAGAACACCAAAAATGCTAAAGTAATACACTTTCGAGTGAATTCGGATTCTAGAACATACCCGTATCGGTATGTTCCAGGTTTTGACTCGGATTGAAAACGAAAAATTTTTTGAATCCCCATAATTTATAAATTGGTGTTCTGAATTCAGCATGTTTTTGTACATTCGAAGTTTATGTTCGAAAAAAAATCTAAATGTCAACGGCCACAACTACGCAAAAATCGACGGCGGTCGTCAAAAAAGTTACAAAAAAATTAACAAATTACAAAAGTAACACCCAATTTTCACGATGATTTTTTACTTGTCTTTAAGACATGTCTTTTTTGTTTGTAGGCATATTAGGTAGATAAGAAAGAGGGGTAGCAAAAGAAGCGTGGTTTCTGTTTTCGTGATTTTTTTTACAACAACAATGAAGAAAAATACATCTCTTCCTTTTAGCTGTCATTCGCAATTTTACTATGATATTTTATTTGCATTCGTCTGTTAAGGTGGTTATTTCTCTGTGTTCTTCTTTATTTTTCTTGTTTTAAAGCGACAAGTGCTTGTTTTTTGTTTTGTGTGTATATAAATAAAATAAATATAAATAAAAAGTTCAAATAAATATAAACCATGTGGAAAAACGAAATTGTGGAGCTTTTAATATCTAAATATCAGGAACACGAAAACTTGTATGATGTACGTAATCCTACATATATGGACCGTGTCAAGCGATCTAGCTCTTTGTTCACAATCTGCCAAGAGCTAATGATATATACTCTTTAAAGTTATATTTTAATAATAGACGAAATTATTTCAATTAATGTACTTATAATAATTTAACTTGTTTTATTTTATTTTATTTATTTATTTATTTATTAATGTCCATAAAATGTTTACATACTTATTTAAGTTTACAAAATTTATTTAAGATGAGTTTAAGAGTACATATATCTTTAACAACGCAAAAATTTTTTGAAAATTAGAATATATACTACATTATACATCAGTACATAACAAGAATTGGTGGAAAAAATATTATAAAAACCTATTTGAATATAGTTTTGATTTTATCTATAAAACAGAAACTTAATCTACTTAAAACTAATTAGATTGACGCAAGTGCATTAATATGAGTAAAATCCGAGAAAGTGCAGCGGTGTAATAATAATTTTGTAATAATCTATTCTACATTCTACTAATTCAATATCTGCTAGTGCATGAAGTCGTGTTTCCAAATTGCCTGGTATACTTCCGGAACTGCACGACAAAGAAAGGTTTCACATAGTCGCGTCTGATAATTTGTGCTTTTGATGGACTCTCCACTAGCGAGGTATTGGAGTGTAGCTGCCAGTTTCTCTGCTGGAGTTATCGCTTCTCTCAAGATGGTATCTTGTTTTACTATATCACCTTCGATTTTTGCGAGTATCAAATTAAATGTCTCTCGGCTTATTCTGATATAGTTCAGAAAAGACGGCTTATCTCCCAAGAAGTCGTTCATAAGAAACGAAAATGTATCTCGCTCCACTCAGCATTTCCGCCATTGCTTCACCCACTCACTAGTTTTAGTCAACTAGTTTTACCTCCATTGCTTTCTTCGAGGATTTTCTGTATAGCACCCAATTTTGATTTTTTTAAGAAAATTTACTTTTTTAAATACTTTACTTCTCAAGTTATTAAATTCCGTTTTTGGCGCCCAAATTATAGAAATAAAAGGAATTAAAGATAAATTAAAAAAAAAAACAACTCTGGCTGTCAAATAAGAGTTTTTTTACAGCAACAGTGAAGAAATAGACATGTTTTAAAAATCATCTTGAAAATGTGACATGATTTTGGGAGCAACTTTAAAAGAAAAAAAAGACATGTCTTAAAAAATCATCCTGAAAATTGGATGTAAAACAATTTACAGAGTATGAAAAAGATATTCAAATTTTTCATTTAATTTTCAACGCGAATAAAAACAAAATTAATATTCTTAAAGAAACATAGAATGAAAATAAAATTATTCAATACTCTCAAAAAAGACAACGAACGAAATTAAAATTATTTGCTTTTGGTTGATCTGCTTGCCTGGCGTTATTTATCAGCGCGGCTGTTTGCCGGCTATAGACATATCGACTACGTTGTCCTGGCACAATTTGTTGTTAAAACAAAGTATTGCCTGATTATTACATTGCGATTTTACAACTAAATGCATTCGAATTATTATAATTATTGTTTAAATAGATTTATATATATGAAATTAGTTTTAATTTCCTTCAAAAAAATTCATTTTTCTTTATCAATAAGATCTAAATGCATTGAGATTTAGTTCAAAAAAGATTGACATATCAAACTTTTTATGTACGGCAACTTTATGTTTTCGAACATACACAAAACTGTTGTATTTTTTTTCATGTTTTTTTACACAAGTGAGATCTGCCAAAACCAAATTGAAATTTTTGGCAAAGTTTAAAAAAAATTTGTTTGCATTAATATTTCTGTGAAAAATTTAATTTTTTTGATGAAGTTCAATAAAAAACACTTCAAACTAAAAACCAAAATTGTATTTTTCTTAATAATGTTCGCATTTATAAGAATAAAGAACGATTCGTTTTACTTTCACCCACCCCTTACTACTCTAATTGAAAACGAATAAAAACATGGGGATGTGAATTGCAGAACACCAAAAATGCTAAAGTAATACACTTTCGAGTGAATTCGGATTCTAGAACATACCCGTATCGGTATGTTCCAGGTTTTGACTCGGATTGAAAACGAAAAATTTTTTGAATCCCCATAATTTATAAATTGGTGTTCTGAATTCAGCATGTTTTTCTACATTCGAAGTTTATGTTCGAAAAAAAAATCTAAATGTCAACGGCCACAGCTACGCAAAAATCGACGGCGGTCGTCAAAAAAGTTGCAAAAAATTAACAAATTACAAAAGTAACACCCAATTTTCACGATGATTTTTTTACTTGTCTTTAAGACATGTCTTTTTTGTTTGTAGGTATATTAGGTAGATAAGAAAGAGGGGTAGCAAAAGAAACATGGTTTCTGTTTTCGTGATTTTTTTACAACAACAATGAAGAAAAATACATCTCTTCCTTTTAGCTGTCATTCGCAATTTTACTATGATATTTTATTTGCATTCGTCTGTTAAGGTGGTTATTTCTCTGTGTTCTTCTTTATTTTTCTTGTTTTAAAGCGACAAGTGCTTGTTTTTTGTTTTGTGTGTATATAAATAAAATAAATATAAATAAAAAGTTCAAATAAATATAAACCATGTGGAAAAACGAAATTGTGGAGCTTTTAATATCTTAATATCAGGAACACGAAAACTTGTATGATGTACGTAATCCTACATATATGGACCGTGTCAAGCGATCTAGCTCTTTGTTCACAATCTGCCAAGAGCTAATGATATATACTTTTTAAAGTTATATTTTAATAATAGACGAAATTATTTCAATTAATGTACTTATAATAATTTAACTTGTTGTATTTTATTTTATTTATTTATTTATTTATTAATGTCCATAAAATGTTTACATACTTATTTAACTTTACAAAATTTATCTAAGATGAGTTTAAGAGTACATATATCTTTAACAACGCAAAAATTATTTAAAAATTAGAATATATACTACATTATACATCAGTACATAACAAGAATTGGTGGAAAAAATATTATAAAAACCTATTTGAATATAGTTTTAATTTTATCTATAAAAAAGAAACTTAATCTACTTAAAACTAATTAGATTGACGCAAGTGCATTAATATGAGTAAAATCCGAGAAAGTGCAGCGGTGTAATAATAATTTTGTAATAATCTATTATTTCTACATTCTACTAATTCAATATCTGCTAGTGCATGAAGTCGTGTTTCCAAATTGCCTGGTATACTTCCGGAACTGCACGACAAAGAAAGGTTTCACATAGTCGCATCTGATAATTTGTGCTTTTGATGGACTCTCCACTAGCGAGGTATTGGAGTGTAGCTGCCAGTTTCTCTGCTGGAGTTATCGCTTCTCTCAAGATGGTATCTTGTTTTACTATATCACCTTCGATTTTTGCGAGTATCAAATTAAATGTCTCTCGGCTTATTCTGATATAGTTCAGAAAAGACGACTTATCTCCCAAGAAGTCGTTCATAAGAAACGAAAATGTATCTCGCTCCACTCAGCATTTCCGCCATTGCTTCACCCACTCACTAGTTTTAGTCAACTAGTTTTACCTCCATTGCTTTCTTCGAGGTTTTTCTGTATAGCACCCAATTTTGATTTTTTTAAGAAAATTTACTTTTTGAAATACTTTACTTCTCAAGTTATTAAATTCCGTTTTTGGCGCCCAAATTATAGAAATAAAAGGAATTAAAGATAAAGTAAAAAAAAACAACTCTGGCTGTCAAATAAGAGTTTTTTACAGCAACAGTGAAGAAATAGACATGTTTTAAAAATCATCTTGAAAATGTGACATGATTTTGGGAGCAACTTTAAAAGAAAATAAAAAAAGACATGTCTTAAAAAATCATCCTGAAAATTGGATGTAAAACAATTTACAGAGTATGAAAAAGATATTCAAATTTCAACGCGAATAAAAACAAAATTAATATTCTTAAAGAAACATAGAATGAAAATAAAATTATTCAATACTCTCAAAAAAGACAACGAACGAAATTAAAATTATTTGCTTTTGGTTGATCTGCTTGCCTGGCGTTATTTATCAGCGCGGCTGTTTGCCGGCTATAGACATATCGACTACGTTGTCCTGGCACCATTTGTTGTTAAAACAAAGTATTGCCTGATTATTACATTGCGATTTTACAACTAAATGCATTCGAATTATTATAATTATTGTTTAAATAGATTTATATATATGAAATTAGTTTTAATTTCCTTCAAAAAAAATCATTTTTCTTTATCAATAAGATCTAAATGCATTGAGATTTAGTTCAAAAAAGATTGACATATCAAACTTTGTTATGTAGGGCAACTTTATGTTTTCGAACATACACAAAACTGTTGTATTTTTTTCATGTTTTTTTACACAACTGAGATCTGCCAAAACCAAATTGAAATTTTTGGCAAAGTTTAAAAAAAATTTGTTTGCATTAATATTTCTGTGAAAAATTTAATTTTTTTGATGAAGTTCAATAAAAAACACTTCAAACTAAAAACCAAAATTGTATTTTTCTTAATAATGTTAGCATTTATAAGAATAAAGTACGATTCGTTTTACTTTCACCCACCCCTTACTACTCTAATTGAAAACGAATAAAAACATGGGGATGTGAATTGCAGAACACCAAAAATGCTAAAGTAATCCACTTTCGAGTGAATTCGGATTCTAGAACATACCCGTATCGGGTATGTTCCAGGTTTTGACTCGGATTGAAAACGAAAAATTTTTTGAATCCCCATAATTTATAAATTGGTGTTCTGAATTCAGCATGTTTTTCAACATTCGAAGTTTATGTTCAAAAAAAAATCTTATATGTCAACGGTCACAGCTACGCAAAAATCGACGGCGGTCGTCAAAAAAGTTACAAAAAAATTAACAAATTACAAAAGTAACACCCAATTTTCACGATGATTTTTTACTTGTCTTTAAGACATGTCTTTTTTGTTTGTAGGCATATTAGGTAGATAAGAAAGAGGGGTAGAAAAAGAAACGTGGTTTCTGTTTTCGTGATTTTTTTACAACAACAATGAAGAAAAATACATCTCTTCCTTTTAGCTGTCATTCGCAATTTTACTATTATATTTTATTTGCATTCGTTTGTTAAGGTGGTTATTTCTCTGTGTTCTTCTTTATTTTTCTTGTTTTAAAGCGACAAGTGCTTGTTTTTTGTTTTGTGTGTATATAAATAAAATAAATATAAATAAAAAGTTCAAATAAATATAAACCATGTGGAAAAACGAAATTGTGGAGCTTTTAATATCTTAATATCAGGAACACGAAAACTTGTATGATGTACGTAATCCTACATATATGGACCGTGTCAAGCGATCTAGCTCTTTGTTCACAATCTGCCAAGAGCTAATGATATATACTTTTTAAAGTTATATTTTAATAAAAGACGAAATTATTTCAATTAATGTACTTATAATAATTTAACTTGTTGTATTTTATTTTATTTATTTATTTATTAATGTCCATAAAATGTTTACATACTTATTTAACTTTACAAAATTTATCTAAGATGAGTTTAAGAGTACATATATCTTTAACAACGCAAAAATTATTTAAAAATTAGAATATATACTACATTATACATCAGTACATAACAAGAATTGGTGGAAAAAATATTATAAAAACCTATTTGAATATAGTTTTAATTTTATCTATAAAAAAGAAACTTAATCTACTTAAAACTAATTAGATTGACGCAAGTGCATTAATATGAGTAAAATCCGAGAAAGTGCAGCGGTGTAATAATAATTTTGTAATAATCTATTATTTCTACATTCTACTAATTCAATATCTGCTAGTGCATGAAGTCGTGTTTCCAAATTGCCTGGTATACTTCCGGAACTGCACGACAAAGAAAGGTTTCACATAGTCGCATCTGATAATTTGTGCTTTTGATGGACTCTCCACTAGCGAGGTATTGGAGTGTAGCTGCCAGTTTCTCTGCTGGAGTTATCGCTTCTCTCAAGATGGTATCTTGTTTTACTATATCACCTTCGATTTTTGCGAGTATCAAATTAAATGTCTCTCGGCTTATTCTGATATAGTTCAGAAAAGACGACTTATCTCCCAAGAAGTCGTTCATAAGAAACGAAAATGTATCTCGCTCCACTCAGCATTTCCGCCATTGCTTCACCCACTCACTAGTTTTAGTCAACTAGTTTTACCTCCATTGCTTTCTTCGAGGTTTTTCTGTATAGCACCCAATTTTGATTTTTTTAAGAAAATTTACTTTTTGAAATACTTTACTTCTCAAGTTATTAAATTCCGTTTTTGGCGCCCAAATTATAGAAATAAAAGGAATTAAAGATAAAGTAAAAAAAAACA
This sequence comes from Germaria angustata, assembly GCA_963681545.1. Classification (NCBI taxonomy): domain Eukaryota; kingdom Metazoa; phylum Arthropoda; class Insecta; order Diptera; family Tachinidae; genus Germaria; species Germaria angustata. The sequence goes on along the minus strand of OY813002.1, from coordinate 44,150,296 downwards.
ACTCTGGCTGTCAAATAAGAGTTTTTTACAGCAACAGTGAAGAAATAGACATGTTTTAAAAATCATCTTGAAAATGTGACATGATTTTGGGAGCAACTTTAAAAGAAAATAAAAAAAGACATGTCTTAAAAAATCATCCTGAAAATTGGATGTAAAACAATTTACAGAGTATGAAAAAGATATTCAAATTTCAACGCGAATAAAAACAAAATTAATATTCTTAAAGAAACATAGAATGAAAATAAAATTATTCAATACTCTCAAAAAAGACAACGAACGAAATTAAAATTATTTGCTTTTGGTTGATCTGCTTGCCTGGCGTTATTTATCAGCGCGGCTGTTTGCCGGCTATAGACATATCGACTACGTTGTCCTGGCACCATTTGTTGTTAAAACAAAGTATTGCCTGATTATTACATTGCGATTTTACAACTAAATGCATTCGAATTATTATAATTATTGTTTAAATAGATTTATATATATGAAATTAGTTTTAATTTCCTTCAAAAAAAATCATTTTTCTTTATCAATAAGATCTAAATGCATTGAGATTTAGTTCAAAAAAGATTGACATATCAAACTTTGTTATGTAGGGCAACTTTATGTTTTCGAACATACACAAAACTGTTGTATTTTTTTCATGTTTTTTTACACAAGTGAGATCTGCCAAAACCAAATTGAAATTTTTGGCAAAGTTTAAAAAAAATTTGTTTGCATTAATATTTCTGTGAAAAATTTAATTTTTTTGATGAAGTTCAATAAAAAACACTTCAAGCTAAAAACCAAAATTGTATTTTTCTTAATAATGTTAGCATTTATAAGAATAAAGTACGATTCGTTTTACTTTCACCCACCCCTTACTACTCTAATTGAAAACGAATAAAAACATGGGGATGTGAATTGCAGAACACCAAAAATGCTAAAGTAATCCACTTTCGAGTGAATTCGGATTCTAGAACATACCCGTATCGGGTATGTTCCAGGTTTTGACTCGGATTGAAAACGAAAAATTTTTTGAATCCCCATAATTTATAAATTGGTGTTCTGAATTCAGCATGTTTTTCAACATTCGAAGTTTATGTTCGAAAAAAAATCTTATATGTCAACGGTCACAGCTACGCAAAAATCGACGGCGGTCGTCAAAAAAGTTACAAAAAAATTAACAAATTACAAAAGTAACACCCAATTTTCACGATGATTTTTTACTTGTCTTTAAGACATGTCTTTTTTGTTTGTAGGCATATTAGGTAGATAAGAAAGAGGGGTAGAAAAAGAAACGTGGTTTCTGTTTTCGTGATTTTTTTACAACAACAATGAAGAAAAATACATCTCTTCCTTTTAGCTGTCATTCGCAATTTTACTATGATATTTTATTTGCATTCGTCTGTTAAGGTGGTTATTTCTCTGTGTTCTTCTTTATTTTTCTTGTTTTAAAGCGACAAGTGCTTGTTTTTTGTTTTGTGTGTATATAAATAAAATAAATATAAATAAAAAGTTCAAATAAATATAAACCATGTGGAAAAACGAAATTGTGGAGCTTTTAATATCTAAATATCAGGAACACGAAAACTTGTATGATGTACGTAATCCTACATATATGGACCGTGTCAAGCGATCTAGCTCTTTGTTCACAATCTGCCAAGAGCTAATGATATATACTTTTTAAAGTTATATTTTAATAATAGACGAAATTATTTCAATTAATGTACTTATAATAATTTAACTTGTTTTATTTTATTTTATTTATTTATTTATTTATTAATGTCCATAAAATGTTTACATACTTATTTAAGTTTACAAAATTTATCTAAGATGAGTTTAAGAGTACATATATCTTTAACAACGCAAAAATTTTTTGAAAATTAGAATATATACTACATTATACATCAGTACATAACAAGAATTGGAGGAAAAAATATTATAAAAACCTATTTGAATATAGTTCTGATTTTATCTATAAAAAAGAAACTTAATCTACTTAAAACTAATTAGATTGACGCAAGTGCATTAATATGAGTAAAATCCGAGAAAGTGCAGCGGCGTTGGAAATTTTGTAATAATCTATTAATTCTACATTCTTCTAATTCAATATCTGCTAGTGCATGAAGTCGTGTTTCCAAATTGCCTGGTATACTTCCGGAACTGCACGACAAAGAATGGTTTCACATAGTCGCGTCTGATAATTTGTGCTTTTGATGGACTCTCCACTAGCGAGGTATTGGAGTGTAGCTGCCAGTTTCTCTGCTGGAGTTATCGCTTCTCTCAAGATGGTATCTTGTTTTACTATATCACCTTCGATTTTTGCGAGTATCAAATTAAATGTCTCTCGGCATATTCTGATATAGTTCAGAAAAGACGACTTATCTCCCAAGAAGTCGTTCATAAGAAACGAAAATGTATCTCGCTCCACTCAGCATTTCCGCCATTGCTTCACCCACTCACTAGTTTTAGTCAACTAGTTTTACCTCCATTGCTTTCTTCGAGGTTTTTCTGTATAGCACCCAATTTTGATTTTTTTAAGAAAATTTACTTTTTTAATTACTTTACTTCTCAAGTTATTAAATTCCGGTTTTTGGCGCCCAAATTATAGAAATAAAAGGAATTAAAGATAAAGTAAAAAAAACAACTCTGGCTGTCAAATAAGAGTTTTTTTTACAGCAACAGTGAAGAAATAGACATGTTTTAAAAATCATCTTGAAAATGTGACATGATTTTGGGAGCAACTTTAAAAGAAAATAAAAAAAGACATGTCTTAAAAAATCATCCTGAAAATTGGATGTAAAACAATTTACAGAGTATGAAAAAGATATTCAAATTTTTCATTTAATTTTCAACGCGAATAAAAACAAAATTAATATTCTTAAAGAAACATAGAATGAAAATAAAATTATTCAATACTCTCAAAAAAGACAACGAACGAAATTAAAATTATTTGCTTTTGGTTGATCTGCTTGCCTGGCGTTATTTATCAGCGCGGCTGTTTGCCGGCTATAGACATATCGACTACGTTGTCCTGGCACCATTTGTTGTTAAAACAAAGTATTGCCTGATTATTACATTGCGATTTTACAAATAAATGCATTCGAATTAATATAATTACTGTTTAAATAGATTTATATATATGAAATTAGTTTTAATTTGCTTCAAAAAAATCATTTTTCTTTATCAATAAGATCTAAATGCATTGAGATTTAGTTCAAAAAAGATTGACATATCAAACTTTATTATGTAGGGCAACTTTATGTTTTCGAACATACACAAAACTGTTGTATTTTTTTCATGTTTTTTACACAAGTGAGATCTGCCAAAACCAAATTGAAATTTTTGGCAAAGTTTAAAAAAAATTTGTTTGCATTAATATTTCTGTGAAAAATTTATTTTTTTTGATGAAGTTCAATAAAAAAACACTTCAAACTAAAAACCAAAATTGTATTTTTCTTAATAATGTTAGTATTTATAAGAATAAGGTACGATTCGTTTTACTTTCACCCACCCCTTACTACTCTAATTGAAAACGAATAAAAACATGGGGATGTGAATTGCAGAACACCAAAAATGCTAAAGTAATCCACTTTCGAGTGAATTCGGATTCTAGAACATACCCGTATCGGGTATGTTCCAGGTTTTGACTCGGATTGAAAACGAAAATTTTTTTGAATCCCCATAATTTATAAATTGGTGTTCTGAATTCAACATGTTTTTCCACATTCAAAGTTTATGTTCGAAAAAAAATCTAAATGTCAACGGCCACAGCTACGCAAAAATCGACGGCGGTCGTCAAAAAAGTTGCAAAAAAATTAACAAATTACAAAAGTAACACCCAATTTTCGCGATGATTTTTTTACTTGTCTTTAAGACATGTCTTTTTTGTTTGTAGGCATATTAGGTAGATAAGAAAGAGGGGTAGCAAAAGAAACGTGGTTTCTGTTTTCGTGATTTTTTTACAACAACAATGAAGAAAAATACATCTCTTCCTTTTAGCTGTCATTCGCAATTTTACTATTATATTTTATTTGCATTCGTCTGTTAAGGTAGTTACTTCTCTGTTACTACGTTTATACGCACGTCTTATTTGCAAATAAAAAAGAAAAATGTTGCCGTATAACTTTTTTATTGTAACTTATTAACTCACTTAAACAAGTCGTGAATAACGACACTATTTGCAAATAAAAAGTAAGACGTTGCCACTTCATGAACGTTTTTTGTGTTTTACTTACCAAACAATCATATTTTCGTCACATGGCATCACTAATAATAACATAAGTTCTGTATGCAATTTCCCGTATAAACAGTGAATTAGTTATTTGCAAATAGTTCTATTTGCAAATAAGACGTGCGTATAAAGGGGTATGTGTTCTTCTTTATTTTTCTTGTTTTAAAGCGACAAGTGCTTGTTTTTTGTTTTGTGTGTATATAAATAAAATAAATATAAATAAAAAGTTCAAATAAATATAAACCATGTGGAAAAACGAAATTGTGGAGCTTTTAATATCTAAATATCAGGAACACGAAAACTTATATGATGTACGTAATCCTACATATATGGACCGTGTCAAGCGATCTAGCTCTTTGTTCACAATCTGCCAAGAGCTAATGATATATACTTTTTAAAGTTATATTTTAATAATAGACGAAATTATTTCAATTAATGTACTTATAATAATTTAACTTGTTGTATTTTATTTTATTTATTTATTTATTTATTAATGTCCATAAAATGTTTACATACTTATTTAACTTTACAAAATTTATCTAAGATGAGTTTAAGAGTACATATATCTTTAACAACGCGAAAATTATTTAAAAATTAGAATATATACTACATTATACATCAGTACATAACAAGAATTGGTGGAAAAAATATTATAAAAACCTATTTGAATATAGTTTTAATTTTATCTATAAAAAAGAAACTTAATCTACTTAAAACTAATTAGATTGACGCAAGTGCATTAATATGAGTAAAATCCGAGAAAGTGCAGCGGTGTAATAATAATTTTGTAATAATCTATTATTTCTACATTCTACTAATTCAATATCTGCTAGTGCATGAAGTCGTGTTTCCAAATTGCCTGGTATACTTCCGGAACTGCACGACAAAGAAAGGTTTCACATAGTCGCATCTGATAATTTGTGCTTTTGATGGACTCTCCACTAGCGAGGTATTGGAGTGTAGCTGCCAGTTTCTCTGCTGGAGTTATCGCTTCTCTCAAGATGGTATCTTGTTTTACTATATCACCTTCGATTTTTGCGAGTATCAAATTAAATGTCTCTTGGCTTATTCTGATATAGTTCAGAAAAGACGACTTATCTCCCAAGAAGTCGTTCATAAGAAACGAAAATGTATCTCGCTCCACTCAGCATTTCCGCCATTGCTTCACCCACTCACTAGTTTTAGTCAACTAGTTTTACCTCCATTGCTTTCTTCGAGGTTTTTCTGTATAGCACCCAATTTTGATTTTTTTAAGAAAATTTACTTTTTGAAATACTTTACTTCTCAAGTTATTAAATTCCGTTTTTGGCGCCCAAATTATAGAAATAAAAGGAATTAAAGATAAAGTAAAAAAAAACAACTCTGGCTGTCAAATAAGAGTTTTTTACAGCAACAGTGAAGAAATAGACATGTTTTAAAAATCATCTTGAAAATGTGACATGATTTTGGGAGCAACTTTAAAAGAAAATAAAAAAAGACATGTCTTAAAAAATTATCCTGAAAATTGGATGTAAAACAATTTACAGAGTATGAAAAAGATATTCAAATTTCAACGCGAATAAAAACAAAATTAATATTCTTAAAGAAACATAGAATGAAAATAAAATTATTCAATACTCTCAAAAAAGACAACGAACGAAATTAAAATTATTTGCTTTTGGTTGATCTGCTTGCCTGGCGTTATTTATCAGCGCGGCTGTTTGCCGGCTATAGACATATCGACTACGTTGTCCTGGCACCATTTGTTGTTAAAACAAAGTATTGCCTGATTATTACATTGCGATTTTACAACTAAATGCATTCGAATTATTATAATTATTGTTTAAATAGATTTATATATATGAAATTAGTTTTAATTTCCTTCAAAAAAAATCATTTTTCTTTATCAATAAGATCTAAATGCATTGAGATTTAGTTCAAAAAAGATTGACATATCAAACTTTGTTATGTAGGGCAACTTTATGTTTTCGAACATACACAAAACTGTTGTATTTTTTTCATGTTTTTTTACACAAGTGAGATCTGCCAAAACCAAATTGAAATTTTTGGCAAAGTTTAAAAAAAATTTGTTTGCATTAATATTTCTGTGAAAAATTTAATTTTTTTGATGAAGTTCAATAAAAAACACTTCAAGCTAAAAACCAAAATTGTATTTTTCTTAATAATGTTAGCATTTATAAGAATAAAGTACGATTCGTTTTACTTTCACCCACCCCTTACTACTCTAATTGAAAACGAATAAAAACATGGGGATGTGAATTGCAGAACACCAAAAATGCTAAAGTAATCCACTTTCGAGTGAATTCGGATTCTAGAACATACCCGTATCGGGTATGTTCCAGGTTTTGACTCGGATTGAAAACGAAAAATTTTTTGAATCCCCATAATTTATAAATTGGTGTTCTGAATTCAGCATGTTTTTCAACATTCGAAGTTTATGTTCGAAAAAAAAAATCTAAATGTCAACGGCCACAGCTACGCAAAAATCGACGGCGGTCGTCAAAAAAGTTGCAAAAAAATTAACAAATTACAAAAGTAACACCCAATTTTCACGATGATTTTTTTACTTGTCTTTAAGACATGTCTTTTTTGTTTGTAGGCATATTAGGTAGATAAGAAAGAGGGGTAGCAAAAGAAACGTGGTTTCTGTTTTCGTGATTTTTTTACAACAACAATGAAGAAAAATACATCTCTTCCTTTTAGCTGTCATTCGCAATTTTACTATTATATTTTATTTGCATTCGTCTGTTAAGGTGGTTATTTCCCTGTGTTCTTCTTTATTTTTCTTGTTTTAAAGCGACAAGTGCTTGTTTTTTGTTTTGTGTGTATATAAATAAAATAAATATAAATAAAAAGTTCAAATAAATATAAACCATGTAGAAAAACGAAATTGTGGAGCTTTTAATATCTAAATATCAGGAACACGAAAACTTGTATGATGTACGTAATCCTACATATATGGACCGTGTCAAGCGATCTAGCTCTTTGTTCACAATCTGCCAAGAGCTAATGATATATACTTTTTAAAGTTATATTTTAATAATAGACGAAATTATTTCAATTAATGTACTTAAAATAATTTAACTTGTTTTATTTTATTTTATTTATTTATTTATTTATTAATGTCCATAAAATGTTTACATACTTATTTAAGTTTACAAAATTTATCTAAGATGAGTTTAAGAGTACATATATCTTTAACAACGCAAAAATTATTTGAAAATTAGAATATATACTACATTATACATCAGTACATAACAAGAATTGGAGGAAAAAATATTATAAAAACCTATTTGTTTATAGTTTTGATTTTATCTATAAAATAGAAACTTTATGTACTTAAAACTAATCAGATTGACGCAAGTGCATTAATATGAGTAAAATTCGAGAAAGTGCAGCGGCGTTAGAAATTTTGTAATAATCTATTAATTCTACATTCTACTAATTCAATATCTGCTAGTGCATGAAGTCGTGTTTCCAAATTGCCTGGTATACTTCCGGAACTGCACGACAAAGAAAGGTTTCACATAGTCGCGTCTGATAATGTGTGCTTTTGATGGACTCTCCACTAGCGAGGTATTGGAGTGTAGCTGCCAGTTTCTCTGCTGGAGTTATCGCTTCTCTCAAGATGGTATCTTGTTTTACTATATCACCTTCGATTTTTGCGAGTATCAAATTAAATGTCTCTCGGCTTATTCTGATATAGTTCAGAAAAGACAACTTATCTCCCAAGAAGTCGTTCATAAGAAACGAAAATGTACCTCGCTCCACTCAGCATTTCCGCCATTGCTTCACCCACTCACTAGTTTTAGTCAACTAGTTTTACCTCCATTGCTTTCTTCGAGGATTTTCTGTATAGCACCCAATTTTGATTTTTTTTAAGAAAATTTACTTTTTTAAATACTTTACTTCTCAAGTTATTAAATTCCGTTTTTGGCGCCCAAATTATAGAAATAAAAGGAATTAAAGATAAAGTAAAAAACAACTCTGGCTGTCAAATAAGAGTTTTTTTACAGCAACAGTGAAGAAATAGACATGTTTTAAAAATCATCTTGAAAATGTGACATGATTTTGGGAGCAACTTTAAAAGAAAAAAAAAGACATGTCTTAAAAAATCATCCTGAAAATTGGATGTAAAACAATTTACAGAGTATGAAAAAGATATTCAAATTTTTCATTTAATTTTCAACGCGAATAAAAACAAAATTAATATTCTTAAAGAAACATAGAATGAAAATAAAATTATTCAATACTCTCAAAAAAGACAACGAACGAAATTAAAATTATTTGCTTTTGGTTGATCTGCTTGCCTGGCGTTATTTATCAGCGCGGCTGTTTGCCGGGTATAGACATATCGACTACGTTGTCCTGGCACCATTTGTTGTTAAAACAAAGTATTGCCTAATTATTACATTGCGATTTTACAACTAAATGCATTCGAATTATTATAATTATTGTTTAAATAGATTTATATATATGAAATTAGTTTTAATTTCCTTCAAAAAAATTCATTTTTCTTTATCAATAAGATCTAAATGCATTGAGATTTAGTTCAAAAAAGATTGACATATCAAATTTTATTATGTAGGGCAACTTTATGTTTTCGAACATACACAAAACTGTTGTATTGTTTTCATGTTTTTTCACACAAGTGAGATCTGCCAAAACCAAATTGAAATTTTTGGCAAAGTTTAAAAAAAATTTGTTTGCATTAATATTTCTGTGAAAAATTTAATTTTTTTGATGAAGTTCAATAAAAAACACTTCAAACTAAAAACCGAAATTATATTTTTCTTAATAATGTTAGCATTTATAAGAATAAAGTACGATTCGTTTTACTTTCACCCACCCCTTACTACTCTAATTGAAAACGAATAAAAACATGGGGATGTGAATTGCAGAACACCAAAAATGCTAAAGTAATCCACTTTCGAGTGAATTCGGATTCTAGAACATACCCGTATCGGGTATGTTCCAGGTTTTGACTCGGATTGAAAACGAAAAATTTTTTGAATCCCCATAATTTATAAATTGGTGTTCTGAATTCAGCATGTTTTTCAACATTCGAAGTTTATGTTCGAAAAAAAAAAATCTAAATGTCAACGGCCACAGCTACGCAAAAATCGACGGCGGTCGTCAAAAAAGTTGCAAAAAAATTAACAAATTACAAAAGTAACACCCAATTTTCACGATGATTTTTTTACTTGTCTTTAAGACATGTCTTTTTTGTTTGTAGGCATATTAGGTAGATAAGAAAGAGGGGTAGCAAAAGAAACGTGGTTTCTGTTTTCGTGATTTTTTTACAACAACAATGAAGAAAAATACATCTCTTCCTTTTAGCTGTCATTCGCAATTTTACTATTATATTTTATTTGCATTCGTCTGTTAAGGTGGTTATTTCCCTGTGTTCTTCTTTATTTTTCTTGTTTTAAAGCGACAAGTGCTTGTTTTTTGTTTTGTGTGTATATAAATAAAATAAATATAAATAAAAAGTTCAAATAAATATAAACCATGTAGAAAAACGAAATTGTGGAGCTTTTAATATCTAAATATCAGGAACACGAAAACTTGTATGATGTACGTAATCCTACATATATGGACCGTGTCAAGCGATCTAGCTCTTTGTTCACAATCTGCCAAGAGCTAATGATATATACTTTTTAAAGTTATATTTTAATAATAGACGAAATTATTTCAATTAATGTACTTAAAATAATTTAACTTGTTTTATTTTATTTTATTTATTTATTTATTTATTAATGTCCATAAAATGTTTACATACTTATTTAAGTTTACAAAATTTATCTAAGATGAGTTTAAGAGTACATATATCTTTAACAACGCAAAAATTATTTGAAAATTAGAATATATACTACATTATACATCAGTACATAACAAGAATTGGAGGAAAAAATATTATAAAAACCTATTTGTTTATAGTTTTGATTTTATCTATAAAATAGAAACTTTATGTACTTAAAACTAATCAGATTGACGCAAGTGCATTAATATGAGTAAAATTCGAGAAAGTGCAGCGGCGTTAGAAATTTTGTAATAATCTATTAATTCTACATTCTACTAATTCAATATCTGCTAGTGCATGAAGTCGTGTTTCCAAATTGCCTGGTATACTTCCGGAACTGCACGACAAAGAAAGGTTTCACATAGTCGCGTCTGATAATGTGTGCTTTTGATGGACTCTCCACTAGCGAGGTATTGGAGTGTAGCTGCCAGTTTCTCTGCTGGAGTTATCGCTTCTCTCAAGATGGTATCTTGTTTTACTATATCACCTTCGATTTTTGCGAGTATCAAATTAAATGTCTCTCGGCTTATTCTGATATAGTTCAGAAAAGACAACTTATCTCCCAAGAAGTCGTTCATAAGAAACGAAAATGTACCTCGCTCCACTCAGCATTTCCGCCATTGCTTCACCCACTCACTAGTTTTAGTCAACTAGTTTTACCTCCATTGCTTTCTTCGAGGATTTTCTGTATAGCACCCAATTTTGATTTTTTTTAAGAAAATTTACTTTTTTAAATACTTTACTTCTCAAGTTATTAAATTCCGTTTTTGGCGCCCAAATTATAGAAATAAAAGGAATTAAAGATAAAGTAAAAAACAACTCTGGCTGTCAAATAAGAGTTTTTTTTACAGCAACAGTGAAGAAATAGACATGTTTTAAAAATCATCTTGAAAATGTGACATGATTTTGGGAGCAACTTTAAAAGAAAAAAAAAGACATGTCTTAAAAAATCATCCTGAAAATTGGATGTAAAACAATTTACAGAGTATGAAAAAGATATTCAAATTTTTCATTTAATTTTCAACGCGAATAAAAACAAAATTAATATTCTTAAAGAAACATAGAATGAAAATAAAATTATTCAATACTCTCAAAAAAGACAACGAACGAAATTAAAATTATTTGCTTTTGGTTGATCTGCTTGCCTGGCGTTATTTATCAGCGCGGCTGTTTGCCGGGTATAGACATATCGACTACGTTGTCCTGGCACCATTTGTTGTTAAAACAAAGTATTGCCTAATTATTACATTGCGATTTTACAACTAAATGCATTCGAATTATTATAATTATTGTTTAAATAGATTTATATATATGAAATTAGTTTTAATTTCCTTCAAAAAAATTCATTTTTCTTTATCAATAAGATCTAAATGCATTGAGATTTAGTTCAAAAAAGATTGACATATCAAACTTTATTATGTAGGGCAACTTTATGTTTTCGAACATACACAAAACTGTTGTATTGTTTTCATGTTTTTTCACACAAGTGAGATCTGCCAAAACCAAATTGAAATTTTTGGCAAAGTTTAAAAAAAATTTGTTTGCATTAATATTTCTGTGAAAAATTTAATTTTTTTGATGAAGTTCAATAAAAAACACTTCAAACTAAAAACCGAAATTATATTTTTCTTAATAATGTTAGCATTTATAAGAATAAAGTACGATTCGTTTTACTTTCACCCACCCCTTACTACTCTAATTGAAAACGAATAAAAACATGGGGATGTGAATTGCAGAACACCAAAAATGCTAAAGTAATCCACTTTCGAGTGAATTCGGATTCTAGAACATACCCGTATCGGGTATGTTCCACGTTTTGACTCGGATTGAAAGCGAAAAAATTTTTGAATCCCCATAATTTATAAATTGGTGTTCTGAATTCAGCATGTTTTTCAACATTCGAAGTTTATGTTCGAAAAAAAAAATCTAAATGTCAACGGCCACAGCTACGCAAAAATCGACGGCGGTCGTCAAAAAAGTTGCAAAAAAATTAACAAATTACAAAAGTAACACCCAATTTTCACGATGATTTTTTTACTTGTCTTTAAGACATGTCTTTTTTGTTTGTAGGCATATTAGGTAGATAAGAAAGAGGGGTAGCAAAAGAAACGTGGTTTCTGTTTTCGTGATTTTTTTACAACAACAATGAAGAAAAATACATCTCTTCCTTTTAGCTGTCATTCGCAATTTTACTATTATATTTTATTTGCATTCGTCTGTTAAGGTGGTTATTTCCCTGTGTTCTTCTTTATTTTTCTTGTTTTAAAGCGACAAGTGCTTGTTTTTTGTTTTGTGTGTATATAAATAAAATAAATATAAATAAAAAGTTCAAATAAATATAAACCATGTAGAAAAACGAAATTGTGGAGCTTTTAATATCTAAATATCAGGAACACGAAAACTTGTATGATGTACGTAATCCTACATATATGGACCGTGTCAAGCGATCTAGCTCTTTGTTCACAATCTGCCAAGAGCTAATGATATATACTTTTTAAAGTTATATTTTAATAATAGACGAAATTATTTCAATTAATGTACTTAAAATAATTTAACTTGTTTTATTTTATTTTATTTATTTATTTATTTATTAATGTCCATAAAATGTTTACATACTTATTTAAGTTTACAAAATTTATCTAAGATGAGTTTAAGAGTACATATATCTTTAACAACGCAAAAATTATTTGAAAATTAGAATATATACTACATTATACATCAGTACATAACAAGAATTGGAGGAAAAAATATTATAAAAACCTATTTGTTTATAGTTTTGATTTTATCTATAAAATAGAAACTTTATGTACTTAAAACTAATCAGATTGACGCAAGTGCATTAATATGAGTAAAATTCGAGAAAGTGCAGCGGCGTTAGAAATTTTGTAATAATCTATTAATTCTACATTCTACTAATTCAATATCTGCTAGTGCATGAAGTCGTGTTTCCAAATTGCCTGGTATACTTCCGGAACTGCACGACAAAGAAAGGTTTCACATAGTCGCGTCTGATAATGTGTGCTTTTGATGGACTCTCCACTAGCGAGGTATTGGAGTGTAGCTGCCAGTTTCTCTGCTGGAGTTATCGCTTCTCTCAAGATGGTATCTTGTTTTACTATATCACCTTCGATTTTTGCGAGTATCAAATTAAATGTCTCTCGGCTTATTCTGATATAGTTCAGAAAAGACAACTTATCTCCCAAGAAGTCGTTCATAAGAAACGAAAATGTACCTCGCTCCACTCAGCATTTCCGCCATTGCTTCACCCACTCACTAGTTTTAGTCAACTAGTTTTACCTCCATTGCTTTCTTCGAGGATTTTCTGTATAGCACCCAATTTTGATTTTTTTAAAGAAAATTTACTTTTTTAAATACTTTACTTCTCAAGTTATTAAATTCCGTTTTTGGCGCCCAAATTATAGAAATAAAAGGAATTAAAGATAAAGTAAAAAACAACTCTGGCTGTCAAATAAGAGTTTTTTTTACAGCAACAGTGAAGAAATAGACATGTTTTAAAAATCATCTTGAAAATGTGACATGATTTTGGGAGCAACTTTAAAAGAAAAAAAAAGACATGTCTTAAAAAATCATCCTGAAAATTGGATGTAAAACAATTTACAGAGTATGAAAAAGATATTCAAATTTTTCATTTAATTTTCAACGCGAATAAAAACAAAATTAATATTCTTAAAGAAACATAGAATGAAAATAAAATTATTCAATACTCTCAAAAAAGACAACGAACGAAATTAAAATTATTTGCTTTTGGTTGATCTGCTTGCCTGGCGTTATTTATCAGCGCGGCTGTTTGCCGGGTATAGACATATCGACTACGTTGTCCTGGCACCATTTGTTGTTAAAACAAAGTATTGCCTAATTATTACATTGCGATTTTACAACTAAATGCATTCGAATTATTATAATTATTGTTTAAATAGATTTATATATATGAAATTAGTTTTAATTTCCTTCAAAAAAATTCATTTTTCTTTATCAATAAGATCTAAATGCATTGAGATTTAGTTCAAAAAAGATTGACATATCAAATTTTATTATGTAGGGCAACTTTATGTTTTCGAACATACACAAAACTGTTGTATTGTTTTCATGTTTTTTCACACAAGTGAGATCTGCCAAAACCAAATTGAAATTTTTGGCAAAGTTTAAAAAAAATTTGTTTGCATTAATATTTCTGTGAAAAATTTAATTTTTTTGATGAAGTTCAATAAAAAACACTTCAAACTAAAAACCGAAATTATATTTTTCTTAATAATGTTAGCATTTATAAGAATAAAGTACGATTCGTTTTACTTTCACCCACCCCTTACTACTCTAATTGAAAACGAATAAAAACATGGGGATGTGAATTGCAGAACACCAAAAATGCTAAAGTAATCCACTTTCGAGTGAATTCGGATTCTAGAACATACCCGTATCGGGTATGTTCCAGGTTTTGACTCGGATTGAAAACGAAAAATTTTTTGAATCCCCATAATTTATAAATTGGTGTTCTGAATTCAGCATGTTTTTCAACATTCGAAGTTTATGTTCGAAAAAAAAAAATCTAAATGTCAACGGCCACAGCTACGCAAAAATCGACGGCGGTCGTCAAAAAAGTTGCAAAAAAATTAACAAATTACAAAAGTAACACCCAATTTTCACGATGATTTTTTTACTTGTCTTTAAGACATGTCTTTTTTGTTTGTAGGCATATTAGGTAGATAAGAAAGAGGGGTAGCAAAAGAAACGTGGTTTCTGTTTTCGTGATTTTTTTACAACAACAATGAAGAAAAATACATCTCTTCCTTTTAGCTGTCATTCGCAATTTTACTATTATATTTTATTTGCATTCGTCTGTTAAGGTGGTTATTTCCCTGTGTTCTTCTTTATTTTTCTTGTTTTAAAGCGACAAGTGCTTGTTTTTTGTTTTGTGTGTATATAAATAAAATAAATATAAATAAAAAGTTCAAATAAATATAAACCATGTAGAAAAACGAAATTGTGGAGCTTTTAATATCTAAATATCAGGAACACGAAAACTTGTATGATGTACGTAATCCTACATATATGGACCGTGTCAAGCGATCTAGCTCTTTGTTCACAATCTGCCAAGAGCTAATGATATATACTTTTTAAAGTTATATTTTAATAATAGACGAAATTATTTCAATTAATGTACTTAAAATAATTTAACTTGTTTTATTTTATTTTATTTATTTATTTATTTATTAATGTCCATAAAATGTTTACATACTTATTTAAGTTTACAAAATTTATCTAAGATGAGTTTAAGAGTACATATATCTTTAACAACGCAAAAATTATTTGAAAATTAGAATATATACTACATTATACATCAGTACATAACAAGAATTGGAGGAAAAAATATTATAAAAACCTATTTGTTTATAGTTTTGATTTTATCTATAAAATAGAAACTTTATGTACTTAAAACTAATCAGATTGACGCAAGTGCATTAATATGAGTAAAATTCGAGAAAGTGCAGCGGCGTTAGAAATTTTGTAATAATCTATTAATTCTACATTCTACTAATTCAATATCTGCTAGTGCATGAAGTCGTGTTTCCAAATTGCCTGGTATACTTCCGGAACTGCACGACAAAGAAAGGTTTCACATAGTCGCGTCTGATAATGTGTGCTTTTGATGGACTCTCCACTAGCGAGGTATTGGAGTGTAGCTGCCAGTTTCTCTGCTGGAGTTATCGCTTCTCTCAAGATGGTATCTTGTTTTACTATATCACCTTCGATTTTTGCGAGTATCAAATTAAATGTCTCTCGGCTTATTCTGATATAGTTCAGAAAAGACAACTTATCTCCCAAGAAGTCGTTCATAAGAAACGAAAATGTACCTCGCTCCACTCAGCATTTCCGCCATTGCTTCACCCACTCACTAGTTTTAGTCAACTAGTTTTACCTCCATTGCTTTCTTCGAGGATTTTCTGTATAGCACCCAATTTTGATTTTTTTTAAGAAAATTTACTTTTTTAAATACTTTACTTCTCAAGTTATTAAATTCCGTTTTTGGCGCCCAAATTATAGAAATAAAAGGAATTAAAGATAAAGTAAAAAACAACTCTGGCTGTCAAATAAGAGTTTTTTTTACAGCAACAGTGAAGAAATAGACATGTTTTAAAAATCATCTTGAAAATGTGACATGATTTTGGGAGCAACTTTAAAAGAAAAAAAAAGACATGTCTTAAAAAATCATCCTGAAAATTGGATGTAAAACAATTTACAGAGTATGAAAAAGATATTCAAATTTTTCATTTAATTTTCAACGCGAATAAAAACAAAATTAATATTCTTAAAGAAACATAGAATGAAAATAAAATTATTCAATACTCTCAAAAAAGACAACGAACGAAATTAAAATTATTTGCTTTTGGTTGATCTGCTTGCCTGGCGTTATTTATCAGCGCGGCTGTTTGCCGGGTATAGACATATCGACTACGTTGTCCTGGCACCATTTGTTGTTAAAACAAAGTATTGCCTAATTATTACATTGCGATTTTACAACTAAATGCATTCGAATTATTATAATTATTGTTTAAATAGATTTATATATATGAAATTAGTTTTAATTTCCTTCAAAAAAATTCATTTTTCTTTATCAATAAGATCTAAATGCATTGAGATTTAGTTCAAAAAAGATTGACATATCAAACTTTATTATGTAGGGCAACTTTATGTTTTCGAACATACACAAAACTGTTGTATTGTTTTCATGTTTTTTCACACAAGTGAGATCTGCCAAAACCAAATTGAAATTTTTGGCAAAGTTTAAAAAAAATTTGTTTGCATTAATATTTCTGTGAAAAATTTAATTTTTTTGATGAAGTTCAATAAAAAACACTTCAAACTAAAAACCGAAATTATATTTTTCTTAATAATGTTAGCATTTATAAGAATAAATTACGATTCGTTTTACTTTCACCCACCCCTTACTACTCTAATTGAAAACGAATAAAAACATGGGGATGTGAATTGCAGAACACCAAAAATGCTAAAGTAATCCACTTTCGAGTGAATTCGGATTCTAGAACATACCCGTATCGGGTATGTTCCACGTTTTGACTCGGATTGAAAGCGAAAAATTTTTTGAATCCCCATAATTTATAAATTGGTGTTCTGAATTCAGCATGTTTTTCAACATTCGAAGTTTATGTTCGAAAAAAAAAATCTAAATGTCAACGGCCACAGCTACGCAAAAATCGACGGCGGTCGTCAAAAAAGTTGCAAAAAAATTAACAAATTACAAAAGTAACACCCAATTTTCACGATGATTTTTTTACTTGTCTTTAAGACATGTCTTTTTTGTTTGTAGGCATATTAGGTAGATAAGAAAGAGGGGTAGCAAAAGAAACGTGGTTTCTGTTTTCGTGATTTTTTTACAACAACAATGAAGAAAAATACATCTCTTCCTTTTAGCTGTCATTCGCAATTTTACTATTATATTTTATTTGCATTCGTCTGTTAAGGTGGTTATTTCTCTGTGTTCTTCTTTATTTTTCTTGTTTTAAAGCGACAAGTGCTTGTTTTTTGTTTTGTGTGTATATAAATAAAATAAATATAAATAAAAAGTTCAAATAAATATAAACCATGTGGAAAAACGAAATTGTGGAGCTTTTAATATCTTAATATCAGGAACACGAAAACTTGTATGATGTACGTAATCCTACATATATGGACCGTGTCAAGCGATCTAGCTCTTTGTTCACAATCTGCCAAGAGCTAATGATATATACTTTTTAAAGTTATATTTTAATAATAGACGAAATTATTTCAATTAATGTACTTAAAATAATTTAACTTGTTTTATTTTATTTTATTTATTTATTTATTTATTAATGTCCATAAAATGTTTACATACTTATTTAAGTTTACAAAATTTATCTAAGATGAGTTTAAGAGTACATATATCTTTAACAACGCAAAAATTATTTGAAAATTAGAATATATACTACATTATACATCAGTACATAACAAGAATTGGAGGAAAAAATATTATAAAAACCTATTTGAATATAGTTTTGATTTTATCTATAAAATAGAAACTTAATGTACTTAAAACTAATTAGATTGACGCAAGTGCATTAATATGAGTAAAATTCGAGAAAGTGCAGCGGCGTTGGGAATTTTGTAATAATCTATTAATTCTACATTCTACTAATTCAATATCTGCTAGTGCATGAAGTCGTGTTTCCAAATTGCCTGGTATACTTCCGGAACTGCACGACAAAGAAAGGTTTCACATAGTCGCGTCTGATAATTTGTGCTTTTGATGGACTCTCCACTAGCGAGGTATTGGAGTGTAGCTGCCAGTTTCTCTGCTGGAGTTATCGCTTCTCTCAAGATGGTATCTTGTTGTACTATATCACCTTCGATTTTTGCGAGTATCAAATTAAATGTCTCTCGGCTTATTCTGATATAGTTCAGAAAAGACGACTTATCTCCCAAGAAGTCGTTCATAAGAAACGAAAATGTACCTCGCTCCACTCAGCATTTCCGCCATTGCTTCACCCACTCACTAGTTTTAGTCAACTAGTTTTACCTCCATTGCTTTCTTCGAGGATTTTCTGTATAGCACACAATTTTGATTTTTTTTAAGAAAATTTACTTTTTTAAATACTTTACTTCTCAAGTTATTAAATTCCGTTTTTGGCGCCCAAATTATAGAAACAAAAGGAATTAAATATAAAGTAAAAAAAACAACTCTGGCTGTCAAATAAGAGTTTTTTTTACAGCAACAGTGAAGAAATAGACATGTTTTAAAAATCATCTTGAAAATGTGACATGTTTTTGGGAGCAACTTTAAAAGAAAATAAAAAAAGACATGTCTTAAAAAATCATCCTGAAAATTGGATGTAAAACAATTTACAGAGTATGAAAAAGATATTCAAATTTTTCATTTAATTTTCAACGCGAATAAAAACAAAATTAATATTCTTAAAGAAACATAGAATGAAAATAAAATTATTCAATACTCTCAAAAAAGACAACGAACGAAATTAAAATTATTTGCTTTTGGTTGATCTGCTTGCCTGGCGTTATTTATCAACGCGGCTGTTTGCCGGCTATAGACATATCGACTACGTTGTCCTGGCACCATTTGTTGTTAAAACAAAGTATTGCCTAATTATTACATTGCGATTTTACAACTAAATGCATTCGAATTATTATAATTATTGTTTAAATAGATTTATATATATGAAATTAGTTTTAATTTCCTTCAAAAAAATTCATTTTTCTTTATCAATAAGATCTAAATGCATTGAGATTTAGTTCAAAAAAGATTGACATATCAAACTTTATTATGTAGGGCAACTTTATGTTTTCGAACATACACAAAACTGTTGTATTGTTTTCATGTTTTTTCACACAAGTGAGATCTGCCAAAACCAAATTGAAATTTTTGGCAAAGTTTAAAAAAAATTTGTTTGCATTAATATTTCTGTGAAAAATTTAATTTTTTTGATGAAGTTCAATAAAAAACACTTCCAACTAAAAACCGAAATTATATTTTTCTTAATAATGTTAGCATTTATAAGAATAAAGTACGATTCGTTTTACTTTCACCCACCCCTTACTACTCTAATTGAAAACGAATAAAAACATGGGGATGTGAATTGCAGAACACCAAAAATGCTAAAGTAATCCACTTTCGAGTGAATTCGGATTCTAGAACATACCCGTATCGGGTATGTTCCACGTTTTGACTCGGATTGAAAGCGAAAATTTTTTTGAATCCCCATAATTTATAAATTGGTGTTCTGAATTCAGCATGTTTTTCAACATTCGAAGTTTATGTTCGAAAAAAAAAATCTAAATGTCAACGGCCACAGCTACGCAAAAATCGACGGCGGTCGTCAAAAAAGTTGCAAAAAAATTAACAAATTACAAAAGTAACACCCAATTTTCACGATGATTTTTTTACTTGTCTTTAAGACATGTCTTTTTTGTTTGTAGGCATATTAGGTAGATAAGAAAGAGGGGTAGCAAAAGAAACGTGGTTTCTGTTTTCGTGATTTTTTTACAACAACAATGAAGAAAAATACATCTCTTCCTTTTAGCTGTCATTCGCAATTTTACTATTATATTTTATTTGCATTCGTCTGTTAAGGTGGTTATTTCTCTGTGTTCTTCTTAATTTTTCTTGTTTTAAAGCGACAAGTGCTTGTTTTTTGTTTTGTGTGTATATAAATAAAATAAATATAAATAAAAAGTTCAAATAAATATAAACCATGTGGAAAAACGAAATTGTGGAGCTTTTAATATCTAAATATCAGGAACACGAAAACTTGTATGATGTACGTAATCCTACATATATGGACCGTGTCAAGCGATCTAGCTCTTTGTTCACAATCTGCCAAGAGCTAATGATATATACTTTTTAAAGTTATATTTTAATAATAGACGAAATTATTTCAATTAATGTACTTAAAATAATTTAACTTGTTTTATTTTATTTTATTTATTTATTTATTTATTAATGTCCATAAAATGTTTACATACTTATTTAAGTTTACAAAATTTATCTAAGATGAGTTTAAGAGTACATATATCTTTAACAACGCAAAAATTATTTGAAAATTAGAATATATACTACATTATACATCAGTACATAACAAGAATTGGAGGAAAAAATATTATAAAAACCTATTTGAATATAGTTTTGATTTTATCTATAAAATAGAAACTTAATGTACTTAAAACTAATTAGATTGACGCAAGTGCATTAATATGAGTAAAGTCCGAGAAAGTGCAGCGGCGTTGGAAATTTTGTAATAATCTATTAATTCTACATTCTACTAATTCAATATCTGCTAGTGCATGAAGTCGTGTTTCCAAATTGCCTGGTATACTTCCGGAACTGCACGACAAAAAAAGGTTTCACATAGTCGCGTCTGATAATTTGTGCTTTTGATGGACTCTCCACTAGCGAGGTATTGGAGTGTAGCTGCCAGTTTCTCTGCTGGAGTTATCGCTTCTCTCAAGATGGTATCTTGTTTTACTATATCACCTTCGATTTTTGCGAGTATCAAATTAAATGTCTCTCGGCTTATTCTGATATAGTTCAGAAAAGACAACTTATCTCCCAAGAAGTCGTTCATAAGAAACGAAAATGTACCTCGCTCCACTCAGCATTTCCGCCATTGCTTCACCCACTCACTAGTTTTAGTCAACTAGTTTTACCTCCATTGCTTTCTTCGAGGTTTTTCTGTATAGCACCCAATTTTGATTTTTTTTAAGAAAATTTACTTTTTTAAATACTTTACTTTTCAAGTTATTAAATTTTGTTTTTGGCGCCCAAATTATAGAAATAAAAGGAATTAAAGATAAAGTAAAAAAAAACAACTCTGGCTGTCAAATAAGAGTTTTTTTTCAGCAACAGTGAAGAAATAGACATGTTTTAAAAATCATCTTGAAAATGTGACATGATTTTGGGAGCAACTTTAAAAGAAAATAAAAAAAGACATGTCTTAAAAAAACATCCTGAAAATTGGATGTAAAACAATTTACAGAGTATGAAAAAGATATTCAAATTTTTCATTTAATTTTCAACGCGAATAAAAACAAAATTAATATTCTTAAAGAAACATAGAATGAAAATAAAATTATTCAATACTCTCAAAAAAGACAACGAATGAAATTAAAATTATTTGCTTTTGGTTGATCTGCTTGCCTGGCGTTATTTATCAGCGCGGCTGTTTGCCGGCTATAGACATATCGACTACGTTGTCCTGGCACCATTTGTTGTTAAAAACAAAGTATTGCCTGATTATTACATTGCGATTTTACAACTAAATGCATTCGAATTATTATAATTATTGTTTAAATAGATTTATATATATGAAATTAGTTTTAATTTGCTTCAAAAAAATTCATTTTTCTTTATCAATAAGATCTAAATGCATTGAGATTTAGTTCAAAAAAGATTGACATATCAAACTTTATTATGTAGGGCAACTTTATGTTTTCGAACATCCACAAAACTGTTGTTTTTTTACACAAGTGAGATCTGCCAAAACCAAATTGAAATTTTTGGCAAAGTTTAAAAAAAATTTGTTTGCATTAATATTTCTGTGAAAAATTTAATTTTTTTGATGAAGTTCAATAAAAAACACTTCAAACTAAAAACCAAATTGTATTTTTCTTAATAATGTTAGCATTTATAAGAATAAAGTACGATTCGTTTTACTTTCACATGGGGATGTGAATTGCAGAACACCAAAAATACTAAAGTAATCCACTTTCGAGTGAATTCGGATTCTAGAACATACCCGTATCGGGTATGTTCCAGGTTTTGACTCGGATTGAAAACGAAAAATTTTTTGAATCCCCATAATTTATAAATTGGTGTTCTGAATTCAGCATGTTTTTCCACATTCGAAGTTTATGTTCGAAAAAAAAAATCTAAATGCCAACGACCACAGCTACGCAAAAATCGACGGCGGTCGTCAAGAAAGTTGCAAAAAAATTAACAAATTACAAAAGTAACACCCAATTTTCACGATGATTTTTTTACTTGTCTTTAAGACATGTCTTTTTTGTTTATAGGCATATTAGGTAGATAAGAAAGAGGGATAGCAAAAGAAACGTGGTTTCTGTTTTCGTGATTTTTTTACAACAACAATGAAGAAAAATACATCTCTTCCTTTTAGCTGTCATTCGCAATTTTACTATTATATTTTATTTGCATTCGTCTGTTAAGGTGGTTATTTCTCTGTGTTCTTCTTTATTTTTATTGTTTTAAAGCGACAAGTGCTTGTTTTTTGTTTTGTGTGTATATAAATAAAATAAATATAAATAAAAAGTTCAAATAAATATAAACCATGTAGAAAAACGAAATTGTGGAGCTTTTAATATCTAAATATCAGGAACACGAAAACTTGTATGATGTACGTAATCCTACATATATGGACCGTGTCAAGCGATCTATCTCTTTGTTCACAATCTGCCAAGAGCTAATGATATATACTTTTTAAAGTTATATTTTAATAATAGACAAAATTATTTCAATTAATGTACTTATAATAATTTAACTTGTTTTGTTTTATTTTATTTATTTATTTATTTATTAATGTCCATAAAATGTTTACATACTTATTTAAGTTTACAAAATTTATCTAAGATGAGTTTAAGAGTACATATATCTTTAACAATGCAAAAATTATTTGAAAATTAGAATATATACTACATTATACATCAGTACATAACAAGAATTGGAGGAAAAAATATTATAAAAACCTATTTGAATATAGTTTTGATTTTATCTATAAAAAAGAAACTTAATCTACTTAAAACTAATTAGATTGACGCAAGTGCATTAATATGAGTAAAGTCCGAGAAAGTGCAGCGGCGTTGGAAATTTTGTAATAATCTATTAATTCTACATTCTACTAATTCAATATCTGCTAGTGCATGAAGTCGTGTTTCCAAATTGCCTGGTATACTTCCGGAACTGCACGACAAAGAAAGGTTTCACATAGTCGCGTCTGATAATTTGTGCTTTTGATGGACTCTCCACTAGCGAGGTATTGGAGTGTAGCTGCCAGTTTCTCTGCTGGAGTTATCGCTTCTCTCAAGATGGTATCTTGTTTTACTATATCACCTTCGATTTTTGCGAGTATCAAATTAAATGTCTCTCGGCTTATTCTGATATAGTTCAGAAAAGACGACTTATCTTCCAAGAAGTCGTTCATAAGAAACGAAAATGTACCTCGCTCCACTCAGCATTTCCGCCATTGCTTCACCCACTCACTAGTTTTAGTCAACTAGTTTTACCTCCATTGCTTTCTTCGAGGTTTTTCTGTATAGCACCCAATTTTGATTTTTTTTAAGAAAATTTACTTTTTTAAATACTTTACTTCTCAAGTTATTAAATTCAGTTTTTGGCGCCCAAATTATAGAAATAAAAGGAATTAAAGATAAAGTAAAAAAAAACAACTCTGGCTGTCAAATAAGAGTTTTTTTTCAGCAACAGTGAAGAAATAGACATGTTTTAAAAATCATCTTGAAAATGTGACATGATTTTGGGAGCAACTTTAAAAGAAAATAAAAAAAGACATGTCTTAAAAAAACATCCTGAAAATTGGATGTAAAACAATTTACAGAGTATGAAAAAGATATTCAAATTTTTCATTTAATTTTCAACGCGAATAAAAACAAAATTAATATTCTTAAAGAAACATAGAATGAAAATAAAATTATTCAATACTCTCAAAAAAGACAACGAATGAAATTAAAATTATTTGCTTTTGGTTGATCTGCTTGCCTGGCGTTATTTATCAGCGCGGCTGTTTGCCGGCTATAGACATATCGACTACGTTGTCCTGGCACCATTTGTTGTTAAAAACAAAGTATTGCCTGATTATTACATTGCGATTTTACAACTAAATGCATTTGAATTATTATAATTATTGTTTAAATAGATTTATATATATGAAATTAGTTTTAATTTGCTTCAAAAAAATTCATTTTTCTTTATCAATAAGATCTAAATGCATTGAGATTTAGTTCAAAAAAGATTGACATATCAAACTTTATTATGTAGGGCAACTTTATGTTTTCGAACATCCACAAAACTGTTGTATTTTTTTCATGTTTTTTTACACAAGTGAGATCTGCCAAAACCAAATTGAAATTTTTGGCAAAGTTTAAAAAAGATTTGTTTGCATTAATATTTCTGTGAAAAATTTAATTTTTTTGATGAAGTTCAATAAAAAACACTTCAAACTAAAAACCGAAATTATATTTTTCTTAATAATGTTAGCATTTATAAGAATAAAGTACGATTCGTTTTACTTTCACCCACCCCTTACTACTCTAATTGAAAACGAATGAAAACATGGGGATGTGAATTGCAGAACACCAAAAATGCTAAAGTAATACACTTTCGAGTGAATTCGGATTCTAGAACATACCCGTATCGGTATGTTCCAGGTTTTGACTCGGATTGAAAACGAAAAATTTTTTGAATCCCCATAATTTATAAATTGGTGTTCTGAATTCAGCATGTTTTTCTACATTCGAAGTTTATGTTCGAAAAAAAAATCTAAATGTCAACGGCCACAGCTACGCAAAAATCGACGGCGGTCGTCAAAAAAGTTGCAAAAAAATTAACAAATTACAAAAGTAACACCCAATTTTCACGATGATTTTTTTACTTGTCTTTAAGACATGTCTTTTTTGTTTGTAGGCATATTAGGTAGATAAGAAAGAGGGGTAGCAAAAGAAACGTGGTTTCTGTTTTCGTGATTTTTTTACAACAACAATGAAGAAAAATACATCTCTTCCTTTTAGCTGTCATTCGCAATTTTACTATTATATTTTATTTGCATTCGTCTGTTAAGGTGGTTATTTCTCTGTGTTCTTCTTAATTTTTCTTGTTTTAAAGCGACAAGTGCTTGTTTTTTGTTTTGTGTGTATATAAATAAAATAAATATAAATAAAAAGTTCAAATAAATATAAACCATGTGGAAAAACGAAATTGTGGAGCTTTTAATATCTAAATATCAGGAACACGAAAACTTGTATGATGTACGTAATCCTACATATATGGACCGTGTCAAGCGATCTAGCTCTTTGTTCACAATCTGCCAAGAGCTAATGATATATACTTTTTAAAGTTATATTTTAATAATAGACGAAATTATTTCAATTAATGTACTTAAAATAATTTAACTTGTTTTATTTTATTTTATTTATTTATTTATTTATTAATGTCCATAAAATGTTTACATACTTATTTAAGTTTACAAAATTTATCTAAGATGAGTTTAAGAGTACATATATCTTTAACAACGCAAAAATTATTTGAAAATTAGAATATATACTACATTATACATCAGTACATAACAAGAATTGGAGGAAAAAATATTATAAAAACCTATTTGAATATAGTTTTGATTTTATCTATAAAATAGAAACTTAATGTACTTAAAACTAATTAGATTGACGCAAGTGCATTAATATGAGTAAAGTCCGAGAAAGTGCAGCGGCGTTGGAAATTTTGTAATAATCTATTAATTCTACATTCTACTAATTCAATATCTGCTAGTGCATGAAGTCGTGTTTCCAAATTGCCTGGTATACTTCCGGAACTGCACGACAAAAAAAGGTTTCACATAGTCGCGTCTGATAATTTGTGCTTTTGATGGACTCTCCACTAGCGAGGTATTGGAGTGTAGCTGCCAGTTTCTCTGCTGGAGTTATCGCTTCTCTCAAGATGGTATCTTGTTTTACTATATCACCTTCGATTTTTGCGAGTATCAAATTAAATGTCTCTCGGCTTATTCTGATATAGTTCAGAAAAGACAACTTATCTCCCAAGAAGTCGTTCATAAGAAACGAAAATGTACCTCGCTCCACTCAGCATTTCCGCCATTGCTTCACCCACTCACTAGTTTTAGTCAACTAGTTTTACCTCCATTGCTTTCTTCGAGGTTTTTCTGTATAGCACCCAATTTTGATTTTTTTTAAGAAAATTTACTTTTTTAAATACTTTACTTCTCAAGTTATTAAATTCCGTTTTTGGCGCCCAAATTATAGAAATAAAAGGAATTAAAGATAAAGTAAAAAAAAACAACTCTGGCTGTCAAATAAGAGTTTTTTTTCAGCAACAGTGAAGAAATAGACATGTTTTAAAAATCATCTTGAAAATGTGACATGATTTTGGGAGCAACTTTAAAAGAAAATAAAAAAAGACATGTCTTAAAAAAACATCCTGAAAATTGGATGTAAAACAATTTACAGAGTATGAAAAAGATATTCAAATTTTTCATTTAATTTTCAACGCGAATAAAAACAAAATTAATATTCTTAAAGAAACATAGAATGAAAATAAAATTATTCAATACTCTCAAAAAAGACAACGAATGAAATTAAAATTATTTGCTTTTGGTTGATCTGCTTGCCTGGCGTTATTTATCAGCGCGGCTGTTTGCCGGCTATAGACATATCGACTACGTTGTCCTGGCACCATTTGTTGTTAAAAACAAAGTATTGCCTGATTATTACATTGCGATTTTACAACTAAATGCATTCGAATTATTATAATTATTGTTTAAATAGATTTATATATATGAAATTAGTTTTAATTTGCTTCAAAAAAATTCATTTTTCTTTATCAATAAGATCTAAATGCATTGAGATTTAGTTCAAAAAAGTTTGACATATCAAACTTTATTATGTAGGGCAACTTTATGTTTTCGAACATCCACAAAACTGTTGTTTTTTTACACAAGTGAGATCTGCCAAAACCAAATTGAAATTTTTGGCAAAGTTTAAAAAAAATTTGTTTGCATTAATATTTCTGTGAAAAATTTAATTTTTTTGATGAAGTTCAATAAAAAACACTTCAAACTAAAAACCAAATTGTATTTTTCTTAATAATGTTAGCATTTATAAGAATAAAGTACGATTCGTTTTACTTTCACATGGGGATGTGAATTGCAGAACACCAAAAATACTAAAGTAATCCACTTTCGAGTGAATTCGGATTCTAGAACATACCCGTATCGGGTATGTTCCAGGTTTTGACTCGGATTGAAAACGAAAAATTTTTTGAATCCCCATAATTTATAAATTGGTGTTCTGAATTCAGCATGTTTTTCCACATTCGAAGTTTATGTTCGAAAAAAAAAATCTAAATGCCAACGACCACAGCTACGCAAAAATCGACGGCGGTCGTCAAGAAAGTTGCAAAAAAATTAACAAATTACAAAAGTAACACCCAATTTTCACGATGATTTTTTTACTTGTCTTTAAGACATGTCTTTTTTGTTTATAGGCATATTAGGTAGATAAGAAAGAGGGATAGCAAAAGAAACGTGGTTTCTGTTTTCGTGATTTTTTTACAACAACAATGAAGAAAAATACATCTCTTCCTTTTAGCTGTCATTCGCAATTTTACTATTATATTTTATTTGCATTCGTCTGTTAAGGTGGTTATTTCTCTGTGTTCTTCTTTATTTTTATTGTTTTAAAGCGACAAGTGCTTGTTTTTTGTTTTGTGTGTATATAAATAAAATAAATATAAATAAAAAGTTCAAATAAATATAAACCATGTAGAAAAACGAAATTGTGGAGCTTTTAATATCTAAATATCAGGAACACGAAAACTTGTATGATGTACGTAATCCTACATATATGGACCGTGTCAAGCGATCTATCTCTTTGTTCACAATCTGCCAAGAGCTAATGATATATACTTTTTAAAGTTATATTTTAATAATAGACAAAATTATTTCAATTAATGTACTTATAATAATTTAACTTGTTTTGTTTTATTTTATTTATTTATTTATTTATTAATGTCCATAAAATGTTTACATACTTATTTAAGTTTACAAAATTTATCTAAGATGAGTTTAAGAGTACATATATCTTTAACAATGCAAAAATTATTTGAAAATTAGAATATATACTACATTATACATCAGTACATAACAAGAATTGGAGGAAAAAATATTATAAAAACCTATTTGAATATAGTTTTGATTTTATCTATAAAAAAGAAACTTAATCTACTTAAAACTAATTAGATTGACGCAAGTGCATTAATATGAGTAAAGTCCGAGAAAGTGCAGCGGCGTTGGAAATTTTGTAATAATCTATTAATTCTACATTCTACTAATTCAATATCTGCTAGTGCATGAAGTCGTGTTTCCAAATTGCCTGGTATACTTCCGGAACTGCACGACAAAGAAAGGTTTCACATAGTCGCGTCTGATAATTTGTGCTTTTGATGGACTCTCCACTAGCGAGGTATTGGAGTGTAGCTGCCAGTTTCTCTGCTGGAGTTATCGCTTCTCTCAAGATGGTATCTTGTTTTACTATATCACCTTCGATTTTTGCGAGTATCAAATTAAATGTCTCTCGGCTTATTCTGATATAGTTCAGAAAAGACGACTTATCTCCCAAGAAGTCGTTCATAAGAAACGAAAATGTACCTCGCTCCACTCAGCATTTCCGCCATTGCTTCACCCACTCACTAGTTTTAGTCAACTAGTTTTACCTCCATTGCTTTCTTCGAGGTTTTTCTGTATAGCACCCAATTTTGATTTTTTTTAAGAAAATTTACTTTTTTAAATACTTTACTTCTCAAGTTATTAAATTCAGTTTTTGGCGCCCAAATTATAGAAATAAAAGGAATTAAAGATAAAGTAAAAAAAAAACAACTCTGGCTGTCAAATAAGAGTTTTTTTTCAGCAACAGTGAAGAAATAGACATGTTTTAAAAATCATCTTGAAAATGTGACATGATTTTGGGAGCAACTTTAAAAGAAAATAAAAAAAGACATGTCTTAAAAAAACATCCTGAAAATTGGATGTAAAACAATTTACAGAGTATGAAAAAGATATTCAAATTTTTCATTTAATTTTCAACGCGAATAAAAACAAAATTAATATTCTTAAAGAAACATAGAATGAAAATAAAATTATTCAATACTCTCAAAAAAGACAACGAATGAAATTAAAATTATTTGCTTTTGGTTGATCTGCTTGCCTGGCGTTATTTATCAGCGCGGCTGTTTGCCGGCTATAGACATATCGACTACGTTGTCCTGGCACCATTTGTTGTTAAAAACAAAGTATTGCCTGATTATTACATTGCGATTTTACAACTAAATGCATTTGAATTATTATAATTATTGTTTAAATAGATTTATATATATGAAATTAGTTTTAATTTGCTTCAAAAAAATTCATTTTTCTTTATCAATAAGATCTAAATGCATTGAGATTTAGTTCAAAAAAGATTGACATATCAAACTTTATTATGTAGGGCAACTTTATGTTTTCGAACATCCACAAAACTGTTGTATTTTTTTCATGTTTTTTTACACAAGTGAGATCTGCCAAAACCAAATTGAAATTTTTGGCAAAGTTTAAAAAAGATTTGTTTGCATTAATATTTCTGTGAAAAATTTAATTTTTTTGATGAAGTTCAATAAAAAACACTTCAAACTAAAAACCGAAATTATATTTTTCTTAATAATGTTAGCATTTATAAGAATAAAGTACGATTCGTTTTACTTTCACCCACCCCTTACTACTCTAATTGAAAACGAATGAAAACATGGGGATGTGAATTGCAGAACACCAAAAATGCTAAAGTAATCCACTTTCGAGTGAATTCGGATTCTAGAACATACCCGTATCGGGTATGTTCCAGGTTTTGACTCGGATTGAAAACGAAAAATTTTTTGAATCCCCATAATTTATAAATTGGTGTTCTGAATTCAGCATGTTTTTCCACATTCGAAGTTTATGTTCGAAAAAAAAAATCTAAATGTCAACGGCCACAGCTACGCAAAAATCGACGGCGGTCGTCAAAAAAGTTGCAAAAAAATTAACAAATTACAAAAGTAACACCCAATTTTCACGATGATTTTTTTACTTGTCTTTAAGACATGTCTTTTTTGTTTGTAGGTATATTAGGTAGATAAGAAAGAGGGGTAGCAAAAGAAACGTGGTTTCTGTTTTCGTGATTTTTTTACAACAACAATGAAGAAAAATACATCTCTTCCTTTTAGCTGTCATTCGCAATTTTACTATTATATTTTATTTGCATTCGTCTGTTAAGGTGGTTATTTCTCTGTGTTCTTCTTTATTTTTATTGTTTTAAAGCGACAAGTGCTTGTTTTTTGTTTTGTGTGTATATAAATAAAATAAATATAAATAAAAAGTTCAAATAAATATAAACCATGTAGAAAAACGAAATTGTGGAGCTTTTAATATCTAAATATCAGGAACACGAAAACTTGTATGATGTACGTAATCCTACATATATGGACCGTGTCAAGCGATCTATCTCTTTGTTCACAATCTGCCAAGAGCTAATGATATATACTTTTTAAAGTTATATTTTAATAATAGACAAAATTATTTCAATTAATTTAACTTGTTTTGTTTTATTTTATTTATTTATTTATTTATTAATGTCCATAAAATGTTTACATACTTATTTAAGTTTACAAAATTTATCTAAGATGAGTTTAAGAGTACATATATCTTTAACAACGCAAAAATTATTTGAAAATTAGAATATATACTACATTATACATCAGTACATAACAAGAATTGGAGGAAAAAATATTATAAAAACCTATTTGAATATAGTTTTGATTTTATCTATAAAAAAGAAACTTAATCTACTTAAAACTAATTAGATTGACGCAAGTGCATTAATGTGAGTAAAGTCCGAGAAAGTGCAGCGGCGTTGGAAATTTTGTAATAATCTATTAATTCTACATTCTACTAATTCAATATCTGCTAGTGCATGAAGTCGTGTTTCCAAATTGCCTGGTATACTTCCGGAACTGCACGACAAAGAAAGGTTTCACATAGTCGCGTCTGATAATTTGTGCTTTTGATGGACTCTCCACTAGCGAGGTATTGGAGTGTAGCTGCCAGTTTCTCTGCTGGAGTTATCGCTTCTCTCAAGATGGTATCTTGTTTTACTATATCACCTTCGATTTTTGCGAGTATCAAATTAAATGTCTCTCGGCTTATTCTGATATAGTTCAGAAAAGACGACTTATCTCCCAAGAAGTCGTTCATAAGAAACGAAAATGTACCTCGCTCCACTCAGCATTTCCGCCATTGCTTCACCCACTCACTAGTTTTAGTCAACTAGTTTTACCTCCATTGCTTTCTTCGAGGTTTTTCTGTATAGCACCCAATTTTGATTTTTTTTAAGAAAATTTACTTTTTTAAATACTTTACTTCTCAAGTTATTAAATTCCGTTTTTGGCGCCCATATTATAGAAATAAAAGGAATTAAAGATAAAGTAAAAAAAAACAACTCTGGCTGTCAAATAAGAGTTTTTTTTTCAGCAACAGTGAAGAAATAGACATGTTTTAAAAATCATCTTGAAAATGTGACATGATTTTGGGAGCAACTTTAAAAGAAAATAAAAAAAGACATGTATTAAAAAAACATCCTGAAAATTGGATGTAAAACAATTTACAGAGTATGAAAAAGATATTCAAATTTTTCATTTAATTTTCAACGCGAATAAAAACAAAATTAATATTCTTATCAGTCGTGTTCAAACCTCTGTATTGTTCACACAAAGTCTCTGCAGTGATAAACCACAAATAATAATAAAAAAAGAGAAAAAAGAAAACAAAATTAATAATAAAAATTCTTTTCAACAAAAACAATTTGTGCAAGGTGCAAAACAAAGCATCTACAGTAAACAACAACATTAAACGTTCGCGACAATGTGATGTAGTCAACGCACAATGCGTAAGCACAATGCCGAAATTAAAAAAATCCAAAACCAACAACAATGATCTCAGCTCAAGCTCAAGTAATTATTTCTCGCCTTTGCAAACAATTGATGATGGTGATAAAGTAGATGATGAAATAATTGTTGAAAAAACAACAATAATTACTATACCTCCAATAACAATTTTAAAGTGTAAAATTGAAGAAGTTCATGAAATATGCAGAACTAATAAAATAAGTGAATATTCGGTCAGAAAAATATCTATCGGCCTAAAATTGTTCTTAAAAAACAAAAGTGATTTTGACACTATTTCTACTATACTCAAAAATAATTATGAGCACTTTACTTATGCCACAAGAAATGAAAAACCATATAAAGCACTTATTTTCGGCCTTGATAAATATGATCCCGCTATTATAAAAAAGAAGCTTATAGATCTAGGCTTAAATTGTTTAGACACCAAGCTCGTCACAAAAAGAAGCCATTATAATACCGAGTATTTTATATATGTAGTTTATTTCCAACGAAAAACTATTACTGTCAGAGAATTAAGACAGAATTATTCCGTAATAGACTACGTTAAAGTTAGGTGGGAATATCAACAATCTAACAAGTCTAAAATAACGCAATGTTATAACTGCCAAATGTTTGGCCATGGATCAAGCCGATGTTATGTTAAAACCTTCTGTGCGAAATGTGCAGGACAACACAAAACCGCAGAATGTAAAGCGACCACAATTAAATGTGCAAATTGTAATGGACCGCATGAGTCATTCTCAGATGATTGCCCCAGTAAAGCTAGTTATCTTCGGTTAAGGCAACGGGCGCAACCAACACCTCGACGTAAAACTAATAATAATTTTGCAAATCCAACAATATATAATAATTATTTTCCAAACACCTTACGTCAAAATGTACCGAATGCAGGTATTTGGAATACAAATAATAGCAACGCAAATAGTAGCGGAGAGTTATTCTCATTACAAGAAATTAAGACCCTAACGATGGAACTCATTACGAACCTGAAAAATTGTAAAAGTAAAGCTGATCAATTTGAGGTTTTAACCAATCTCGCAAATTCCTTACATAATGGCTCATGACATAAAAATCATCACTTGGAATGCAAGAGGCATTCGTAACAAATGTCAAGAACTGTTTCAGTTCTTAAAGGACAACAACGTCAGCATATGTCTTGTTTAAGAAACATGGCTTAATTCTAACAGCTCTATTAGACATAAGGATTATTTTACATATAGAAATGATAGGGAAAACTCTAGAGGTGGGGGTGTTGCAATTATAGTTAAGAAAAATGTGCGGCACCAACTACTACCTATAATAAACACACATCTAATTGAGAATATTGGTATTAAGTTATTTACTAACACTGATTGTATTAATATTTATTCTTGCTACTTCCCTGGTGGACTTGCAGGACCGGACAATAATAGAAAGCGACAGTTTGCGTCAGACCTACACAGACTTAAAAACAGCCATAAGTTTATATTAGGCGGTGATTTTAATAGTAGACACCAATCCTGGGGCTGTATTAGAGCAAATTGTTGGGGAAACATTCTATTTGAGAAACTAGACTCTTATAATATCAATATTTCTTACCCATCTGAAAACACTCACATACCTTCCAGTGCTAACAGACAAGGTTCGACACTCGACTTTTTTCTCACTAATATTCCGGAACAACTCTCTCCTGCTCTTGTGATAAATGATCTAAGCTCCGATCATCTACCAGTGGAGATAAAATTACTGTTTGGATCAATAATTTCAAATGTTTTCGAGTACGACTTCACCAAAACAAACTGGAATAATTATGCCAGTTACATTAGTAGACAAATTAATATTCCAGAACCAGAGAGCATCACTCTGAATGAGCACATCGACGAGATGATAATTTATTTTAGAAACTTAATAAAAGAAGCTACCTACTGCAATACACCTAGAAAATCTCGTTCGCATTCTAGTAAAAATATACCATACTATATTAGGCAAATAATTCAGCAAAGAAATTGCATACGTAGACAATGGCAGCGACATAGATGTATAACCGACTTCCATCTTATGAAATTTTTTAACAGTAAAATTAATGAAGAATTGAATACCATTAGAAACAAATCGTGGAACATACTGCTTTCTTCATTAGATAAAAGCTCTCCAAAATTTTGGAAACTAGTCAAAATTCTAAACAAGAAAAGAAACAACATTCCGATTTTAAAGCACAACAATTCACGCTATACCACAAATGAAGAAAAATGTGAAATTCTAGGTCAAATTTTCTACTCCAACCATTCCAATACCTTAAATCTAGGCGATACCGAGACCATTTCTATGGTCAACTCTAGTGTTGATAATCTTAATTTATTACCTCAAAGCGTTTCTAACCCCATTCAAACTAACGTATCGGAAATAACTCTAACTATCAGGAATTTAAAAAAATAGGAAAGCACCCGGTTATGACGGAATTAATAATATGTCTTTAAAAGCTCTTCCAAAAAAGGGTATAAAATTTCTATCAGTTTTATTTAATTCTTGTTTAAAACTTTGCTATTTTCCAAAAGACTTTAAAGTCGCAAAAGTAATCCCTATAAAAAAACCCAATAAAGCTGCCGATTCTCCGTGGTCTTATCGTCCTATAAGTTTATTGAGCTCTATTAGCAAAATTTACGAAAAAATTGTTAAATCGAAACTCACGCATTATATTGAAACAAATAACGTAATTCCTCCATTTCAGTTTGGTTTTAGAAGAGAGCATAATACCGCACATCCGTTGATAAGAATAAAAAAATTAGTGCATTCAAACTTTGATCTCCAAAAGTCATCGGGTATGTTGCTATTAGATGTTAAAGCAGCATTTGATTCCGTATGGCATGAAGGAATAATTTACAAAATGATGCGTATGAACTTCCCGATTGAAATTATTAAAATTATACAATGTTTTCTAAAAGATCGGACATTTCAAGTGCATATTGGCTCACAATCCTCCAGAATTTTTGGAGTACCAGCTGGTTGTCCGCAAGCATCATGTTTATCCCCTATTTTGTACAATATATACACTGCAGATTTTCCCAATTTAGAATATTGTACAATGTCAGTATTTGCTGATGACACCGCAATTATTTGTTCCGGTAATCTTGCTCATGAAATCATAAACAAACTGCAAAGAGCTTTAGAAGAAGTAACCCTCTATTTCAACAGATGGAAAATCATGTTAAACGCTAGTAAATCACAAGCAATATATTTTACTAGGAAACGCAAAGAATGCTTTATTCCTCAAAACAATATTAATGTACAGGGAATGTCGATCCAATGGGACAATACTGTAAAGTACTTAGGTGTGATTTTAGACACTAAACTAAAATTTAAAGAGCACGTAGCGTACATCACAAATAAATAAAATATTGTACCCATTCATAAATCGAAACTCTAAACTTAATATTGCTAACAAAAAACTAATAGTTAAATCAATTTTCCACGCAGTAATCTTTTATGCCGCTCCAGCATGGTCTTGCATCGCAAAATGCCACATCAAAAAACTTCAAGTTTCACAAAACAAACTTCTTAAATTGATATTTAACCTTCCATGGTTTTTTTCAACTTCACGCCTTCATACACTGGCTGGTATTGAATTAGTGGATTGCAAACTAGAAAGACTGTTAAAAAATTTTAAACGCCGCTGTACATATTCAGACTTTTTTCATATTAATGAACTTGCTTCAGTTTAATTAGTTTTAAGTAGGTTAAGTTTTAGTATAGGGTCAGAAACAAGTTCAAATAGGTTTTGTAAAATTTTTCCTCCCAAATTATCTGAATATATGTATGTACATATATAGTGTTATATATTCTAAGTTACTAAAATTTTTTTGTTGAATAAGATATATTCTTGAACTCATCATGTGTAAATACTGTAAATTCAGCCTGTAAATGTTACTATGGTAAATAAATAAAAATATGAATAATTAATATTCTTAAAGAAACATAGAATGAAAATAAAATTATTCAATACTCTCAAAAAAGACAACGAATGAAATTAAAATTATTTGCTTTTGGTTGATCTGCTTGCCTGGCGTTATTTATCAGCGCGGCTGTTTGCCGGCTATAGACATATCGACTACGTTGTCCTGGCACCATTTGTTGTTAAAAACAAAGTATTGCCTGATTATTACATTGCGATTTTACAACTAAATGCATTCGAATTATTATAATTATTGTTTAAATAGATTTATATATATGAAATTAGTTTTAATTTGCTTCAAAAAAAATTCATTTTTCTTTATCAATAAGATCTAAATGCATTGAGATTTAGTTCAAAAAAGATTGACATATCAAACTTTATTATGTAGGGCAACTTTATGTTTTCGAACATCGACAAAACTGTTGTATTTTTTTCATGTTTTTTTACACAAGTGAGATCTGCCAAAACCAAATTGAAATTTTTTGCAAAGTTTAAAAAAAATTTGTTTGCATTAATATTTCTGTGAAAAATTTAATTTTTTTGATGAAGTTCAATAAAAAACACTTCAAACTAAAAACCAAATTGTATTTTTCTTAATAATGTTAGCATTTATAAGAATAAAGTACGATTCGTTTTACTTTCACATGGGGATGTGAATTGCAGAACACCAAAAATGCTAAAGTAATCCACTTTCGAGTGAATTCGGATTCTAGAACATACCCGTATCGGGTATGTTCCAGGTTTTGACTCGGATTGAAAACGAAAAATTTTTTGAATCCCCATAATTTATAAATTGGTGTTCTGAATTCAGCATGTTTTTCCACATTCGAAGTTTATGTTCGAAAAAAAAATCTAAATGCCAACGACCACAGCTACGCAAAAATCGACGGCGGTCGTCAAAAAAGTTGCAAAAAAATTAACAAATTACAAAAGTAACACCCAATTTTCACGATGATTTTTTTACTTGTCTTTAAGACATGTCTTTTTTGTTTGTATGCATATTAGGTAGATAAGAAAGAGGGATAGCAAAAGAAACGTGGTTTCTGTTTTCGTGATTTTTTTACAACAACAATGAAGAAAAATACATCTCTTCCTTTTAGCTGTCATTCGCAATTTTACTATTATATTTTATTTGCATTCGTCTGTTAAGGTGGTTATTTCTCTGTGTTCTTCTTTATTTTTCTTGTTTTAAAGCGACAAGTGCTTGTTTTTTGTTTTGTGTATATATAAATAAAATAAATATAAATAAAAAGTTCAAATAAATATAAACCATGTAGGAAAACGAAATTGTGGAGCTTTTAATATCTAAATATCAGGAACACGAAAACTTGTATGATGTACGTAATCCTAC
Source organism: Germaria angustata (assembly GCA_963681545.1). Classification (NCBI taxonomy): domain Eukaryota; kingdom Metazoa; phylum Arthropoda; class Insecta; order Diptera; family Tachinidae; genus Germaria; species Germaria angustata. The sequence goes on along the minus strand of OY813002.1, from coordinate 44,112,704 downwards.
ATATATGGACCGTGTCAAGCGATCTATCTCTTTGTTCACAATCTGCCAAGTGCTAATGATATATACTTTTTAAAGTTATATTTTAATAATAGACAAAATTATTTCAATTAATGTACTTATAATAATTTAACTTGTTTTATTTTATTTTATTTATTTATTTATTAATGTCCATAAAATGTTTACATACTTATTTAAGTTTAAAAAATTTATCTAAGATGAGTTTAAGAGTACATATATCTTTAACTACGCAAAAATTATATGAAAATTAGAATATATACTACATTATACATCAGTACATAACAAGAATTGGAGGAAAAAATATTATAAAAACCTATTTGAATATAGTTTTGATTTTATCTATAAAAAAGAAACTTAATCTACTTAAAACTAATTAGATTGACGGAAGTGCATTAATATGAGTAAAGTCCGAGAAAGTGCAGCGGCGTTGGAAATTTTGTAATAATCTATTAATTCTTCATTCTACTAATTCAATATCTGCTAGTGCATGAAGTCGTGTTTCCAAATTGCCTGATATACTTCCGGAACTGCACGACAAAGAAAGGTTTCACATAGTCGCGTCTGATAATTTGTGCTTTTGATGGACTCTCCACTAGCGAGGTATTGGAGTGTAGCTGCCAGTTTCTCTGCTGGAGTTATCGCTTCTCTCAAGATGGTATCTTGTTTTACTATATCACCTTCGATTTTTGCGAGTATCAAATTAAATGTCTCTCCTCTTATTCTGATATAGTTCAGAAAAGACGACTTATCTCCCAAGAAGTCGTTCATAAGAAACGAAAATGTACCTCGCTCCACTCAGCATTTCCGCCATTGCTTCACCCACTCACTAGTTTTAGTCAACTAGTTTTACCTCCATTGCTTTCTTCGAGGTTTTTCTGTATAGCACCCAATTTTGATTTTTTTTAAGAAAATTTACTCTTTTAAATACTTTACTTCTCAAGTTATTAAATTCCGTTTTTGGCGCCCAAATTATAGAAATAAAAGGAATTAAAGATAAAGTAAAAAAAAACAACTGTGGCTGTCAAATAAGAGTTTTTTTTTCAGCAACAGTGAAGAAATAGACGTTTTAAAAATCATCTTGCAAATGTGACATGATTTTGGGAGCAACTTCAAAAGAAAATAAAAAAAGACATGTCTTAAAAAATCATCCTGAAAATTGGATGTAAAACAATTTACAGAGTATGAAAAAGATATTCAAATTTTTCATTTAATTTTCAACGCGAATAAAAACAAAATTAATATTCTTAAAGAAACATAGCATGAAAATAAAATTATTCAATACTCTCAAAAAAGACAACGAATGAAATTAAATTATTTGCTTTTGGTTGATCTGTTTGCCTGGCGTTATTTATCAGCGCGGCTGTTTGCCGGCTATAGACATATCGACTACGTTGTCCTGGCACCATTTGTTGTTAAAACAAAGTATTGCCTGATTATTACATTGCGATTTTACAACTAAATGCATTCGAATTATTATAATTATTGTTTAAATAGATTTATATATATGAAATTAGTTTTAATTTCCTTAAAAAAATTCATTTTTCTTTATCAATAAGATCTAAATGCATTGAGATTTAGTTCAAAAAAGATTGACATATCAAACTTTATTATGTAGGGCAACTTTATGTTTTCGAACATCCACAAAACTGTTGTATTTTTTCATGTTTTTTTACACAAGTGAGATCTGCCAAAACCAAATTGAAATTTTTGGCAAAGTTTAAAAAAAATTTGTTTGCATTAATATTTCTGTGAAAAATTTAATTTTTTTGATGAAGTTCAATAAAAAACACTTCAAACTAAAAACCAAATTGTATTTTTCTTAATAATGTTAGCATTTATAAGAATAAAGTACGATTCGTTTTACTTTCACATGGGGATGTGAATTGCAGAACACCAAAAATGCTAAAGTAATCCACTTTCGAGTGAATTCGGATTCTAGAACATACCCGTATCGGGTATGTTCCAGGTTTTGACTCGGATTGAAAACGAAAAATTTTTTGAATCCCCATAATTTATAAATTCGTGTTCTGAATTCAGCATGTTTTTCCACATTCGAAGTTTATGTTCGAAAAAAAAATCTAAATGCCAACGACCACAGCTACGCAAAAATCGACGGCGGTCGTCAAAAAAGTTGCAAAAAAATTAACAAATTACAAAAGTAACACCCAATTTTCACGATGATTTTTTTACTTGTCTTTAAGACATGTCTTTTTTGTTTGTAGGCATATTAGGTAGATAAGAAAGAGGGATAGCAAAAGAAACGTGGTTTCTGTTTTCGTGATTTTTTTACAACAACAATGAAGAAAAATACATCTCTTCCTTTTAGCTGTCATTCGCAATTTTACTATTATATTTTATTTGCATTCGTCTGTTAAGGTGGTTATTTCTCTGTGTTCTTCTTTATTTTTCTTGTTTTAAAGCGACAAGTGCTTGTTTTTTGTTTTGTGTGTATATAAATAAAATAAATATAAATAAAAAGTTCAAATAAATATAAACCATGTAGGAAAACGAAATTGTGGAGCTTTTAATATCTAAATATCAGGAACACGAAAACTTGTATGATGTACGTAATCCTACATATATGGACCGTGTCAAGCGATCTATCTCTTTGTTCACAATCTGCCAAGTGCTAATGATATATACTTTTTAAAGTTATATTTTAATAATAGACAAAATTATTTCAATTAATGTACTTATAATAATTTAACTTGTTTTATTTTATTTTATTTATTTATTTATTAATGTCCATAAAATGTTTACATACTTATTTAAGTTTAAAAAATTTATCTAAGATGAGTTTAAGAGTACATATATCTTTAACAACGCAAAAATTATATGAAAATTAGAATATATACTACATTATACATCAGTACATAACAAGAATTGGAGGAAAAAATATTATAAAAACCTATTTGAATATAGTTTTGATTTTATCTATAAAAAAGAAACTTAATCTACTTAAAACTAATTAGATTGACGGAAGTGCATTAATATGAGTAAAGTCCGAGAAAGTGCAGCGGCGTTGGAAATTTTGTAATAATCTATTAATTCTTCATTCTACTAATTCAATATCTGCTAGTGCATGAAGTCGTGTTTCCAAATTGCCTGATATACTTCCGGAACTGCACGACAAAGAAAGGTTTCACATAGTCGCGTCTGATAATTTGTGCTTTTGATGGACTCTCCACTAGCGAGGTATTGGAGTGTAGCTGCCAGTTTCTCTGCTGGAGTTATCGCTTCTCTCAAGATGGTATCTTGTTTTACTATATCACCTTCGATTTTTGCGAGTATCAAATTAAATGTCTCTCCTCTTATTCTGATATAGTTCAGAAAAGACGACTTATCTCCCAAGAAGTCGTTCATAAGAAACGAAAATGTACCTCGCTCCACTCAGCATTTCCGCCATTGCTTCACCCACTCACTAGTTTTAGTCAACTAGTTTTACCTCCATTGCTTTCTTCGAGGTTTTTCTGTATAGCACCCAATTTTGATTTTTTTTAAGAAAATTTACTCTTTTAAATACTTTACTTCTCAAGTTATTAAATTCCGTTTTTGGCGCCCAAATTATAGAAATAAAAGGAATTAAAGATAAAGTAAAAAAAAACAACTGTGGCTGTCAAATAAGAGTTTTTTTTTCAGCAACAGTGAAGAAATAGACGTTTTAAAAATCATCTTGCAAATGTGACATGATTTTGGGAGCAACTTCAAAAGAAAATAAAAAAAGACATGTCTTAAAAAATCATCCTGAAAATTGGATGTAAAACAATTTACAGAGTATGAAAAAGATATTCAAATTTTTCATTTAATTTTCAACGCGAATAAAAACAAAATTAATATTCTTAAAGAAACATAGCATGAAAATAAAATTATTCAATACTCTCAAAAAAGACAACGAATGAAATTAAATTATTTGCTTTTGGTTGATCTGTTTGCCTGGCGTTATTTATCAGCGCGGCTGTTTGCCGGCTATAGACATATCGACTACGTTGTCCTGGCACCATTTGTTGTTAAAACAAAGTATTGCCTGATTATTACATTGCGATTTTACAACTAAATGCATTCGAATTATTATAATTATTGTTTAAATAGATTTATATATATGAAATTAGTTTTAATTTCCTTAAAAAAATTCATTTTTCTTTATCAATAAGATCTAAATGCATTGAGATTTAGTTAAAAAAAGATTGACATATCAAACTTTATTATGTAGGGCAACTTTATGTTTTCGAACATCCACAAAACTGTTGTATTTTTTCATGTTTTTTTACACAAGTGAGATCTGCCAAAACCAAATTGAAATTTTTGGCAAAGTTTAAAAAAAATTTGTTTGCATTAATATTTCTGTGAAAAATTTAATTTTTTTGATGAAGTTCAATAAAAAACACTTCAAACTAAAAACCAAATTGTATTTTTCTTAATAATGTTAGCATTTATAAGAATAAAGTACGATTCGTTTTACTTTCACATGGGGATGTGAATTGCAGAACACCAAAAATGCTAAAGTAATCCACTTTCGAGTGAATTCGGATTCTAGAACATACCCGTATCGGGTATGTTCCAGGTTTTGACTCGGATTGAAAACGAAAAATTTTTTGAATCCCCATAATTTATAAATTCGTGTTCTGAATTCAGCATGTTTTTCCACATTCGAAGTTTATGTTCGAAAAAAAATCTAAATGCCAACGACCACAGCTACGCAAAAATCGACGGCGGTCGTCAAAAAAGTTGCAAAAAAATTAACAAATTACAAAAGTAACACCCAATTTTCACGATGATTTTTTTACTTGTCTTTAAGACATGTCTTTTTTGTTTGTAGGCATATTAGGTAGATAAGAAAGAGGGATAGCAAAAGAAACGTGGTTTCTGTTTTCGTGATTTTTTTACAACAACAATGAAGAAAAATACATCTCTTCCTTTTAGCTGTCATTCGCAATTTTACTATTATATTTTATTTGCATTCGTCTGTTAAGGTGGTTATTTCTCTGTGTTCTTCTTTATTTTTCTTGTTTTAAAGCGACAAGTGCTTGTTTTTTGTTTTGTGTGTATATAAATAAAATAAATATAAATAAAAAGTTCAAATAAATATAAACCATGTAGGAAAACGAAATTGTGGAGCTTTTAATATCTAAATATCAGGAACACGAAAACTTGTATGATGTACGTAATCCTACATATATGGACCGTGTCAAGCGATCTATCTCTTTGTTCACAATCTGCCAAGTGCTAATGATATATACTTTTTAAAGTTATATTTTAATAATAGACAAAATTATTTCAATTAATGTACTTATAATAATTTAACTTGTTTTATTTTATTTTATTTATTTATTTATTAATGTCCATAAAATGTTTACATACTTATTTAAGTTTAAAAAATTTATCTAAGATGAGTTTAAGAGTACATATATCTTTAACAACGCAAAAATTATATGAAAATTAGAATATATACTACATTATACATCAGTACATAACAAGAATTGGAGGAAAAAATATTATAAAAACCTATTTGAATATAGTTTTGATTTTATCTATAAAAAAGAAACTTAATCTACTTAAAACTAATTAGATTGACGCAAGTGCATTAATATGAGTAAAGTCCGAGAAAGTGCAGCGGCGTTGGAAATTTTGTAATAATCTATTAATTCTTCATTCTACTAATTCAATATCTGCTAGTGCATGAAGTCGTGTTTCCAAATTGCCTGATATACTTCCGGAACTGCACGACAAAGAAAGGTTTCACATAGTCGCGTCTGATAATTTGTGCTTTTGATGGACTCTCCACTAGCGAGGTATTGGAGTGTAGCTGCCAGTTTCTCTGCTGGAGTTATCGCTTCTCTCAAGATGGTATCTTGTTTTACTATATCACCTTCGATTTTTGCGAGTATCAAATTAAATGTCTCTCCTCTTATTCTGATATAGTTCAGAAAAGACGACTTATCTCCCAAGAAGTCGTTCATAAGAAACGAAAATGTACCTCGCTCCACTCAGCATTTCCGCCATTGCTTCACCCACTCACTAGTTTTAGTCAACTAGTTTTACCTCCATTGCTTTCTTCGAGGTTTTTCTGTATAGCACCCAATTTTGATTTTTTTTAAGAAAATTTACTTTTTTAAATACTTTACTTCTCAAGTTATTAAATTCCGTTTTTGGCGCCCAAATTATAGAAATAAAAGGAATTAAAGATAAAGTAAAAAAAACAACTCTGGCTGTCAAATAAGAGTTTTTTTTCAGCAACAGTGAAGAAATAGACGTTTTAAAAATCATCTTGCAAATGTGACATGATTTTGGGAGCAACTTCAAAAGAAAATAAAAAAAGACATGTCTTAAAAAATCATCCTGAAAATTGGATGTAAAACAATTTACAGAGTATGAAAAAGATATTAAAATTTTTCATTTAATTTTAAACGCGAATAAAAACAAAATTAATATTCTTAAAGAAACATAGAATGAAAATAAAATTATTCAATACTCTCAAAAAAGACAACGAATGAAATTAAAATTATTTGCTTTTGGTTGATCTGCTTGCCTGGCGTTATTTATCAGCGCGGCTGTTTGCCGGCTATAGACATATCGACTACGTTGTCCTGGCACCATTTGTTGTTAAAACAAAGTATTGCCTGATTATTACATTGCGATTTTACAACTAAATGCATTCGAATTATTATAATTATTGTTTAAATAGATTTATATATATGAAATTAGTTTTAATTTCCTTAAAAAAATTCATTTTTCTTTATCAATAAGATCTAAATGCATTGAGATTTAGTTCAAAAAAGATTGACATATCAAACTTTATTATGTAGGGCAACTTTATGTTTTCGAACATCCACAAAACTGTTGTATTTTTTTCATGTTTTTTTACACAAGTGAGGTCTGCCAAAACCAAATTGAAATTTTTGGCAAAGTTTAAAAAAAAATTGTTTGCATTAATATTTCTGTGAAAAATTTAATTTTTTTGATGAAGTTCAATAAAAAACACTTCAAACTAAAAACCAAATTGTATTTTTCTTAATAATGTTAGCATTTATAAGAATAAAGTACGATTCGTTTTACTTTCACCCACCCCTTACTACTCTAATTGAAAACGAATAAAAACATGGGGATGTGAATTGCAGAACACCAAAAATGCTAAAGTAATCCACTTTCGAGTGAATTCGGATTCTAGAACATACCCGTATCGGGTATGTTCCAGGTTTTGACTCGGATTGAAAACGAAAAATTTTTTGAATCCCCATAATTTATAAATTGGTGTTCTGAACTCAGCATGTTTTTCCACATTCGAAGTTTATGTTCGAAAAAAAAAATCTAAATGCCAACGACCACAGCTACGCAAAAATCGACGGCGGTCGTCAAAAAAGTTGCAAAAAAATTAACAAATTACAAAAGTAACACCCAATTTTCACGATGATTTTTTTACTTGTCTTTAAGACATGTCTTTTTTGTTTGTAGGCATATTAGGTAGATAAGAAAGAGGGATAGCAAAAGAAACGTGGTTTCTGTTTTCGTGATTTTTTTACAACAACAATGAAGAAAAATACATCTCTTCCTTTTAGCTGTCATTCGCAATTTTACTATTATATTTTATTTGCATTCGTCTGTTAAGGTGGTTATTTCTCTGTGTTCTTCTTTATTTTTCTTGTTTTAAAGCGACAAGTGCTTGTTTTTTGTTTTGTGTGTATATAAATAAAATAAATATAAATAAAAAGTTCAAATAAATATAAACCATGTAGGAAAACGAAATTGTGGAGCTTTTAATATCTAAATATCAGGAACACGAAAACTTGTATGATGTACGTAATCCTACATATATGGACCGTGTCAAGCGATCTAGCTCTTTGTTCACAATCTGCCAAGAGCTAATGATATATACTTTTTAAAGTTATATTTTAATAATAGACGAAATTATTTCAATTAATGTACTTATAATAATTTAACTTGTTTTATTTTATTTTATTTATTTATTTATTTATTAATGTCCATAAAATGTTTACATACTTATTTAAGTTTACAAAATTTATCTAAGATGAGTTTAAGAGTACATATATCTTTAACAACGCAAAAATTATTTGAAAAGTAGAATATATACTACATTATACATCAGTACATAACAAGAATTGGAGGAAAAAATATTATAAAAACCTATTTGAATATAGTTTTGATTTTATCTATAAAAAAGAAACTTAATCTACTTAAAACTAATTAGATTGACGCAAGTGCATTAATATGAGTAAAGTCCGAGAAAGTGCAGCGGCGTTGGAAATTTTGTAATAATCTATTAATTCTACATTCTACTAATTCAATATCTGCTAGTGCATGAAGTCGTGTTCCCAAATTGCCTGGTATACTTCCGGAACTGCACGACAAAGAAAGGTTTCACATAGTCGCGTCTGATAATTTGTGCTTTTGATGGACTCTCCACTAGCGAGGTATTGGAGTGTAGCTGCCAGTTTCTCTGCTGGAGTTATCGCTTCTCTCAAGATGGTATCTTGTTTTACTATATCACCTTCGATTTTTGCGAGTATCAAATTAAATGTCTCTCGGCTTATTCTGATATAGTTCAGAAAAGACGACTTATCTCCCAAGAAGTCGTTCATAAGAAACGAAAATGTACCTCGCTCCACTCAGCATTTCCGCCATTGCTTCACCCACTCACTAGTTTTAGTCAACTAGTTTTACCTCCATTGCTTTCTTCGAGGTTTTTCTGTATAGCACCCAATTTTGATTTTTTTTAAGAAAATTTACTTTTTTAAATACTTTACTTCTCAAGTTATTAAATTCCGTTTTTGGCGCCCCAATTATAGAAATAAAAGGAATTAAAGATAAAGTAAAAAAAAAACAACTCTGGCTGTCAAATAAGAGTTTTTTTTTCAGCAACAGTGAAGAAATAGACATGTTTTAAAAATCATCTTGAAAATGTGACATGATTTTGGGAGCAACTTCAAAAGAAAATAAAAAAAGACATGTCTTAAAAAATCATCCTGAAAATTGGATGTAAAACAATTTACAGAGTATGAAAAAGATATTCAAATTTTTCATTTAATTTTCAACGCGAATAAAAACAAAATTAGTATTCTTAAAGAAACATAGAATGAAAATAAAATTATTCAATACTCTCAAAAAAGACAACGAATGAAATTAAAATTATTTGCTTTTGGTTGATCTGCTTGCCTGGCGTTATTTATCAGCGCGGCTGTTTGCCGGCTATAGACATATCGACTACGTTGTCCTGGCACCATTTGTTGTTAAAAACAAAGTATTGCCTGATTATTACATTGCGATTTTACAACTAAATGCATTCGAATTATTATAATTATTGTTTAAATAGATTTATATATATGAAATTAGTTTTAATTTGCTTCAAAAAAATTCATTTTTCTTTATCAATAAGATCTAAATGCATTGAGATTTAGTTCAAAAAAGATTGACATATCAAACTTTATTATGTAGGGCAACTTTATGTTTTCGAACATCCATAAAACTGTTGTATTTTTTTCATGTTTTTTTACACAAGTGAGATCTGCCAAAACCAAATTGAAATTTTTGGCAAAGTTTAAAAAAAATTTGTTTGCATTAATATTTCTGTGAAAAATTTAATTTTTTTGATGAAGTTCAATAAAAAACACTTCAAACTAAAAACCAAATTGTATTTTTCTTAATAATGTTAGCATTTATAAGAATAAAGTACGATTCGTTTTACTTTCACCCACCCCTTACTACTCTAATTGAAAACGAATAAAAACATGGGGATGTGAATTGCAGAACACCAAAAATGCTAAAGTAATCCACTTTCGAGTGAATTCGGATTCTAGAACATACCCGTATCGGGTATGTTCCAGGTTTTGACTCTGATTGAAAACGAAAAATTTTTTGAATCCCCATAATTTATAATTGGTTTTCTGAATTCAGCATGTTTTTCCACATTCGAAGTTTATGTTCGAAAAAAAAAAAATCTAAATGTCAACGACCACAGCTACGCAAAAATCGACGGCGGTCGTCAAAAAAGTTGCAAAAAAATTAACAAATTACAAAAGTAACACCCAATTTTCACGATGATTTTTTTACTTGTCTTTAAGACATGTCTTTTTTGTTTGTAGGTATATTAGGTAGATAAGAAAGAGGGGTAGCAAAAGAAACGTGGTTTCTGTTTTCGTGATTTTTTTTACAACAACAATGAAGAAAAACACATCTCTTCCTTTTAGCTGTCATTCGCAATTTTACTATTATATTTTATTTGCATTCGTCTGTTAAGGTGGCTATTTCTCTGTGTTCTTCTTTATTTTTCTTGTTTTAACCCTTTCATGCCCACTTTTTTCCACGTGGTGTTAAAAATATGAAACCTTGTTTTTCTGTTTATTTTGGGCTCATATAAGGTATATAGAAAGTTTCAGGCACCAGATCCTTCCAGGAAGGACTCCAGATGAAGTTGCTTTTAAGCAACAATGGGCATTAGTGGTATAAAAATTTTAAAAGAAACAAATACATTTTTTATTTTATTTTAGAAAGTAAAGCTAAATTCTTCCGATTTTATTAAGAAAACTAGCAATGATATGAATAAAAACAATTCTTATTTGTATTACTGCATAAATGGACCTTACATTTAGAGCATGTTGATAAGGGCGTTGCAGTTTTACAAAAACGGCAACGACCTTTTTCACCCCATACTACCATATGCTCTAATTTGTCATAGCGCATCGTGTTTGAGGGATCTGGTGTATATTTGCGTTTTCTTGAAGAGCTTCTTCCTATTTCAGAACAGTCATTAGTAGCAGATGCTGAAGACATACTTGATTGGGGTTGAATGTCAAATTCTTTCATAGAAGGGCGACCTCTTTTTCGAGTTATATCAGCGCAGGGTGTAGATGACGCACTTAACAGCGATTGGGCTATATCTAGCTGGAAATCAACTAAAGGCATATGCTTACAGCCGGGATCAACGATTTTTAGATGCTGACGGTACAGCAACCACGCATTAACAACAGCTGCGCCAATACACCAGTAAGCAATACGTCTGTACCATTTTGTTGATTTATGGTTTATTTTGTATAATTCCATGAGCATATCAAATAAGTCGACGCCACCCATATGCTTGTTGTACTCTGAAATCATCGCTGGTCGTTGTATTTCTATAAATTGTTTTTCTTGTGCATTCCAGCGCTTGCATGATGTCAATGGTTGGTCATTTGCGAACGTAGATAGCATTTGCACGGACTTATTGTCAAACCAGCGAACTACTGCAATATTATAATTTATTTCGCATTTTTGATCATAGGAGCCTCTGCCTCGTTTTTTTAATTCTTTTTCCGAAAGCAAGTCACAATTTCCCACTCTGTTCTGACGTACTGTGCCAGTTGAAAAAATTCCCATTTCTTTGAGAGCCATCATAAGACTTATTGATGTGAACCAATTATCAAAGTAAAGCTTGTAATTCAGAAGCTTTGGCATTGTTGATGTTAAATATAAAACAATATCTGATGAAATGCCTAGTCCATAGGATGGACAAGTTCCTTCACCAACGTACAATGCGAAGTCATATACCATACCAGAAGACCCGGCGCGGGTGAACATTTTGAAACCCCATTTATGGGGTTTTGCTGGATTGTATTGCTTTAGGCTAGAACGACCTTTGAAAGCTATAATTGATTCATCGACAGATTGATGCTCCTCCTGAGCCAATGCATTGAATTTTTTTTTCAGTACAGAAAGTAATGGCTGTAACTTATATAATTTATTATAGTTTGGATGGCCTTTTTCTGGTTGCTTCGAGTTATCATTGAAGTGAAAAAACTGCTTAATTTTTTCAAATCTGTTCCGTGACAAGGAATCAGAAATGGGACTTAATTTCAATTTATTTGACCATGCCATTCTCATATCGGGAAGCTTTACAATGCCTAAGTATAAAAGCGTGCCAATATATCGTCGAATTTCAAATGGTTGGCATTTAAGTTCTATACCTTTCTCCTGAAGAGCATATAAGTTAGTTTGGTCTGCGATTAATTCAAATAACTCGTCATCTAAAAAATCTGAATAATATTCAAAAGGCGACTTCAAGACAACAGCATCTGAGTTTTGTTCTTCCTTCCAAGTAGTGTCAACAGCCTCCATACTCTTATTTCTCCATTTTAAATTTTTGCTGTCAATTTTTTCAACAGGATTTGCAGTGGCGCTTTCCTCAATGTTATCAGTTTCCCTATTTGAAATAATTTGATCTATAATGTCCACCTCAATTTCCTGATCATTTGCAATTATTTCCTCAATGTTTTTTTCTAATATTTCTGGTAAATATTCATCTTCAATAACATCCTCTTCATCAGATGACTTGTCCCAATCAAAATCGATGATTTGCTGTATATCTGTATCAGTCAATCCTTTGCGTCTCTGCCTTTCACCTACAATTTACTCATATTCATATAAAACTTTGTATACCCTTAACGACCAAAGTTGCTTCTAAGCAACTTCTAATTTCAAAAAATTCTAGCCTCTACATTTAAGTTTTTTGTTTGTTTGTTTTTGCTTTTATAACTAAAATTACCTTTTCTTTCAGCCATAGTTGCGATAAAAGAATTTTATAATTTCGAAATTCTAATATATTTCACTTTTACGTGACTCTGTTTTTGCACAAAAATTTTTTACACACACTTACTTTGGATTCTTGTCCACAACTAAATGCTTGTTTACATATTTTTTGATGTTTTTGCATTTTATTGCTTTAAACGCATAAACAACAAATATACAATTTACCGTTATTCCTTAAATTGCAAAGGCAAAGAAATATTAGCTTTGAAAGTCAAAGTTGCTTATAAGCAACTTTGAGCGTGAAAGGGTTAAAGCGACAAGTGCTTGTTTTTTGTTTTGTGTGTATATAAATAAAATAAATATAAATAAAAAGTTCAAATAAATATAAACCATGTAGAAAAACGAAATTGTGGAGCTTTTAATATCTAAATATCAGGAACACGAAAACTTGTATGATGTGCGTAATCCTACATATATGGACCGTGTCAAGCGATCTAGCTCTTTGTTCACAATCTGCCAAGAGCTAATGATATATACTTTTTAAAGTTATATTTTAATAATAGACGAAATTATTTCAATTAATGTACTTATAATAATTTAACTTGTTTTATTTTATTTTATTTATTTATTTATTAATGTCCATAAAATGTTTACATACTTATTTAAGTTTACAAAATTTATCTAAGATGAGTTTAAGAGTACATATATCTTTAACAACGCAAAAATTATTTGAAAATTAGAATATATACTACATTATACATCAGTACATAACAAGAATTGGAGGAAAAAATATTATAAAAACCTATTTGAATATAGTTTTGATTTTATCTATAAAAAAGAAACTTAGGTTAGGTTAGGTTAGGTTGATTGGAGGGGTATTGTCAGCCCATGTCATACGACATACACCTAAGCCAGTGAAGGTTTGTTGTGCGCTCCTTTGATTTTAACCGTAACACATTGACCCAAAGGTCTAGAGAAACTCCGTGTCACTCACAAAGTTCCTTAATTTCCTCCAGCATATTCCCCGTAATCGGCTTATGTCCAGTAAGATGTCACCCCCAAGATATCGGGATCTTATTTGTGAGAAGGCGGGGCATTGGCACAAATAGTGTTCCAACGTTTCGCTCTCCTCCCCACATGCTCTACATTCATCTCCTCCCGCTATTCCTATGCGTTTAAGATGTGCCAGTAGTTGAGAGTGCCCTGTGACAACTCCCATTATTCTACTTAGTTCGAGCTTACTAAGTTTTAGCAGCTCCCTCGTTCTTCTCTCGTCTGGATCTCCCCATAGAATTTTTGTATTGATTCCCATGGTTCCGTTATTCCAGAGAGTTGAATGGGCCCTATGTGCCCAAGTCTTTAGCTCGGATTTAACTGCATCGAAGGGTTTCGCGCATTCCAAGCTTATATTACCTAACTCTATTGCCCTAGAAGCAAGTGAGTTTGCCCTCTCATTTCCAGTTATCCCCGCGTGCCCTGGCACCCATATGATGTGCACTTCACCATGTGTCGAGTAACTGTTAATAGCGTTTTTGCAATCCCAAACTGTACGTGATTTAGTGCGTTCCTTTGAGATTGCTCTAATGGCCATCTGACTATCTGTGAATATATTCACAAGTCCTGACCTCCCCATTACGTTGAGTTCCCTGATACACTCCGTTATCGCCCGAACTTCCGCCTGCAAAACTGTGCAATAATCCGGCAGGCGGAAAAACAGTTCTGTGGTGTTTTCTATATAAACACCAAGTCCCGTTTTCCCTCTCGACCTTGATCCATCCGTGTAACAATGAAGCCCCATGGGGATCTGGTTCCAAGGGTCGGTCAACCAGGAATGGATGTCGGGGATCAATGTTCCGCAGTTGGCCTCTAGTCTAGTCTCCGGTATGCGGTCATTTGCGACATTTTCCGGTATGGACTCTCCTATGGCCGTAAAGATTCGTTGATGATGCGCTTCGTGTTCCTGATCGATCCACTCACCCATCACCTTTAGTCGTTTTGCTGCAAGAGCCGCTTCGTATTTTATACGAATTTCGATTGGCTGGATAGATAATATTGTTTCCATCGCCCCTGTTGATGTCGTTCGGAAGGCCCCACTTATACCAAGACAGCAGGTTCTCTGAACTTTCTGTATTGTTTTGATGTTGCATTTATATTCCATCGACGTCCACCACACTATAGAAGCATAGGTCATAATCGGCCTGATAACGCTACTATAAAGCCAGTGTGTCATCTCTGGATTCAGCCCCCATCTTGTGCCTATGGCCCGTTTACAGATTGACCAACATATATGAGCTTTTTTGACTCTTTCGTTTATGTGGTCTTTCCATTTTAATTTCCGATCGATCATCTGCATAGCAGACTGTCTCGAATCCCTCATCGGTCAGAGTCCTAATAAGGGTATATATTGTTGTGGTCCATAGAAGGGGTGATAAAATCCCCCCTTGTGGAGTTCCACATTGCACCCTTTTTCTTATACTTATATTGTGCGCCTCACAATTAATCCATCTGTTCCTTAGCATACTGCCAATCCAGTCGCGTATCGCCCGGTTGACATTAAACTGGTCCAGAGAATGGATAAGTGTGTCGGTATGCACGTTGTTGAAAGCCCCTCAATGTCAATGCAAACCGCGAGAGTGTACATTTTTTCATTAAGAGACCTTTCTATAAAGTACACCACATTATGCAATGCAGTGTCCACTGATCTACCTTTGACGTATGCGTGTTGCTTGAACCTCAGCATATGGCCTGCGATCCTGCCTTTAACCATGTCGTCGATTATCCTCTCCATGGTTTTCAGCAAGAAGGAAGTTAGGCTTATTGGTCTATAAGCCTTTGGTGAAGAATAATTTGGCTTGCCAGGTTTGGGGATAAACACTACCCTCGCTTCCTGCCAGCCTACTGGAATATATGCGTGTGTTAGGCATGCATTATAAATTCCTGCAAGATGTGTCGAAACTAAATTCATCCCTTTCTGCAGGAGCGCCGGAAAGATACCATCCGGACCCGCAGCCTTAAATGGAGAAAAGCTTTTTATCGCTTCCATAACCATCCTATCGCTGATAATAGGCACCTCATGTACACCATTTCTCTCATCGTCCAGCATAGCCGAAGGTTCGGCCGGGCTGCATGGAAAATGTGTATCCATGAGGAGTTTAATGGTTTCCTCCACATTTTCAATTTTCTTGCCCGTTTCATCCACTAATGATTCAGCCTGGATGTGGGCTTTTGACAAAAATTTTTTTATTTTAGAAACATCGCTTACACTGTCCACCTGTTCGCAGAAAAGCCTCCAGGATGTACGTTTAGCTGTTCTTATTCTCTTGTTGTAATTTCGGAGTTTATCACGATAATCCTCCCAATATACTGGTAATCTTTTACGTTTCGCTCTATTATAGAGTCGGCGGACTTCCCTCCCCATTGCCCGAATCTCCCCTGTCATCCAGGGTTTTTCGTATGGGGATTTTCTTTCCCGAAGTGGGCAACTCTCTTCAAACGACTCAACTAAAGCGTCCGTAATGATTTTGTTGATTTTCTGGTATTTTGCCAGTCGGACGTGAGGTGTCAATTACCGCGTAGCGGAGATTGTCCCTATATAACCTCCTGGCTACTTTAGCGTAAGATGGCGGCTCTTTTTCCTTAGTTACGTCTAGCTTCCTCTTACGCGTGAAGAGATTCCGCTTTTTGGCGTTCTCTGCTTCCGCGGAAGATTTCGCCGACGTGCCCGCCTTCTCAGTAAGTGCTGTACCTTTGACCCCCTTACTAGAAAGATTCTTCATAGAGACTCCTTTAAGAAGGGAGACACCCGATTTTGGCGACTTACTGGTCGACGAGGAGCACCTTTTTTATGCTTCTGCTCCGCAATGTTCTGCTCTTCTGGAGATCGGATCCTCTTACCAGTCTCTACCGAGGTGGAGGGAGTCTCCGATGCTCCATTTAGGGCATCTTGCGCATTTTTAGCTGCTGCCTGGTTCTTTTTGGCAAGTTTTCGCCTTTGAGCCCCAGAGAGCCGCTTTTTTCCAGTATTTAGGCTCGCGATTTTGTCGCTCACCTCATCCACCAGTCTGTCTAGATTCTGCGAAGCATCTCTACCTGACTGGTTTACGTTATGAGAGTCAGAGTTGGTGTTCCCACCTGTCACTGAAGGCTGGGTTGACTTTAAGTCCCCCCCGGGTATTAACACCTCTTTCTCTCTTTTTGATGTCGCTGTCCTTGTCCGATTTTTTGTTCCGTTGTCCGTTTGTATGTCCATTGTCGTCAGCGTTATTTTTTCGTTTTTTTGTTTATAATTATTATTATTAATTTTGGTCCCACGAGTGTGGGGGAAAGGGATCTCCTCCACGTCATAGCCCCCAGTAACATGGAGGGGGCGTAGTCTATTTGCTGAGGTGCCCAGGTATCAGCAAAGCTCCGTTTAAATACAGTCTCATGCCCCCGACTGCAAAGAGAACAGATAGGCACGAGTCGCGTAACACCTCTGTTTGGGGGTGGATAACTTTTAGTATGCAGGCTTTTATGCCCACCGCCTTCTTCAGTTAAACTATGGATCCTATAGAGGACCCTC
The DNA here is from genome assembly GCA_963681545.1 of Germaria angustata. NCBI lineage: Eukaryota > Metazoa > Arthropoda > Insecta > Diptera > Tachinidae > Germaria > Germaria angustata. The sequence goes on along the minus strand of OY813002.1, from coordinate 44,095,612 downwards.
GTTCGCCTTCAGAAGAAGTGTGCAATTCAGCCCACACATAAGCCCTCACACCACGACAAGGTAGTTATCCCAGCAAGGGAAAAAGAAACTTAATCTACTTAAAACTAATTAGATTGACGCAAGTGCATTAATATGAGTAAAGTCCGAGAAAGTGCAGCGGCGTTGGAAATTTTGTAATAATCTATTAATTCTACATTCTACTAATTCAATATCTGCTAGTGCATGAAGTCGTGTTCCCAAATTGCCTGGTATACTTCCGGAACTGCACGACAAAGAAAGGTTTCACATAGTCGCGTCTGATAATTTGTGCTTTTGATGGACTCTCCACTAGCGAGGTATTGGAGTGTAGCTGCCAGTTTCTCTGCTGGAGTTATCGCTTCTCTCAAGATGGTATCTTGTTTTACTATATCACCTTCGATTTTTGCGAGTATCAAATTAAATGTCTCTCGGCTTATTCTGATATAGTTCAGAAAAGACGACTTATCTCCCAAGAAGTCGTTCATAAGAAACGAAAATGTACCTCGCTCCACTCAGCATTTCCGCCATTCCTTCACCCACTCACTAGTTTTAGTCAACTAGTTTTACCTCCATTGCTTTCTTCGAGGTTTTTCTGTATAGCACCCAATTTTGATTTTTTTTTTAAGAAAATTTACTTTTTTAAATACTTTACTTCTCAAGTTATTAAATTCCGTTTTTGGCGCCCAAATTATAGAAATAAAAGAATTAAAGATAAAGTAAAAAACAACTCTGGCTGTCAAATTAGAGTTTTTTTTTACAGCAACAGTGAAGAAATAGACATGTTTTAAAAATCATCTTGAAAATGTGACATGATTTTGGGAGCAACTTTAAAAGAAAATAAAAAAAGACATGTCTTAAAAAATCATCCTGAAAATTGGATGTAAAACAATTTACAGAGTATGAAAAAGATATTCAAATTTTTCATTTAATTTTCAACGCGAATAAAAACAAAATTAATATTCTTAAAGAAACATAGAATGAAAATAAAATTATTCAATACTCTCAAAAAAGACAACGAACGAAATTAAAATTATTTGCCTTTGGTTGATCTGCTTGCCTGGCGTTATTTATCAGCGCGGCTGTTTGCCGGGTATAGACATATCGACTACGTTGTCCTGGCACCATTTGTTGTTAAAACAAAGTATTGCCTAATTATTACATTGCGATTTTATAACTAAATGCATTCGAATTATTATAATTATTGTTTAAATAGATTTATATATATGAAATTAGTTTTAATTTCCTTCAAAAAAATTCATTTTTTTTATCAATAAGATCTAAATGCATTGAGATTTAGTTCAAAAAAAGATTGACATATCAAACTTTATTATGTAGGGCAACTTTATGTTTTCGAACATACACAAAACTGTTGTATTTTTTTCATGTTTTTTTACACAAGTGAGATCTGCCAAAACCAAATTGAAATTTTTGGCAAAGTTTAAAAAAAATTTGTTTGCATTAATATTTCTGTGAAAAATTTAATTTTTTTGATGAAGTTCAATAAAAAACACTTCAAACTAAAAACCAAAATTGTGTTTTTCTTAATAATGTTAGCATTTATAAGAATAAAGTACGATTCGTTTTACTTTCATCCACCGCTTACTACTCTAATTGAAAACGAATAAAAACATGGGGATGTGAATTGCAGAACACCAAAAATGCTAAAGTAATCCACTTTCGAGTGAATTCGGATTCTAGAACATACCCGTATCGGGTATGTTCCAGGTTTTGACTCGGATTGAAAACGAAAAATTTTTTGAATCCCCATAATTTATAAATTGGTGTTCTGAATTCAGCATGTTTTTCCACATTCGAAGTTTATGTTCGAAAAAAAAATCTAAATGTCAACGGCCACAGCTTCGCAAAAATCGACGGCGGTCGTCCAAAAAGCTGCAAAAAAATTAACAAATTACAAAAGTAACACCCAATTTTCACGATAATTTTTTTACTTGTCTTTAAGACATGTCTTTTTTGTTTGTAGGTATATTAGGTAGATAAGAAAGAGGGGTAGCAAAAGAAACATGGTTTTTGTTTTCGTGATTTTTTTACAACAACATTGAAGAAAAACACATCTCTTCCTTTTAGCTGTCATTCGCAATTTTACTATTATATTTGAATTGCCTTCGTCTGTTAAGGTGGTTATTTTTCTGTGTTCTTCTTTATTTTTCTTGTTTTAAAGCGACAAGTGCTTGTTTTTTGTTTTGTGTGTATATAAAAGATACATATATTAATATATAAATAAAAAGTGCAAATAAATATAAACCATATGAAAAAACGAAATTGTGCTTTTAATATCCAAATATCAGAAACACGAAAACTTGTATGATGTACGTAATCCTACATATATGGACCGTGTCAAGCGATCTAGCTCTTTGTTCACAATCTGCTAAGAGCTAATGATATATACTTTTTAAAGTTATATTTTAATAAAAGACGAATTTATTTCAATTAATGTACTTATAATAATTTAACTTGTTTTATTTTAATTTCAAAATAATAAACCAAAGTATTACATTCTATGAATAGGCACAATAAAATAAGTTATTTTCCATATACATATGTACCTACTCAAAAACCTTTAAATATTCATTTTTAAAGTGTTTCCAAATTGCCTGGCATAATTCCGGAACTGTGGAGCTTTTAATATCTAAATATCAGGAACACGAAAACTTGTATGGTGTACGTAATCCTACATATATGGACCGTGTCAAGCGATCTAGCTCTTTGTTCACAATCTGCCAAGAGCTAATGATATATACTTTTTAAAGTTATATTTTAATAATAGACGAAATTATTTCAATTAATGTACTTATAATAATTTAACTTGTTTTATTTTATTTTATTTATTTATTTATTTATTAATGTCCATAAAATGTTTACATACTTATTTAAGTTTACAAAATTTATCTAAGATGAGTTTAAAAGTACATATATCTTTAACAGCGCAAAAATTATTTGAAAATTAGAATATATACTACATTATACATCAGTACATAACAAGAATTGGTGGAAAAAATATTATAGAAACCTATTTGAATATAGTTTTAATTTTATCTATAAAAAAAAACTTAATCTACTTAAAACTAATTAGATTGACGCAAGTGCATTAATATGGGTAAAATCCGAGAAAGTGCAGCGGCATTGGAAATTTTGTAATAATCTATTAATTCTACATTCTACTAATTCAATATCTGCTAGTGCATGAAGTCGTGTTTCCAAATTGCCTGGTATACTTCCGGAACTGCACGACAAAGAAAGGTTTCACATAGTCGCGTCTGATAATTTGTGCTTTTGATGGACTCTCCACTATCGAGGTATTGGAGTGTAGCTGCCAGTTTCTCTGCTGGAGTTATCGCTTCTCTCAAGATGGTATCTTGTTTTACTATATCACCTTCGATTTTTGCGAGTATCAAATTAAATGTCTCTCGGCTTATTCTGATATAGTTCAGAAAAGACGACTTATCTCCCAAGAAGTCGTTCATAAGAAACGAAAATGTACCTCGCTCCACTCAGCATTTCCGCCATTGCTTCACCCACTCACTAGTTTTAGTTAACTAGTTTTACCTCCATTGCTTTCTTCGAGGTTTTTCTGTATAGCACCCAATTTTGATTTTTTTTAAGAAAATTTAATTTTTTAAATACTTTACTTCTCAAGTTATTAAATTCCGTTTTTGGCGCCCAAATTATAGAAATAAAAGGAATTAAAGATAAAGTAAAAAACAACTCTGGCTGTCAAATAAGAGTTTTTTTTTACAGCAACAGTGAAGAAATAGACATGTTTTAAAAATCATCTTGAAAATGTGACATGATTTTGGGAGCAACTTTAAAAGAAAATAAAAAAAGACATGTCTTAAAAAATCATCCTGAAAATTGGATGTAAAACAATTTACAGAGTATGAAATAGATATTCAAATTTTTCATTTAATTTTCAACGCGAATAAAAACAAAATTAATATTCTTAAAGAAACATAGAATGAAAATAAAATTATTCAATACTCTCAAAAAAGACAACGAACAAAATTAAAATTATTTGCTTTTGGTTGATCTGCTTACCTGGCGTTATTTATCAGCGCGGCTGTTTGCCGGCTATAGACATATCGACTACGTTGTCCTGGTACCATTTGTTGTTAAAACAAAGTATTGCCTAATTATTACATTGCGATTTTACAACTAAATGCATTCTTATCATTATAATTATTGTTTAAATAGATTTATATATATGAAATTAGTTTAAATTTCCTTCAAAAAATTCATTTTTCTTTATCAATAAGATCTAAATGCATTGAGATTTAGTTCAAAAAAGATTGACATATCAAACTTTATTATGTAGGGCAACTTCATGTTTTCGAACATACACAAAACTGTTGTATTTTTTTCATGTTTTTTTACACAAGTGAGATCTGCCAAAACCAAATTGAAATTTTTGGCAAAGTTTAAAAAAAATTTGTTTGCATTAATATTTCTGTGAAAAATTTAATTTTTTTGATGAAGTTCAATAAAAAACACTTCAAACTAAAAACCAAATTGTATTTTTCTTAATAATGTTAGCATTTATAAGAATAAAGTACGATTCGTTTTACTTTCACCCACCCCTTACTACTCTAATTGAAAACGAATAAAAACATGGAGATGTGAATTGCAGAACACCAAAAATGCTAAAGTAATCCACTTTCGAGTGAATACGGATTCTAGAACATACCCGTATCGGGTATGTTCCAGATTTTGACTCGGATTGAAAACGAAATATTTTTTGAATCCTCATAATTTATAAATTGGTGTTCTGAATTCAGCATGTTTTTCCACATTCGAAGTTTATGTTCGAAAAAAAAATCTAAATGTCAACGGCCACAGCTACGCAAAAATCGACGGCGGTCGTCAAAAAAGTTGCAAAAAAATTAACAAATTACAAAAGTAACACCCAATTTCCACGATGATTTTTTACTTGTCTTTAAGACATGTCTTTTTTGTTTGTAGGCATATTAGGTAGATAAGAAAGAGGGGTAGCAAAAGAAACGTGGTTTCTGTTTTCGTGATTTTTTTACAACAACAATGAAGAAAAATACATCTCTTCCTTTTAGCTGTCATTCGCAATTTTACTATTATATTTTATTTGCATTCGTCTGTTAAGGTGGCTATTTCTCTGTGTTCTTCTTTATTTTTCTTGTTTTAAAGCGACAAGTGCTTGTTTTTTGTTTTGTGTGTATATAAATAAAATAAATATAAATAAAAAGTTCAAATAAATATAAACCATGTAGAAAAACGAAATTGTGGAGCTTTTAATATCTAAATATCAGGAACACGAAAACTTGTATAATGTACGTAATCCTACATATATGGACCGTGTCAAGCGATCTAGCTCTTTGTTCACAATCTGCCAAGAGCTAATGATATATACTTTTTAAAGTTATATTTTAATAATAGACGAAATTATTTCAATTAATGTACTTATAATAATTTAACTTGTTTTATTTTATTTTATTTTATTTATTTATTTATTAATGTCCATAAAATGTTTACATACTTATTTAAGTTTACAAAATTTATCTAAGATGAGTTTAAGAGTACATATATCTTTAACAACGCAAAAATTATTTGAAAATTAGAATATATACTACATTATACATCAGTACATAACAAGAATTGGAGGAAAAAATATTATAAAAACCTATTTGAATATAGTTTTGATTTTATCTATAAAAAAGAAACTTAGGTTAGGTTAGGTTAGGTTGATTGGAGGGGTATTGTCAGCCCATGTCATACGACATACACCTAAGCCAGTGAAGGCTTGTTGTGCGCTTCTTTGATTTTAACCGTAACACATTGACCCAAAGGTCTAGAGAAACTCCGTGTCACTCACAAAGTTCCTTAATTTCCTCCAGCATATTCCCCGTAATCGGCTTATGTCCAGTAAGATGTCACCCCCAAGATATCGGGATCTTATTTGTGAGAAGGCGGGGCATTGGCACAAATAGTGTTCCAACGTTTCGCTCTCCTCCCCACATGCTCTATATTCATCTCCTCCCGCTATTCCTATGCGTTTAAGATGTGCCAGTAGTTGAGAGTGCCCTGTGACAACTCCCATTATTCTACTTAGTTCGAGCTTACTAAGTTTTAGCAGCTCCCTCGTTCTTCTCTCGTCTGGATCTCCCCATAGAATTTTTGTATTGATTCCCATGGTTCCGTTATTCCAGAGTGTTGAATGGGCCCTATGTGCCCAAGTCTTTAGCTCGGATTTAACTGCATCGAAGGGTTTCGCGCATTCCAAGCTTATATTACCTAACTCTATTGCCCTAGAAGCAAGTGAGTTTGCCCTCTCATTTCCAGTTATCCCCGCGTGCCCTGGCACCCATATGATGTGCACTTCACCATGTGTCGAGTAACTGTTAATAGCGTTTTTGCAATCCCAAACTGTACGTGATTTAGTGCGTTCCTTTGAGATTGCTCTAATGGCCATCTGACTACCTGTGAATATATTCACAAGTCCTGACCTCCCAATTACGTTGAGTTCCCTGATACACTCCGTTATCGCCCGAACTTCCGCCTGCAAAACTGTGCAATAATCCGGCAGGCGGAAAAACAGTTCTGTGGTGTTTTCTATATAAACACCAAGTCCCGTTTTCCCTCTCGACCTTGATCCATCCGTGTAACAATGAAGCCCCATGGGGATCTGGTTCCAAGGGTCGGTCAACCAGGAATGGATGTCGGGGATCAATGTTCCGCAGTTGGCCTCTAGTCTAGTCTCCGGTATGCGGTCATTTGCGACATTTTCCGGTATGGACTCTCCTATGGCCGTAAAGATTCGTTGATGATGCGCTTCGTGTTCCTGATCGATCCACTCACCCATCACCTTTAGTCGTTTTGCTGCAAGAGCCGCTTCGTATTTTATACGAATTTCGATTGGCTGGATAGATAATATTGTTTCCATCGCCCCTGTTGATGTCGTTCGGAAGGCCCCACTTATACCAAGACAGCAGGTTCTCTGAACTTTCTGTATTGTTTTGATGTTGCATTTATATTCCATCGACGTCCACCACACTATAGAAGCATAGGTCATAATCGGCCTGATAACGCTACTATAAAGCCAGTGTGTCATCTCTGGATTCAGCCCCCATCTTGTGCCTATGGCCCGTTTACAGATTGACCAACATATATGAGCTTTTTTGACTCTTTCGTTTATGTGGTCTTTCCATTTTAATTTCCTATCGATCATCTGCATAGCAGACTGTCTCGAATCCCTCATCGGTCAGAGTCCTAATAAGGGTATATATTGTTGTGGTCCATAGAAGGGGTGATAAAATCCCCCCTTGTGGAGTTCCACATTGCACCCTTTTTCTTATACTTATATTGTGCGCCTCACAATTAATCCATCTGTTCCTTAGCATACTGCCAATCCAGTCGCGTATCGCCCGGTTGACATTAAACTGGTCCAGAGAATGGATAAGTGTGTCGGTATGCACGTTGTTGAAAGCCCCCTCAATGTCAATGCAAACCGCGAGAGTGTACATTTTTTCATTAAGAGACTTTTCTATAAAGTACACCACATTATGCAATGCAGTGTCCACTGATCTACCTTTGACGTATGCGTGTTGCTTGAACCTCAGCATATGGCCTGCGATCCTGCCTTTAACCATGTCGTCGATTATCCTCTCCATGGTTTTCAGCAAGAAGGAAGCTAGGCTTATTGGTCTATAAGCCTTTGGTGAAGAATAATTTGGCTTGCCAGGTTTGGGGATAAACACTACCCTCGCTTCCTGCCAGCCTACTGGAATATATGCGTGTGTTAGGCATGCATTATAAATTCCTGCAAGATGTGTCGAAACTAAATTCATCCCTTTCTGCAGGAGCGCCGGAAAGATACCATCCGGACCCGCAGCCTTAAATGGAGAAAAGCTTTTTATCGCTTCCATAACCATCCTATCGCTGATAATAGGCACCTCATGTACACCATTTCTCTCATCGTCCAGCATAGCCGAAGGTTCGGCCGGGCTGCGTGGAAAATGTGTATCCATGAGGAGTTTAATGGTTTCCTCCACATTTTCAATTTTCTTGCCCGTTTCATCCACTAATGATTCAGCCTGGATGTGGGCTTTTGACAAAAATTTTTTTATTTTAGAAACATCGCTTACACTGTCCACCTGTTCGCAGAAAAGCCTCCAGGATGTACGTTTAGCTGTTCTTATTATCTTGTTGTAATTTCGGAGTTTATCACGATAATCCTCCCAATATACTGGTAATCTTTTACGTTTCGCTCTATTATAGAGTCGGCGGACTTCCCTCCCCATTGCCCGAATCTCCCCTGTCATCCAGGGTTTTTCGTATGGGGATTTTCTTTCCCGAAGTGGGCAACTCTCTTCAAACGACTCAACTAAAGCGTCCGCAATGATTTTGTTGATTTTCTGGTATTTTGCCAGTCGGACGTGAGGTGTCAATTACCGCGTAGCGGAGATTGTCCCTATATAACCTCCTGGCTACTTTAGCGTAAGATGGCGGCTCTTTTTCCTTAGTTACGTCTAGCTTCCTCTTACGCGTGAAGAGATTCCGCTTTTTGGCGTTCTCTGCTTCCGCGGAAGATTTCGCCGACGTGCCCGCCTTCTCAGTAAGTGCTGTACCTTTGACCCCCTTACTAGAAGGATTCTTCATAGAGACTCCTTTAAGAAGGGAGACGCCCGATTTTGGCGACTTACTGGTCGACGAGGAGCACCTTTTTTATGCTTCTGCTCCGCAATGTTCTGCTCTTCTGGAGATCGGATCCTCTTACCAGTCTCTACCGAGGTGGAGGGAGTCTCCGATGCTCCATTTAGGGCATCTTGCGCATTTTTAGCTGCTGCCTGGTTCTTTTTGGCAAGTTTTCGCCTTTGAGCCCCAGAGAGCCGCTTTTTTCCAGTATTTAGGCTCGCGATTTTGTCGCTCACCTCATCCACCAGTCTGTCTAGATTCTGCGAAGCATCTCTACCTGACTGGTTTACGTTATGAGAGTCAGAGTTGGTGTTCCCACCTGTCACTGAAGGCTGGGTTGACTTTAAGTCCCCCCCGGGTATTAACACCTCTTCCTCTCTTTTTGATGTCGCTGTCCTTGTCCGATTTTCTGTTCCGTTGTCCGTTTGTATGTCCATTGTCGTCAGCGTTATTTTTTCGTTTTTTTTGTTTATAATTATTATTATTAATTTTGGTCCCACGAGTGTGGGGGAAAGGGATCTCCTCCACGTCATAGCCCCCAGTAACGTGGAGGGGGCGTAGTCTATTTGCTGAGGTGCCCAGGTATCAGCAAAGCTCCGTTTAAATACAGTCTCATGCCCCCGACTGCAAAGAGAACAGATAGGCACGGGTCGCGTAACACCTCTGTTTGGGGGTGGATAACTTTTAGTATGCAGGCTTTTATGCCCACCGCCTTCTTCAGTTAAACTATGGATCCTATAGAGGACCCTCGTTCGCCTTCAAAAGAAGTGTGCAATTCAGCCCACACTTAAGCCCTCACACCACGACAAGGTAGTTATCCCAGCAAGGGAAAAAGAAACTTAATCTACTTAAAACTAATTAGATTGACGCAAGTGCATTAATATGAGTAAAGTCCGAGAAAGTGCAGCGGCGTTGGAAATTTTGTAATAATCTATTAGTTCTACATTCTACTAATTCAATATCTGCTAGTGCATGAAGTCGTGTTTCCAAATTGCCTGGTATACTTCCGGAACTGCACGACAAAGAAAGGTTTCACATAGTCGCGTCTGATAATTTGTGCTTTTGATGGACTCTCCACTAGCGACATATTGGAGTGTAGCTGCCAGTTTCTCTGCTGGAGTTATCGCTTCTCTCAAGATGGTATCTTGTTTTACTATATCACCTTCGATTTTTGCGAGTATCAAATTAAATGTCTCTCGGCTTATTCTGATATAGTTCAGAAAAGACGACTTATCTCCCAAGAAGTCGTTCATAAGAAACGAAAATGTACCTCGCTCCACTCAGCATTTCCGCCATTCCTTCACCCACTCACTAGTTTTAGTCAACTAGTTTTACCTCCATTGCTTTCTTCGAGGTTTTTCTGTATAGCACCCAATTTTGATTTTTTTTTAAGAAAATTTACTTTTTTAAATACTTTATTTCTCAAGTTATTAAATTCCGTTTTTGGCGCCCAAATTATAGAAATAAAAGGAATTAAAAATAAAGTAAAAAACAACTCTGGCTGTCAAATTAGAGTTTTTTTTTAAAGCAACAGTGAAGAAATAGACATGTTTTAAAAATCATCTTGAAAATGTGACATGATTTTGGCAGCAACTTTAAAAGAAAATAAAAAAAGACATGTCTTAAAAAATCATCCTGAAAATTGGATGTAAAACAATTTACAGAGTATGAAAAAGATATTCAAATTTTTCATTTAATTTTCAACGCGAATAAAAACAAAATTAATATTCTTAAAGAAACATAGAATGAAAATAAAATTATTCAATACTCTCAAAAAAGACAACGAACGAAATTAAAATTATTTGCTTTTGGTTGATCTGCTTGCCTGGCGTTATTTATCAGCGCGGCTGTTTGTTTGACTACGTTGTCCTGGCACCATTTGTTGTTAAAACAAAGTATTGCCTAATTATTACATTGCGATTTTACAACTAAATGCATTCGAATTATTATAATTATTGTTTAAATAGATTTATATATATGAAATTAGTTTTAATTTCCTTCAAAAAAATTCATTTTTTTTTATCAATAAGATCTAAATGCATTGAGATTTAGTTCAAAAAAAGATTGACATATCAAACTTTATTATGTAGGGCAACTTTATGTTTTCGAACATACACAAAACTGTTGTATTTTTTTCATGTTTTTTTACACAAGTGAGATCTGCCAAAACCAAATTGAAATTTTTGGCAAAGTTTAAAAAAAATTTGTTTGCATTAATATTTCTGTGAAAAATTTAATTTTTTTGATGAAGTTCAATAAAAAACACTTCAAACTAAAAACCAAATTGTATTTTTCTTAATAATGTTAGCATTTATAAGAATAAAGTACGATTCGTTTTACTTTCACATGGGGATGTGAATTGCAGAACACCAAAAATGCTAAAGTAATCCACTTTCGAGTGAATTCGGATTCTAGAACATACCCGTATCGGGTATGTTCCAGGTTTTGACTCGGATTGAAAACGAAAAATTTTTTGAATCCCCATAATTTATAAATTGGTGTTCTGAATTCAGCATGTTTTTCCACATTCGAAGTTTATGTTCGAAAAAAAAATCTAAATGCCAACGACCACAGCTACGCAAAAATCGACGGCGGTCGTCAAAAAAGTTGCAAAAAAATTAACAAATTACAAAAGTAACACCCAATTTTCACGATGATTTTTTTACTTGTCTTTAAGACATGTCTTTTTTGTTTGTAGGCATATTAGGTAGATAAGAAAGAGGGATAGCAAAAGAAACGTGGTTTCTGTTTTCGTGATTTTTTTACAATAACAATGAAGAAAAATACATCTCTTCCTTTTAGCTGTCATTCGCAATTTTACTATTATATTTTATTTGCATTCGTCTGTTAAGGTGGTTATTTCTCTGTGTTCTTCTTTATTTTTCTTGTTTTAAAGCGACAAGTGCTTGTTTTTGGTTTTGTGTGTATATAAATAAAATAAATATAAATAAAAAGTTCAAATAAATATAAACCATGTAGGAAAACGAAATTGTGGAGCTTTTAATATCTAAATATCAGGAACACGAAAACTTGTATGATGTACGTAATCCTACATATATGGACCGTGTCAAGCGATCTAGCTCTTTGTTCACAATCTGCTAAGAGCTAATGATATATACTTTTTAAAGTTATATTTTAATAAAAGACGAATTTATTTCAATTAATGTACTTATAATAATTTAACTTGTTTTATTTTAATTTCAAAATAATAAACCAAAGTATTACATTCTATGAATAGGCACAATAAAATAAGTTATTTTCCATATACATATGTACCTACTCAAAAACCTTTAAATATTCATTTTTAAAGTGTTTCCAAATTGCCTGGCATAATTCCGGAACTGTGGAGCTTTTAATATCTAAATATCAGGAACACGAAAACTTGTATGGTGTACGTAACCCTACATATATGGACCGTGTCAAGCGATCTAGCTCTTTGTTCACAATCTGCCAAGAGCTAATGATATATACTTTTTAAAGTTATATTTTAATAATAGACGAAATTATTTCAATTAATGTACTTATAATAATTTAACTTGTTTTATTTTATTTTATTTATTTATTTATTAATGTCCATAAAATGTTTACATACTTATTTAAGTTTACAAAATTTATCTAAGATGAGTTTAAAAGTACATATATCTTTAACAACGCAAAAATTATTTGAAAATTAGAATATATACTACATTATACATCAGTACATAACAAGAATTGGTGGAAAAAATATTATAGAAACCTATTTGAATATAGTTTTAATTTTATCTATAAAAAAGAAACTTAATCTACTTAAAACTAATTAGATTGACGCAAGTGCATTAATATGGGTAAAATCCGAGAAAGTGCAGCGGCGTTGGAAATTTTGTAATAATCTATTAATTCTACATTCTACTAATTCAATATCTGCTAGTGCATGAAGTCGTGTTTCCAAATTGCCTGGTATACTTCCGGAACTGCACGACAAAGAAAGGTTTCACATAGTCGCGTCTGATAATTTGTGCTTTTGATGGACTCTCCACTATCGAGGTATTGGAGTGTAGCTGCCAGTTTCTCTGCTGGAGTTATCGCTTCTCTCAAGATGGTATCTTGTTTTACTATATCACCTTCGATTTTTGCGAGTATCAAATTAAATGTCTCTCGGCTTATTCTGATATAGTTCAGAGAAGACGACTTATCTCCCAAGAAGTCGTTCATAAGAAACGAAAATGTACCTCGCTCCACTCAGCATTTCCGCCATTGCTTCACCCACTCACTAGTTTTAGTCAACTAGTTTTACCTCCATTGCTTTCTTCGAGGTTTTTTTGTATAGCACCCAATTTTGATTTTTTTTTTAAGAAAATTTACTTTTTTAAATACTTTACTTCTCAAGTTATTAAATTCCGTTTTTGGCGCCCAAACTATAGAAATAAAAGGAATTAAAGATAAAGTAAAAAAAAAACAACTCTGGCTGTCAAATAAGAGTTTTTTTTACAGCAACAGTGAAGAAATAGACATGTTTTAAAAATCATCTTGAAAATGTGACATGTTTTTGGGAGCAACTTTAAAAGAAAATAAAAAAAGACATGTCTTAAAAAATCATCCTGAAAATTGGATGTAAAACAATTTACAGGGTATGAAAAAGATATTCAAATTTTTCATTTAATTTTCAACGCGAATAAAAGCAAAATTAATATTCTTAAAGAAACATAGAATGAAAATAAAATTATTCAATACTCTCAAAAAAGACAACGAACGAAATTAAAATTATTTGCTTTTGCTTGATCTGCTTGCCTGGCGTTATTTATCAGCGCGGCTGTTTGCCAGCTATAGACATATCGACTACGTTGTCCTGGCACCATTTGTTGTTAAAACAAAGTATTGGCTGATTATTACATTGCGATTTTACAACTAAATGCATTCGAATTATTATAATTATTGTTTAAATAGATTTATATATATGAAATTAGTTTTAATTTCCTTCAAAAAAATTCATTTTTCTTTATCAATAAGATCTAAATGCATTGAGATTTTGTTCAAAAAAGATTGACATATCAAACTTTATTATGTAGGGCAACTTTATGTTTTCGAACATACACAAAACTGTTGTATTTTTTTTCATGTTTTTTTACACAAGTGAGATCTGCCAAAACCAAATTGAAATTTTTGGCAAAGTTTAAAAAAAATTTGTTTGCATTAATATTTCTGTGAAAAATTTAATTTTTTTGATGAAGTTCAATAAAAAACACTTCAAACTAAAAACCAAATTGTATTTTTCTTAATAATGTTAGCATTTATAAGAATAAAGTACGATTCGTTTTACTTTCACCCACCCCTTACTACTCTAATTGAAAACGAATAAAAACATGGCGATGTGAATTGCAGAACACCAAAAATGCTAAAGTAATCCACTTTCGAGTGAATTCGGATTCTAGAACATACCCGTATCGGGTATGTTCCAGGTTTTGACTCGGATTGAAAACGAAAAATTTTTTGAATCCCCATAATTTATAAATTGGTGTTCTGAATTCAGCATGTTTTTCCACATTCGAAGTTTATGTTCGAAAAAAAAATCTAAATGCCAACGACCACAGCTACGCAAAAATCGACGGCGGTCGTCAAAAAAGTTGCAAAAAAATTAACAAATTACAAAAGTAACACCCAATTTTCACGATGATTTTTTTACTTGTCTTTAAGACATGTCTTTTTTGTTTGTAGGCATATTAGGTAGATAAGAAAGAGGGATAGCAAAAGAAACGTGGTTTCTGTTTTCGTGATTTTTTTACAACAACAATGAAGAAAAATACATCTCTTCCTTTTAGCTGTCATTCGCAATTTTACTATTATATTTTATTTGCATTCGTCTGTTAAGGTGGTTATTTCTCTGTGTTCTTCTTTATTTTTCTTGTTTTAAAGCGACAAGTGCTTGTTTTTGGTTTTGTGTGTATATAAATAAAATAAATATAAATAAAAAGTTCAAATAAATATAAACCATGTAGGAAAACGAAATTGTGGAGCTTTTAATATCTAAATATCAGGAACACGAAAACTTGTATGATGTACGTAATCCTACATATATGGACCGTGTCAAGCGATCTAGCTCTTTGTTCACAATCTGCTAAGAGCTAATGATATATACTTTTTAAAGTTATATTTTAATAAAAGACGAATTTATTTCAATTAATGTACTTATAATAATTTAACTTGTTTTATTTTAATTTCAAAATAATAAACCAAAGTATTACATTCTATGAATAGGCACAATAAAATAAGTTATTTTCCATATACATATGTACCTACTCAAAAACCTTTAAATATTCATTTTTAAAGTGTTTCCAAATTGCCTGGCATAATTCCGGAACTGTGGAGCTTTTAATATCTAAATATCAGGAACACGAAAACTTGTATGGTGTACGTAACCCTACATATATGGACCGTGTCAAGCGATCTAGCTCTTTGTTCACAATCTGCCAAGAGCTAATGATATATACTTTTTAAAGTTATATTTTAATAATAGACGAAATTATTTCAATTAATGTACTTATAATAATTTAACTTGTTTTATTTTATTTTATTTATTTATTTATTAATGTCCATAAAATGTTTACATACTTATTTAAGTTTACAAAATTTATCTAAGATGAGTTTAAAAGTACATATATCTTTAACAACGCAAAAATTATTTGAAAATTAGAATATATACTACATTATACATCAGTACATAACAAGAATTGGTGGAAAAAATATTATAGAAACCTATTTGAATATAGTTTTAATTTTATCTATAAAAAAGAAACTTAATCTACTTAAAACTAATTAGATTGACGCAAGTGCATTAATATGGGTAAAATCCGAGAAAGTGCAGCGGCGTTGGAAATTTTGTAATAATCTATTAATTCTACATTCTACTAATTCAATATCTGCTAGTGCATGAAGTCGTGTTTCCAAATTGCCTGGTATACTTCCGGAACTGCACGACAAAGAAAGGTTTCACATAGTCGCGTCTGATAATTTGTGCTTTTGATGGACTCTCCACTATCGAGGTATTGGAGTGTAGCTGCCAGTTTCTCTGCTGGAGTTATCGCTTCTCTCAAGATGGTATCTTGTTTTACTATATCACCTTCGATTTTTGCGAGTATCAAATTAAATGTCTCTCGGCTTATTCTGATATAGTTCAGAGAAGACGACTTATCTCCCAAGAAGTCGTTCATAAGAAACGAAAATGTACCTCGCTCCACTCAGCATTTCCGCCATTGCTTCACCCACTCACTAGTTTTAGTCAACTAGTTTTACCTCCATTGCTTTCTTCGAGGTTTTTTTGTATAGCACCCAATTTTGATTTTTTTTTTAAGAAAATTTACTTTTTTAAATACTTTACTTCTCAAGTTATTAAATTCCGTTTTTGGCGCCCAAACTATAGAAATAAAAGGAATTAAAGATAAAGTAAAAAAAAAACAACTCTGGCTGTCAAATAAGAGTTTTTTTTACAGCAACAGTGAAGAAATAGACATGTTTTAAAAATCATCTTGAAAATGTGACATGTTTTTGGGAGCAACTTTAAAAGAAAATAAAAAAAGACATGTCTTAAAAAATCATCCTGAAAATTGGATGTAAAACAATTTACAGGGTATGAAAAAGATATTCAAATTTTTCATTTAATTTTCAACGCGAATAAAAGCAAAATTAATATTCTTAAAGAAACATAGAATGAAAATAAAATTATTCAATACTCTCAAAAAAGACAACGAACGAAATTAAAATTATTTGCTTTTGCTTGATCTGCTTGCCTGGCGTTATTTATCAGCGCGGCTGTTTGCCAGCTATAGACATATCGACTACGTTGTCCTGGCACCATTTGTTGTTAAAACAAAGTATTGGCTGATTATTACATTGCGATTTTACAACTAAATGCATTCGAATTATTATAATTATTGTTTAAATAGATTTATATATATGAAATTAGTTTTAATTTCCTTCAAAAAAATTCATTTTTCTTTATCAATAAGATCTAAATGCATTGAGATTTTGTTCAAAAAAGATTGACATATCAAACTTTATTATGTAGGGCAACTTTATGTTTTCGAACATACACAAAACTGTTGTATTTTTTTTCATGTTTTTTTACACAAGTGAGATCTGCCAAAACCAAATTGAAATTTTTGGCAAAGTTTAAAAAAAATTTGTTTGCATTAATATTTCTGTGAAAAATTTAATTTTTTTGATGAAGTTCAATAAAAAACACTTCAAACTAAAAACCAAATTGTATTTTTCTTAATAATGTTAGCATTTATAAGAATAAAGTACGATTCGTTTTACTTTCACCCACCCCTTACTACTCTAATTGAAAACGAATAAAAACATGGCGATGTGAATTGCAGAACACCAAAAATGCTAAAGTAATCCACTTTCGAGTGAATTCGGATTCTAGAACATACCCGTATCGGGTATGTTCCAGGTTTTGACTCGGATTGAAAACGAAAAATTTTTTGAATCCCCATAATTTATAAATTGGTGTTCTGAATTCAGCATGTTTTTCCACATTCGAAGTTTATGTTCGAAAAAAAAATCTAAATGCCAACGACCACAGCTACGCAAAAATCGACGGCGGTCGTCAAAAAAGTTGCAAAAAAATTAACAAATTACAAAAGTAACACCCAATTTTCACGATGATTTTTTTACTTGTCTTTAAGACATGTCTTTTTTGTTTGTAGGCATATTAGGTAGATAAGAAAGAGGGATAGCAAAAGAAACGTGGTTTCTGTTTTCGTGATTTTTTTACAACAACAATGAAGAAAAATACATCTCTTCCTTTTAGCTGTCATTCGCAATTTTACTATTATATTTTATTTGCATTCGTCTGTTAAGGTGGTTATTTCTCTGTGTTCTTCTTTATTTTTCTTGTTTTAAAGCGACAAGTGCTTGTTTTTAGTTTTGTGTGTATATAAATAAAATAAATATAAATAAAAAGTTCAAATAAATATAAACCATGTAGGAAAACGAAATTGTGGAGCTTTTAATATCTAAATATCAGGAACACGAAAACTTGTATGATGTACGTAATCCTACATATATGGACCGTGTCAAGCGATCTAGCTCTTTGTTCACAATCTGCTAAGAGCTAATGATATATACTTTTTAAAGTTATATTTTAATAAAAGACGAATTTATTTCAATTAATGTACTTATAATAATTTAACTTGTTTTATTTTAATTTCAAAATAATAAACCAAAGTATTACATTCTATGAATAGGCACAATAAAATAAGTTATTTTCCATATACATATGTACCTACTCAAAAACCTTTAAATATTCATTTTTAAAGTGTTTCCAAATTGCCTGGCATAATTCCGGAACTGTGGAGCTTTTAATATCTAAATATCAGGAACACGAAAACTTGTATGGTGTACGTAATCCTACATATATGGACCGTGTCAAGCGATCTAGCTCTTTGTTCACAATCTGCCAAGAGCTAATGATATATACTTTTTAAAGTTATATTTTAATAATAGACGAAATTATTTCAATTAATGTACTTATAATAATTTAACTTGTTTTATTTTATTTTATTTATTTATTTATTAATGTCCATAAAATGTTTACATACTTATTTAAGTTTACAAAATTTATCTAAGATGAGTTTTGTAAGAGCTATACGTCTTTTCTCAACCACGCTTTCTTTTATTCTAGAACTTTTCCTCCTAACATAAAAGACGCGCACGCCCAACTTTTACATTCATGTGTTGGCTGCACCTGTTACATAGTTGCTTATAAAGTATTATATCATATCTAATAATGTTACATAGTTGCTTATAATGTATTATGTTATATCTAATGATGTTACAGCTGATATGTTACAATTGTTATGTCTTGCGATTAATTATTAAAGTAAACTTAATGTAGTATACATATATTACAACATAAATGAATAGTTATAGCTGGTGAATATAGTGTATATTACAACTCGGCCATCCTGACTATTGATTGCCCTCAATCAAATTATCAATTTAGCCATTTTCGTAATCTTGAAGCTTCTATTATTCCATCGTATGGCAGCTGGGTAATCTGACAGTTCTCGACGTCCCTAATAACATATCGATCGTTACCTAAAATTTTATGCACTACGTAAGGTCCTCTAAACAATTCGTTCAACTTCTTATTCGTCCCTATTGTCGTGTCATTATACCGAACAACAACAAAATCACCCACTCCATAAGATTTAGCAGGTCTGCTTCTATTCAAAAAGTACCTTAAATTGTCATCCTGAGACTTTTGAATGGCCACTGCCGCATCGGCTCTAATTTGCCCTAGCTCACCGACATTCCTGTCCGAGGTCTTTCGCTCCAAATATTCTGTTAAAAAATCTACAATTACACCACGTTGTTCAACACCAAATAACAATTTACTAGGGGGTTGCTTAGTAGAAGAATGAATTGTATTGTTCATAGCAAATTCAACCTCCGTTAACATCCGCGACCAATCAGCATGGTTCAAAGGGCTCGTTACCTTACTCAGCATGACCTTAAGTACCCTGTTTACTCTCTCAACTTGTCCATTCGCCTGTGCAGATGACACCGCTATTCTAACATGGTCTATGTTATTGGATAATAGGTATGAGCTAAACTCAGAAGAAGTAAAACAAGTTCCTCTTTCACTGATAATTCGTCTAGGCCTCGAGTAGTTTATAAAATATTTATCCAGGCAAGCAATGACTTCCCTTGTACTTGTCGATTTTACCGCAAAAAGTTTAACAAATTTTGTAAAAGCATCAATTACAACCAATATGTGCTTCCGTTGAGAATTTATCGAAGGAAGTGGACCAAAATGGTCGATGTGTATTGTATCGAATGGTACGGGATTCTTAGGTATACTGTACAAGTTCTGTTCGTGTATTCTAACGGGAGGAGAGCACATAATACACCGTATGCAATTCCTTATAAAATGTTCAATTTTGCATTTCATATTTCTAAACCAGTAGTTTTTCCTCATACGTTCGTACGTCTTTTCTATTCCCATATGACATGTTTTCTCATGTACCAACCTAATGACATTATCCTCTAGTTCGCTAGGGACATATAAAAGTAAATCTCCCTTGTTATCTTCCCGGAACACTATACCGTCCACAAGTTTGAATCCGACCAAATTTTCCTTCTCTAATCGTGTCCTTATCGCCGTAATTTCAGCATCCCTAGTCTGCGTTGCATGTATCATAAAGTTAAGCTCGCCCTCATCGGAAACATTAACAGTTCTACAGGGTACAAAATTCGGTATATCAAAATCTTCTCCCTGTCCATCACAAGTGTCTTTCAAATCGCTATAGAGGACAGTAGAAGCCTGATGTTCAATATTATCGTGCGGAGGTTGTTCATAGTTGTTCGGAGGACCGGCCGTAGTATCACTATAGTTGTTAAGATCTAAATCTGTTCCATATGAACCCAAACAGATTTTGTCCAGTATAGAGCAAGAGCAGCCATTAGTTTCCATTGTCTGTTCATGGCATCTGCTTAATGCATCAGCGTGACCCATCGTAACCCCACTCCGATGTAATATCCTGTAATCATATTGCTCCATCTGTAAAGTCCATCTAGCAATCTTAGGACTGATATCTTTCTTGTTCAAAGTGAGTGCAAGAGCATTGCAATCGGTAACTATCTTGAAAGGAATGCCCCTCAAATAAATGTCGAAACGGTTCAGAGCATGAATAATGGCCAAGGTTTCAAGCTCGAAACTATGCATCCTTGATTCTGCTGCGGTAGTAGCCCTTGAAAAAAAGAAAACAGGATGGAATTTTCCATCGCCCTGTTTCTGTAATAATACAGCCCCGAAGCCCACCATACTTGCATCCGTGTGCAATTCGGTCTCATTTTTTGGATTATACAGGGCCAATACCGGTGGTTTCGTCAATTTATCCCTAAGTTCGTAGAACGATTGCCTACAAGATTCATCAAAATTATAAACGTCGCCTTTTCTAAGCAGCTTCTGGAGGGGGTGTACTATTTTCGCGTAATCTTTCACAAATTTCCGAAAGTAAGAAAATAACCCAAGACATGATTGTAACTGTTTGAAGTTAGTGGGGGGAGGATATTGTGCCAGAGCCCGTAAGTGTGCATCACTAGGGCGTATTCCATTAGCGTCAACCGAATACCCTAGATAATTCACTGTTTCATATGCAAAACTACATTTCTTCAAATTTAATTCTAGACCTAAGCTTGCCAGACGTTGTAAAACTTCGGCCAATACACAACAATGGGTCCTAAAGGTTGGTGTTGCTATAGATATATCGTCAAGGTAGACAATTATCTTTCCTGATTCAATCAGATCACGTAGTGCGCAATGTATATATCGTTGGAAGACTGCAGGCGCGTTCTTCAGACCAAATGGCATACAATTGTACTCGTACTGCCCATCTGGTGTCACGAATGACGTATATTTCTTCGACTCTTCATTCATTTTTACATGAAAAAACCCATTCTTCAAATCCAACGTGGAGAAATACCTATTATTGCCCAAATACTCCATGCATGTCTCAATAAGTGGTAGCGGAAAATTGTCGCGGACAGTGATCCTGTTCAACGCCCGATAGTCTACACATTTTCGATATTCTCCATTTTTTCTAGACACCATCACAACAGGGGAAGCGTATGGCGATTCACTCTGTCTAATAATCCCCTTTTCCAATAACTCATCGATAATTTTTCTCAGAGCAATACGCTCGCTGACAGCTAGCCTACGAGGTCGAAAATAAAAACGATCGTTGCTATTCAATCTAATAGTCATTTCGTAATCAATGGGACAGACCTCAGCCTTCGAATCTAGGTAATGTTCCTTCACTATATCCTTAATAATGTTCCTATCAGTAATTCCTAATGTTGGGTTAATATTCAATTCATCGAAATCACAATGAACATCTATAGCTAAAATCTGACTCCGAACAAATTCGAACTCTGTTAGTTCCTGCAGTGCATTCGTCTTAGATGCATCACAGTCACTTCCCGACTGTCCTACCGTAATAAAATCATCCAAATTAACTTGCAAAGCAGAAGGTAAATTATCAATTTTCCTATATAATGTCCCTTCAGGTTTTCCAGAATTCATCAAAAATAAATTGTCAAAAATATTATGATCCCTAAGAACATATTTATTGCCCAATTTCACTGGCCTATTGATATAACATAAACTAATATTAAATTCAGAGAGAAAATTACGTCCCAAAAGTAAGGGAATTGGTAGAGTATCGTCCGGCACCACAAGTAAAGTAATTAAATGATTTTGTCTTCCAAATGAGATTTCAGATTCCAGTTTTCCGAATGTAATTATCCTGGTATTGCAAAGACCCCGAAATTCAGTCCGTGTTGCCGTCCCTCTAATGTCAAAAGGTACTTCAGATTTTCGTACCAAATTTACCGGGCTGCCAGTATCAAAAATAGACAAAACAATTTTACAATCACTATGTTCACCATTCACATTAACAAACCTTAAACATACCTTATTAATAAAATCTAAAATATTTGTGTCCTCACCAGTTAAGTCTCCCTCGGTAACAGCTGCGATCGCAGTTTTTAACTTCTGTATACGTTTGGCATTCTTGCATGTTTTGTTATGATGTCCAGATTGCCAACAATTAAAACAAACACCAACGGGCCGCTCCTCATAAGGACACTGAAGTTTTATATGCCCCATTCTCGAGCAGTTATAACAACGTGTTCCTTCGTTATTTGTTTTCGGAGCAACGGTTTTTACCTCATTTGTCATTTCTTTTATACTTGTAGGGTTTTCGCTATCACCTCTTACGCTTTGTCGTTGCTCATACATCAGAATAGCGTTTTTGATGTCATCCATTGTTTTAGCAGCCGCAAAAAGAATGAAGTCTGTCACACGCCCTTGTATACCTTCTTGGATAAAAGCTACGAGCTCGAAGTCGCTAACATCGCTACGAAGGGCAATCGATTCCATCTCCATAATATATCGGCGGACACTTTCATCTGATTTTTTCTTTCGTTGGCGCAAAATATTGTAAATCTCATGACGACTTACTGTGTGGCCAAATTCTTTAATTAGTTTTGCCTTAAGATCCGCGTAGGTCATAGCTCCCCTTCCAAGCAACAACCGAGCTGATCCAGTCAAGGAATTTCTGAGGGTTAAAAATTTTAGCAATTCGTCGGCTTTCACGTGCTCTAACACTTCTTCAAGATTTTGAAAGAACTCAGTAATTCCAAATGACCGATCTTCGCCGCTAAATTTTATGATAGCGTGCTCAATTTCTTGGAAATTTACGACACGTTGTGGTACAGCAGTGTCTGTTGCGCATTGAATTGTTTCAATCTCCTTACGAAGACGTAGGATTTCGTAGCGGCGGCGTAAAATTTCAATTTCTTCATCTAATTTGTCAGCTTCTGTTTTGTGGTTCTCAAGGGATTTAGAGTATTCTGTACTACAGGCAGCGGCGGCGTCAGAGGTTATTGCATGGAGGTTAGAGCTAAGATACGGAGGAGAAGCTGTTTGTTCTATCATAGGGGTTGTAGCTGTAGCGGAGGCGAGGGATTCTGAGGCAACTTGCGTAGGATTCGTAGGGTCTATAAAATCACTAGCGGCTTCACTTTTTTCTACATTAGTGCCAGTAGGTTCTTCCACAGTGATGTTATCTATGACGGAGGATAAATAATTTTTGGTTTTTTGTGGAAGATTTGTAGGCTCAGCAACGATGTCGGAGTTCTCCTTCAAGGTGCCCTCTAGAATGTCCTTGTGCTTCGAAAAAATTTTACGGAGTTCCTCGGTTGAATACTTACTGGAAACCGATACTCCCGCAAACTTTAGCACATCTAGCAGTTGTTTCCTATTTAAGGTTGAATCCATTCCGGCTTCGAATTTTTTCTTATAAAAACAAAATTTTATTTTATATATTTTTTTTTTGGTTATCCCACTTCTGATGATGTAAGAGCTATACGTCTTTTCTCAACCACGCTTTCTTTTATTCTAGAACTTTTCCTCCTAACATAAAAGACGCGCACGCCCAACTTTTACATTCATGTGTTGGCTGCACCTGTTACATAGTTGCTTATAAAGTATTATATCATATCTAATAATGTTACATAGTTGCTTATAATGTATTATGTTATATCTAATGATGTTACAGCTGATATGTTACAATTGTTATGTCTTGCGATTAATTATTAAAGTAAACTTAATGTAGTATACATATATTACAACATAAATGAATAGTTATAGCTGGTGAATATAGTGTATATTACAGTTTAAAAGTACATATATCTTTAACAACGCAAAAATTATTTGAAAATTAGAATATATACTACATTATACATCAGTACATAACAAGAATTGGTGGAAAAAATATTATAGAAACCTATTTGAATATAGTTTTAATTTTATCTATAAAAAAGAAACTTAATCTACTTAAAACTAATTAGATTGACGCAAGTGCATTAATATGGGTAAAATCCGAGAAAGTGCAGCGGCGTTGGAAATTTTGTAATAATCTATTAATTCTACATTCTACTAATTCAATATCTGCTAGTGCATGAAGTCGTGTTTCCAAATTGCCTGGTATACTTCCGGAACTGCACGACAAAGAAAGGTTTCACATAGTCGCGTCTGATAATTTGTGCTTTTGATGGACTCTCCACTATCGAGGTATTGGAGTGTAGCTGCCAGTTTCTCTGCTGGAGTTATCGCTTCTCTCAAGATGGTATCTTGTTTTACTATATCACCTTCGATTTTTGCGAGTATCAAATTAAATGTCTCTCGGCTTATTCTGATATAGTTCAGAAAAGACGACTTATCTCCCAAGAAGTCGTTCATAAGAAACGAAAATGTACCTCGCTCCACTCAGCATTTCCGCCATTCCTTCACCCACTCACTAGTTTTAGTCAACTAGTTTTACCTCCATTGCTTTCTTCGAGGTTTTTCTGTATAGCACCCAATTTTGATTTTTTTTTTAAGAAAATTTACTTTTTTAAATACTTTACTTCTCAAGTTATTAAATTCCGTTTTTGGCGCCCAAATTATAGAAATAAAAGGAATTAAAGATAAAGTAAAAAACAACTCTGGCTGTCAAATTAGAGTTTTTTTTTACAGCAACAGTGAAGAAATAGACATGTTTTAAAAATCATCTTGAAAATGTGACATGATTTTGGGAGCAACTTTAAAAGAAAATAAAAAAAGACATGTCTTAAAAAATCATCCTGAAAATTGAATGTAAAACAATTTACAGAGTATGAAAAAGATATTCAAATTTTTCATTTAATTTTCAACGCGAATAAAAACAAAATTAATATTCTTAAAGAAACATAGAATGAAAATAAAATTATTCAATACTCTCAAAAAAGACAACGAACGAAATTAAAATTATTTGCTTTTGGTTGATCTGCTTGCCTGGCGTTATTTATCAGCGCGGCTGTTTGCAGGGTATAGACATATCGACTACGTTGTCCTGGCACCATTTGTTGTTAAAACAAAGTATTGCCTAATTATTACATTGCGATTTTACAACTAAATGCATTCGAATTATTATAATTATTGTTTAAATAGATTTATATATATGAAATTAGTTTTAATTTCCTTCAAAAAAATTCATTTTTTTTTATCAATAAGATCTAAATGCATTGAGATTTAGTTCAAAAAAAGATTGACATATCAAACTTTATTATGTAGGGCAACTTTATGTTTTCGAACATACACAAAACTGTTGTATTTTTTTCATGTTTTTTTACACAAGTGAGATCTGCCAAAACCAAATTGAAATTTTTGGCAAAGTTTAAAAAAAATTTGTTTGCATTAATATTTCTGTGAAAAATTTAATTTTTTTGATGAAGTTCAATAAAAAACACTTCAAACTAAAAACCAAATTGTATTTTTCTTAATAATGTTAGCATTTATAAGAATAAAGTACGATTCGTTTTACTTTCACCCACCCCTTACTACTCTAATTGAAAACGAATAAAAACATGGCGATGTGAATTGCAGAACACCAAAAATGCTAAAGTAATCCACTTTCGAGTGAATACGGATTCTAGAACATACCCGTATCGGGTATGTTCCAGATTTTGACTCGGATTGAAAACGAAATATTTTTTGAATCCCCATAATTTATAAATTGGTGTTCTGAATTCAGCATGTTTTTCCACATTCGAAGTTTATGTTCGAAAAAAAATCTAAATGTCAACGGCCACAGCTACGCAAAAATCGACGGCGGTCGTCAAAAAAGTTGCAAAAAAATTAACAAATTACAAAAGTAACACCCAATTTCCACGATGATTTTTTACTTGTCTTTAAGACATGTCTTTTTTGTTTGTAGGCATATTAGGTAGATAAGAAAGAGGGGTAGCAAAAGAAACGTGGTTTCTGTTTTCGTGATTTTTTTACAACAACAATGAAGAAAAATACATCTCTTCCTTTTAGCTGTCATTCGCAATTTTACTATTATATTTTATTTGCATTCGTCTGTTAAGGTGGCTATTTCTCTGTGTTCTTCTTTATTTTTCTTGTTTTAAAGCGACAAGTGCTTGTTTTTTGTTTTGTGTGTATATAAATAAAATAAATATAAATAAAAAGTTCAAATAAATATAATCCATGTCGAAAAACGAAATTGTGGAGCTTTTAATATCTAAATATCAGGAACACGAAAACTTGTATGATGTACGTAATCCTACATATATGGACCGTGTCAAGCGATCTAGCTCTTTGTTCACAATCTGCCAAGAGCTAATGATATATACTTTTTAAAGTTATATTTTAATAACAGACGAAATTATTTCAATTAATGTACTTATAATAATTTAACTTGTTTTATTTTATTTTATTTATTTATTTATTTATTAATGTCCATAAAATGTTTACATACTTATTTAAGTTTACAAAATTTATCTAAGATGAGTTTAAGAGTACATATATCTTTAACAACGCAAAAATTATTTGAAAATTAGAATATATACTACATTATACATCAGTACATAACAAGAATTGGAGGAAAAAATATTATAAAAACCTATTTGAATATAGTTTTGATTTTATCTATAAAAAAAAAACTTAATCTACTTAAAACTAATTAGATTGACGCAAGTGCATTAATATGGGTAAAATCCGAGAAAGTGCAGCGGCGTTGGAAACTTTGTAATAATCTATTAATTCTACATTCTACTAATTCAATATCTGCTAGTGCATGAAGTCGTGTTTCCAAATTGCCTGGTATACTTCCGGAACTGCACGACAGAGAAAGGTTTCACATAGTCGCGTCTGATAATTTGTGCTTTTGATGGACTCTCCACTATCGAGGTATTGGAGTGTAGCTGCCAGTTTCTCTGCTGGAGTTATCGCTTCTCTCAAGATGGTATCTTGTTTTACTATATCACCTTCGATTTTTGCGAGTATCAAATTAAATGTCTCTCGGCTTATTCTGATATAGTTCAGAAAAGACGACTTATCTCCCAAGAAGTCGTTCATAAGAAACGAAAATGTACCTCGCTCCACTCAGCATTTCCGCCATTGCTTCACCCACTCACTAGTTTTAGTCAACTAGTTTTACCTCCATTGCTTTCTTCGAGGTTTTTCTGTATAGCACCCAATTTTGATTTTTTTTTAAGAAAATTTACTTTTTTAAATACTTTACTTCTCAGGTTATTAAATTCCGTTTTTGGCGCCCAAATTATAGAAATAAAAGGAATTAAAGATAAAGTAAAAAACAACTCTGGCTGTCAAATAAGAGTTTTTTTTACAGCAACAATGAAGAAATAGACATGTTTTAAAAATCATCTTGAAAATGTGACATGATTTTGGGAGCAACTTTAAAAGAAAATAAAAAAAGACATGTCTTAAAAAATCATCCTGAAAATTGGATGTAAAACAATTTACAGAGTATGAAAAAGATATTCAAATTTTTCATTTAATTTTCAACGCGAATAAAAACAAAATTAATATTCTTAAAGAAACATAGAATGAAAATAAAATTATTCAATACTCTCAAAAAAGACAACGAATGAAATTAAAATTATTTGCTTTTGGTTGATCTGCTGACCTGGCGTTATTTATCAGCGCGGCTGTTTGCCGGCTATAGACATATCGACTACGTTGTCCTGGCACCATTTGTTGTTAAAACAAAGTATTGCCTAATTATTTCATTGCGATTTTACAACTAAATGCATTCGAATTATTATAATTATTGTTTAAATAGATTTATATATATGAAATTAGTTTAAATTTCCTTCAAAAAATTCATTTTTCTTTATCAATAAGATCTAAATGCATTGAGATTTAGTTCAAAAAAGATTGACATATCAAACTTTATTATGTAGGGCAACTTCATGTTTTCGAACATACACAAAACTGTTGTATTTTTTTCATGTCTTTTTACACAAGTGAGATCTGCCAAAACCAAATTGAAATTTTTGGCAAAGTTTAAAAAAAAAATTTGTTTGCATTAATATTTCTGTGAAAAATTTAATTTTTTTGATGAAGTTCAATAAAAAACACTTCAAACTAAAAACCAAATTGTATTTTTCTTAATAATGTTAGCATTTATAAGAATAAAGTACGATTCGTTTTACTTTCACCCACCCCTTACTACTCTAATTGAAAACGAATAAAAACATGGGGATGTGAATTGCAGAACAGCAAAAATGCTAAAGTAATCCACTTTCGAGTGAATTCGGATTCTAGAACATACACGTATCGGGTATGTTCCAGGTTTTGACTCGGATTGAAAACGAAAAATTTTTTGAATCCCCATAATTTATAAATTGGTGTTCTGAATTCAGTATGTTTTTCCACACTCGAAGTTTATGTTCGAAAAAAAATCTAAATGTCAACGGCCACAGCCGCAAAAAGCGACGGCGGTCGTCAAAAAAGTTGCAAAAAAATTAACAAATTACAAAAGTAACACCCAATTTCCACGATGATTTTTTCACTTGTCTTTAAGACATGTCTTTTTTGTTTGTAGGCATATTAGGTAGATAAGAAAGAGGGGTAGCAAAAGAAACGTGGTCTCTGTTTTCGTGATTTTTTTACAACAACAATGAAGAAAAATACATCTCTTCCTTTTAGCTGTCATTCGCAATTTTACTATTATATTTTATTTGCATTCGTCTGTTAAGGTGGTTATTTCTCTATGTTCTTCTTTATTTTTCTTGTTTTAAAGCGACAAGTGCTTGTTTTTTGTTTTGTGTGTATATAAATAAAATAAATATAAATAAAAAGTTCAAATAAATATAAACCATGTGGAAAAACGAAATTGTGGAGCTTTTAATATCTAAATATCAGGAACACGAAAACTTGTATGATGTACGTAATCCTACATATATGGACCGTGTCAAGCGATCTAGCTCTTTGTTCACAATCTGCCAAGAGCTAATGATATATACTTTTTAAAGTTATATTTTAATAATAGACGAAATTATTTCAATTAATGTACTTAAAATAATTTAACTTGTTTTATTTTATTTTATTTATTTATTTATTTATTAATGTCCATAAAATGTTTACATACTTATTTAAGTTTAAAAAATTTATCTAAGATGAGTTTAAGAGTACATATATCTTTAACAACGCAAAAATTATTTGAAAATTAGAATATATACTACATTATACATCAGTACATAACAAGAATTGGAGGAAAAAATATTATAGAAACCTATTTGAATATAGTTTTGATTTTATCTATAAAAAAGAAACTTAATCTACTTAAAACTAATTAGATTGACGCAAGTGCATTAATATGAGTAAAGTCCGAGAAAGTGCAGCGGCGTTGGAAATTTTGTAATAATCTATTAATTCTTCATTCTACTAATTCAATATCTGCTAGTGCATGAAGTCGTGTTTCCAAATTGCCTGGTATACTTCCGGAACTGCACGACAAAGAAAGGTTTCGCATAGTCGCGTCTGATAATTTGTGCTTTTGATGGACTCTCCACTAGCGAGGTATTGGAGTGTAGCTGCCAGTTTCTCTGCTGGAGTTATCGCTTCTCTCAAGATGGTATCTTGTTTTACTATATCATCTTCGATTTTTGCGAGTATCAAATTAAATGTCTCTCGGCTTATTCTGATATAGTTCAGAAAAGACGACTTATCTCCCAAGAAGTCGTTCATAAGAAACGAAAATGTACCTCGCTCCACTCAGCATTTCCGCCATTGCTTCACCCACTCACTAGTTTTAGTCAACTAGTTTTACCTCCATTGCTTTCTTCGAGGTTTTTCTGTATAGCACCCAATTTTGATTTTTTTTTTAAAGAAAATTTACTTTTTTAAATACTTTACTTCTCAAGTTATTAAATTCCGTTTTTGGCGCCCAAATTATAGAAATAAAAGGAATTAAAGATAAAGTAAAAAACAACTCTGGCTGTCAAATAAGAGTTTTTTTTTACAGCAACAGTGAAGAAATAGACATGTTTTAAAAATCATCTTGAAAATGTGACATGATTTTGGGAGCAACTTTAAAAGAAAATAAAAAAAGACATGTCTTAAAAAATCATCCTGAAAATTGGATGTAAAACAATTTACAGAGTATGAAAAAGATATTCAAATTTTTCATTTAATTTTCAACGCGAATAAAAACAAAATTAATATTCTTAAAGAAACGTAGAATGAAAATAATATTATTCAATACTCTTAAAAAAGACAACGAACGAAATTAAAATTATTTGCTTTTGGTTGATCTGCTTGCCTGGCGTTATTTATCAGCGCGGCTGTTTGCCGGCTATAGACACGACTTATCTCTCAAGAAGTCGTTCATAAGAAACGAAAATGTACCTCGCTCCACTCAGCATTTCCGCCATTGCTTCACCCACTCACTAGTTTTAGTCAACTAGTTTTACCTCCATTGCTTTGTTCGAGGTTTTTCTGTATAGCACCCAATTTTGATTTTTTTAAAGAAAATTTACTTTTTTAAATACTTTACTTCTCAAGTTATTAAATTCCGTTTTTGGCGCCCAAATCATAGAAATAAAAGGAATTAAAGATAAAGTAAAAAAAAAACAACTCTGGCTGTCAAATAAGAGTTTTTTTTTACAGCAACAGTGAAGAAATAGACATGTTTTAAAAATCATCTTGAAAATGTGACATGATTTTGGGAGCAACTTTAAAAGAAAATAAAAAAAAGGCATGTCTTAAAAAATCATCCTGAAAATTGGATGTAAAACAATTTACAGAGTGTGAAAAAGATATTCCAATTTTTCATTTAATTTTCAACGAGAATAAAAGCAAAATTAATATTCTTAAAGAAACATAGATTGAAAATAAAATTATTCAATACTCTCAAAAAAGACAACGAACGAAATTAAAATTATTTGCTTTTGGCTGATCTGCTTGCCTGGCGTTATTTATCAGCGCGGCTGTTTGCCGGCTATAGACATATCGACTACGTTGTCCTGGCACCATTTGTTGAGTCTTTGTTGAACCTTCGTAGTAAACAGACGTATTAGCGGTTTTTTTTACAAACAAAAATACAAAAAAAAATCGTAATAAGTACTGATTCGTAATAAGTATTGATTTTGTGAAATTTGCTTAACTTGCACTAATAATATTTTTCATATAATCTGAAACAACAAAAACAACCGCAAAAAAGTGACTGAGGAATACTCTGCATGAGTACCTCAAAAACAAACAATTGTGAAGTGAGTTCTAACGGCAGAAATGCCTATTTTACTGTGAGTTCTGATATTAATGCACACAATAAAAATAAAAAATCGGATGATAGTCTTTTTCTAACGGCAAAGCCAATTTTTCGCGAGCGATCAACTTCGCTTACTCCAATGCCAAGTAGTGATTCGGTAACATTACCATTGCCTAGTTCATCTCTATTTAAGTCAGCGCCATTATCTGCTCCGGGCTCGTGTTCATCACTTAACCAAGTTATCACTACAGACAACAGTAGTCTGAAACCTAAGGTGCCTGTCGGAATGGACAGATATATCACAGTGGTAAAGCGCGGGCGAAGCCCAAATTCTTCAAAGATCTCTTCGGTCCCCAAGATATCCAGGGATATCGACGCCGCCTCAATTAACCGTCAAAACCGTTTCAAAATATTGCAAGTTGACAGCGACAGACCCGAAGAATCCTCGAAGAAAACCTCAAAACCACCACCAATATATCTGAGACAAAAAAATTCAAACACTCTTATTAAAAAGCTAATCTCGGTTATTGGTGAAAAGGCATTTCACATTGTCCCAATAAAACGTGGTAATATTGACGAAACAAAGATCCAAATATACGAAGAAAAAGATTTCCGCAAAATGGTTAACGAATTTGAAAAAAGTAAAACAAGTTTCTATACATTCCAGCTTAAGAGTGCTAAAGGCCTACAGATCGTATTGAAGGGCATAGATTCTTATGTTGTTCCTGAGGAAATAAAAGATGCTCTCACCCTCCAAGGATTTAAGGTTAAAAATGTCTCTAACATAATAAACAGGGAGAAGATCCCCCAACCCTTATTTCGCGTTGAACTGGAACCAAATGATATTAAACTGAAGAAAAATGAGACACATCCTATTTATAATTTAAAATATCTGTTATACCGGAAAATCACAGTTGAAGAACCACACAAGCGCTCAGGACACGGACAGTGCCATAACTGTCAAGAATATGGCCACACAAAAACTTACTGCAAATTACCTACTGTTTGTGTTGTGTGCGGTGAATTACACAGTACTGCTATTTGCAATAAGTCGAAGGACCAGAAGGAAAAAAAGTGCAGTAATTGTGGAGGTAATCACACTGCTAACTACAGAGGTTGTCCTGTATACTCCTTCGTTAAACAGGCTATGATTCAAAAGCCTAAAGTAGTCCCAGCGCAAACAGGAAATACATACTCCGCCACTTATCCTGTAATGGCCCAACCAATCTCGACACAAGTATCGTATGCTGACGCTGTGAAGATCAACTCCGTTCCCATGCAAAAAGTGTCACCACCAACTAATACAACAAATGCAAATGCAAGCTTTAATTTCAGTCGCCTTGAAAATACTATTGATAATTTGGTGCAAACTATAAACAACTTTACAACAAATATGACTAGCATGATGCAAGAAATGCTGCGAATGCAGAACACACTGCTTCAAGCATTAGTTAACAAGCCATGAACACGTTAAAGTTATGTTTCTGCAACGCAAACGGCATTCGCCAACATAGAAACGAACTTGAGCACTTCCTCACGGTGAAGAATATTGATATAATGTTGGTATCTGAGACTCATTTGACTTCGAGAAGCCTATTTAAAATGAGTGGCTACACCTTATACGATACAAAGGACCCGAGAGGAAGAGCATGCGGAGGATCAGCAATTCTAATAAAGTCAAGACTCAAGCACTATATTCTTGAGAACACTAGTGAAGACCATCTACAAGCAACAAATATTTGCATCGAAAATTTTTGTTCAAATCTTGTGATATCATCAGTTTACTCCCCTCCCAGATTTTCAATCAGTGAGGATCAATACGAGGATTTTTACAAAACTCTTGGCCCTTGTTTCGTAGCAGCTGGAGACTACAATGCAAAACATACGTTTTGGGGATCGCGTCTAATTACACCTAGAGGTCGAGCATTGTTCAACACAATTTCAAAAATGGGTTTGGATGTCACTTCTAGCGGGGAGCCCACTTACTGGCCTACTGACTTACAAAAAATTCCGGATGTTATAGATTTTGGGGTCATGAAAAATATCCCTAGGGATTTAATTCATGTTGAAGCTTCACATGATCTCTCCTCCGATCACTCTCCCACGATCGTTACAATTTGTAGCCCACTAAGAAGTGACTTACCTCACCCATATGTGAAGATGATAAATCGTGTTAACTGGCTGGGGTTCAAAAAATATCTCAGTAGTCATTGTACGGAAAACATCAGGCTTAGAACTCCCGATGATATTGAACTTAACATTGCCAATCTTACCGAGAATATTAAACAGGCTGCTAAACATGCCACTACCTCCCATCCGCAGACTGGGTTTAATAGAATTTATTCTGCGGATATTGAACGTCTCGTATGTGAAAAAAGAAGAGCTGGAAGGGAATGGCAACAGCACAGATCACCACAATATAAAATCAGACTTAGAGAATGCACTAAACGACTCCAAGAGTTGCTTGCATCTGAAAAATCTGCTTCTCTTAAGAACTATCTGGAAGGTCTCGATGTCACAGCAGCATCTAATTACTCCTTGTGGCGCGCTGCTAAAAAACTTAAAACACCTGTTGAATCTAAACCACCCTTGCGCACTTCTACCGGAGGTTGGGCAAGAACCAATACTGAAAAAGGTAACATATTTGCTGAGCATTTAAAACACGTATTTACCCCAAACTCATGTACTGGTGCTGTTGATTTGCCGAGTGTAGTTGCTCTACCCCCTCGACCCATAAAGTTTAAGATGCGTGATGTGCAAAAACTAATTGCTGAAACCAACCCAAAGAAGGCCCCGGGTATTGATGGAATTAGTAACAAGATGCTGATGAATTTGCCTCGTATTGCTATTAGAATCCTGTTATTTATTTTTAATGGCATTTTACGATTGCAGTATTATCCACACAGCTGGAAACTTGCCATGGTCAAAATGATTCCAAAGGCGGGCAAAGATCTTACTAAGGTTGAGTCATATAGGCCAATAAGTTTGCTGTCAACAATTTCAAAGCTCTTCGAAAAACTTCTCATGACAAAATTGTCTCCAATTCTAGCTGATAATGGGTGCATACCGGACCATCAATTTGGGTTTAGAAGTCAGCATAGCACCATTGAACAAACTCATACATTGGTACATTTTATAAGAAGAACATTTGAGGAAAATAAGTATTGTTCTTCCCTCTTTATTGATGTTTCTCAAGCATTTGATAAAGTATGGCATGAGGGCCTGATTTTGAAATTGAGAAGATATCTACCAATGAACATTGTGAATCTATTGGAAAGTTGCATTCTTGCCCGGAAGTTCACTGTCTGGAAGGAGACTTCACGAGTGTGCCCGAAACTATCTCATCTGGGGTGCCACAGGGGAGTATACTGGGGCCAGTTTTGTACTTGATTTTTACCTGTGATATGCCTCTGAGCAGTAATATCTTCACTTCTACATCTGCCGATGATACAGCCTGCCTTAGTATGCATGAAAACCCTCACGAGGCATCCCGATATCTTCAGGAACATATTAACTTGTTGGAGCTGTGGTTGAACTTATGGAGAATAAAAGTAAATGAACAAAAGTGTGTTCATGTCACATTTACCCTACGAAGAGATACTTGTTCCCCCATTCGAATCAACAATCAAGTTGTTCCTCAACATTCACAGGTGAAATATCTTGGTATACACCTCGACCGACGCCTCACATGGAAAAACCACATTGACTCTAAGCTGACACAAATAAAACTCAAATTGACTCAGATACATTGGCTGATTGGTAGAAATTCTACCCTCAGTCTAGATTGTAAACTTTTAATATACAAGTCGCTTTTGAAACCCATATGGTGTTACGGAATTCAACTATGGGGCACTGCTTCAGCTTCCAATGTAGAGCGAATACAACGTATGCAAAACAAAATTTTAAGGTTAATAACATCGGCTCCTTGGTACATGAAAAATTCAATTTTACATCGTGATTTAAATATGCCACTTGTGACCGCTGAAATTGCAAAATATGCAGGCAAATATTTAACAAAACTCGAGTCCCATCCTAATCCGCTTGCTCGTAACATCTGGAACTTTCCTGGACACATCCGCTTAAAAAAGAGGGATACTACGGCTTTAGTACGCAACACTGCAGATGAAAGTTTTTGAAAATATTCTTGTACTTAATGCGACATTTATTTATTTTTAAAAACTATCACTAAGTTTATGTCCGACACTGGTTGGGCCTAATTATTATATTTATATTTAAGATTTGAATACTTATTGTTAGTTCAGTTTAATGAAGATACAATAAAAAAAATTAGTGGAAAAAAAATTGTTGTTAAAACAAAGTATTGCCTGATTATTACATTGCGATTTTACAACTAAATGCATTCGAATTATTATAGTTATTGTTTAAATAGATTTATATATATGAAATTAGTTTTAATTTCCTTCAAAAAAATTCATTTTTCTTTATCAATAAGATCTAAATGCATTGAGATTTAGTTCAAAAAAGATTGACATATCAAACTTTATTATGTAGGGCAACTTTATGTTTTCGAACATACACAAAACTGTTGTATTTTTTTCATGTTATTTTACACAAGTGAGATCTGCCAAAACCAAATGGAAATTTTTGGCAAAGTTTAAAAAAAATTTGCTTGCATTAATATTTCTGTGAAAAATTTATTTTTTTTGATGAAGTTCAATAAAAAACACTTCAAACTAAAAACCAAAATTGTATTTTTCTTAATAATGTTAGCATTTATAAGAATAAAGTACGATTCATTTTACTTTCACCCACCCCTTACTACTCTAATTGAAAACGAATAAAAACATGGGGATGTGAATTGCAGAACAGCAAAAATGCTAAAGTAATCCACTTTCGAGTGAATTCGGATTCTAGAACATACCCGTATCAGGTATGTTCCAGGTTTTGACTCGGATTGAAAACGAAAAATTTTTTGAATCCCCATAATTTATAAATTGGTGTTCTGAATTCAGCATGTTTTTCCACATTCGAAGTTTATGTTCGAAAAAAAAATCTAAATGTCAACGGCCACAGCTACGCAAAAATCGACGGCGGTCGTCAAAAAAGTTGCAAAAAATTAACAAATTACAAAAGTAACACCCAATTTTCACGATGATTTTTTTACTTGTCTTTAAGACATGTCTTTTTTGTTTGTAGGCATATTAGGTAGATAAGAAAGAGGGGTAGCAAAAGAAACGTGGTTTCTGTTTTCGTGATTTTTTTACAACAACAATGAAGAAAAATACATCTCTTC
The DNA here is from genome assembly GCA_963681545.1 of Germaria angustata. Taxonomy (NCBI): domain Eukaryota; kingdom Metazoa; phylum Arthropoda; class Insecta; order Diptera; family Tachinidae; genus Germaria; species Germaria angustata. Next base: position 44,059,078 of record OY813002.1, on the reverse strand, counting down.
CTTTTAGCTGTCATTCGCAATTTTACTATTATATTTTATTTGCATTCGTCTGTTAAGGTGGTTATTTCTCTGTGTTCTTCTTTATTTTTCTTGTTTTAAAGCGACAAGTGCTTGTTTTTTGTTTTGTGTGTATATAAATAAAATAAATATAAATAAAAAGTTCAAATAAATATAAACCATGTGGAAAAACGAAATTGTGGAGCTTTTAATATCTAAATATCTGGAACACGAAAACTTGTATGATGTACGTAATCCTACATATATGGACCGTGTCAAGCGATCTAGCTCTTTGTTCACAATCTGCCAAGAGCTAATGATATATACTTTTTAAAGTTATATTTTAATAATAGACGAAATTATTTCAATTAATGTACTTAAAATAATTTAACTTGTTTTATTTTATTTTATTTATTTATTTATTAATGTCCATAAAATGTTTACATACTTATTTAAGTTTACAAAATTTATCTAAGATGAGTTTAAGAGTACATATATCTTTAACAACGCAAAAATTATTTGAAAATTAGAATATATACTACATTATACATCAGTACATAACAAGAATTGGAGGGAAAAATATTATAAAAACCTATTTGAATATAGTTTTGATTTTATCTATAAAAAAGAAACTTAATCTACTTAAAACTAATTAGATTGACTGACGCAAGTGCATTAATATGAGTAAAATCCAAGAAAGTGCAGCGGCGTTGGAAATTTTGTAATAATCTATTAATTCTACATTCTACTAATTCAATATCTGCTAGTGCATGAAGTCGTGTTTCCAAATTGCCTGGTATACTTCCGGAACTGCACGACAAAGAAAGGTTTCACATAGTCGCGTCTGATAATTTGTGCTTTTAATGGACTCTCCACTAGCGAGGTATTGGAGTGTAGCTGCCAGTTTCTCTGCTGGAGTTATCGCTTCTCTCAAGATGGTATCTTGTTTTACTATATCACCTTCGATTTTTGCGAGTATCAAATTAAATGTCTCTCGGCTTATTCTGATATAGTTCAGAAAAGACGACTTATCTCCCAAGAAGTCGTTCATAAGAAACGAAAATGTATCTCGCTCCACTCAGCATTTCCGCCATTGCTTCACCCACTCACTAGTTTTAGTCAACTAGTTTTACCTCCATTGCTTTCTCCGAGGTTTTTCTGTATAGCACCCAATTTTGATTTTTTTTTAAGAAAATTTACTTTTTTAAATACTTTACTTCTCAAGTTATTAAATTCCGTTTTTGGCGCCCAAATTATAGAAATAAAAGGAATTAAAGAAAAAGTAAAAAAAAACAACTCTGGCTGTCAAATAAGAGTTTTTTTTACAGCAACAGTGAAGAAATAGACATGTTTTAAAAATCATCTTGAAAATGTGACATGATTTTGGGAGCAACTTTAAAAGAAAATAAAAAAGACATGTCTTAAAAAATCATCCTGAAAATTGGATGTAAAACAATTTACAGAGTATGAAAAAGATATTCCAATTTTTCATTTAATTTTCAACGCGAATAATAGCAAAATTAATATTCTTAAAGAAACATAGAATGAAAATAAAATTATTCAATACTCTCAAAAAAGACAACGAACGAAATTAAAATTATTTGCTTTTGGTTGATCTGCTTGCCTGGCGTTATTTATCAGCGCGGCTGCTTGCCGGCTATAGACATATCGACTACGTTGTCCTGGCACCATTTGTTGTTAAAACAAAGTATTGCCTGATTATTACATTGCGATTTTACAACTAAATGCATTCGAATTATTATAATTATTGTTTAAATAGATTTATATATATGAAATTAGTTTTAATTTCCTTCAAAAAAATTCATTTTTCTTTATCAATGAGATCTAAATGCATTGATATTTAGTTCAAAAAAGATTGACATATCAAACTTTATTATGTAAGGCAACTTTATGTTTTCGAACATACACAAAACTGTTGTATTTTTTTCATGTTTTTTTACACAAGTGAGATCTGCAAAAACCAAATTGAAATTTTTGGCAAAGTTTAAAAAAAATTTGTTTGCATTAATATTTCTGTGAAAAATTTAATTTGTTTGATGAAGTTCAATAAAAAACACTTCAAACTAAAAACCAAATTGTATTTTTCTTAATAATGTTAGCATTTATAAGAATAAAGTACGATTCGTTTTACTTTCACCCACCCCTTACTACTCTAATTGAAAACGAATAAAAACATGGGGATGTGAATTGCAGAACACCAAAAATGCTAAAGTAATCCACTTTCGAGTGAATTCGGATTCTAGAACATACCCGTATCGGGTATGTTCCAGGTTTTGACTCGGATTGAAAACGAAAAATTTTTTGAATCCCCATAATTTATAAATTCTTGTTCTAAATTCAGCATGTTTTTCCACATTCGAAGTTTATGTTCGAAAAAAAAATCAAAATGTCAACGACCACAGCTACGCAAAAATCGACGGCGGTCGTCAAAAAAGTTGCAAAAAAATTAACAAATTACAAAAGTAACACCCAATTTTCACAATGATTTTTTTACTTGTCTTTAAGACATGTCTTTTTTGTTTGTAGGTATATTAGGTAGATAAGAAAGAGGGGTAGCAAAAGAAACGTGGTTTCTGTTTTCGTGATTTTTTTACAACAACAATGAAGAAAAACACATCTCTTCCTTTTAGCTGTCATTCGCAATTTTACTATTATATTTTATTTGCATTCGTCTGTTAAGGTGGCTATTTCTCTGTGTTCTTCTTTATTTTTCTTGTTTTAAAGCGACAAGTGCTTGTTTTTTGTTTTGTGTGTATATAAATAAAATAAATATAAATAAAAAGTTCAAATAAATATAAACCATGTGGAAAAACGAAATTGTGGTGCTTTTAATATCTAAATATCAGGAACACGAAAACTTGTATGATGTACGTAATCCTACATATATGGACCGTGTCAAGCGATCTAGCTCTTTGTTCACAATCTGCCAAAAGCTAATGATATATACTTTTTAAAGTTATATTTTAATGCATTGAAAAAAAATGTTTGTTGTGGCTTTAGCTCTTCATATGCCGACATTTCATTGGTTGCTAAAACCAAATCGTCAGTGAAGTTTAAGCAGTTTAATAACATTCAACCTCGTATGTTTATGCCACATAAAACAAATACAATATGACAATTTCGATATTGCATATGAATTACAACAAATACATAATCATAGTAGGCTTAGAATGTTTTATACAAACAACACAACAAACAATTATACTCAACGTGAGTCTATTTTATTTTTCTCTCAACACCCATACAATTAAACGCCCGTTGGTCGTTAATGATTGTATTCAGTTAGGCAAAATGGAAAATAAAATCTTTATTGTAAATACTTAATATTGAAATTTATTATTCGGGAGAATATCCCGACCAATCGTTAGAAACAATTAGTTTTTTTTTGCAAAATGCATTGAAAAAAATGTTTGTTGTGGCTTTAGCTCTTCATATGCCGACATTTCATTGGTTGCTAAAACCAAATCGTCAGTGAAGTTTAAGCAGTTTGATAACATTCAACCTCGTATGTTTATGCCACATAAAACAAATACAATATGAGAATTTCGATATTGCATATGAATTACAACAAATACATAATAATATGTTATTGTTTGTTGTTGGCTTAGCTAGGTATATGCCTGCATTTCATTGGCGCTAACCAAATCATCAGTACCCTTTTAGCCAAATCATGATTGAAAGCATTCAAAGCTCGTATACTTATGCAAACAATTACAAATATATATGAGAATTCTATCAGAACTCTATCATATTTTACTATTTGTAATCAACAAAAACAAAAGTATAAATAGCTATAGAAGCTTTTGTACAATCACAACACAACAAACAATTATAATTGACTTGCGTCCTTTTGTTTTTTCTTTTTACGCCTTTATACAATTAATCGCCCGTTGGGTGATAATGAAAGTATTTATAAGGCAATGAAAAAACAAAATTTATAATAACAATATTTATCAAATTTGTTATTCGAGATATTCTCCAAAATAACCATTTTAATATGTTATTGTTTGTTGTTGGCTTAGCTAGGTATATGCCTGCATTTCATTGGCGCTAACCAAATAATCATCAGTACCCTTTTAGCCAAATCATGATTGAAAGCATTCAAAGCTCGTATACTTATGCAAACAATTACAAATATATATGAGAATTCTATCAGAACTCTATCATATTTTACTATTTGTAATCAACAAAAACAAAAGTATAAATAGCTATAGAAGATTTGTACAATCACAACACAACAAACAATTATAATTGACTTGCGTCCTTTTGTTTTTTCTTTTTACGCCTTTATACAATTAATCGCCCGTTGGTTATGTAGTTCCGAAGATATTTTGAGCTGACGGTGTCAGCTATATGCACATAAAAATTACGTGTATGTTCGTGATCGCTAAACTCAAAAACTACTGGACCGATTTTGATCAAATTTTATATGCATGTTCTATGGGCCGTGAGGAGTGTTTCTGTGTAGTTTGAACTTCGTCCAACAGATGGCGCAATACTTAGTTTTGTGTGTGTGTTTTTGCACCGTAACTCAAGAACTACTGCACCGATTTTGACCAAACTTTATATACATGTTCTATGGGACGTGAGGAGTGTTTCTGTTTAGTTTGAAGTTCGTCCGACAGATGGCCCAATATTTTGTTTTTTGTGTTTGGCCCAATAGAGATTAGTGCGATAAGCCTATGTTGCGTTTTGCTGAAGGCGTTGGGTCCTTAACCAGCGTGTAGTGGGGTTAATTAGCCCGATACCTTTATTTGAACAATAATTGCTATGTCGATTTAGTGCAAATTTGAAGGCAAAGCAAAGTTTGCCCGGGTCAGCTAGTATTTATATATATGAGCATATGTATATACTTACATACATATATCTATAATTTTTAATTTAATTTACGTATATATTCTCTTTTGTTTAACAACTTTTAATTTCTAAAAAATATGTTTTAATTTCTTTCATTGGACGTAGAGATGGGCGCGAGTCGTGTTTTTTTTTCGTGACACGAAACATGCACGATCAACACGACGTGTTCGTGTTGAAAGTGTAAATCTTGATAAGTTACTATTTCTTAACAAAAATATGTAAATAACACATAGATATTTATTTGCAAATAACTAAATATATTTAAGTTTATGTGATTCTTTTATGTTAAAACAAAAATATATTTGTATGTACATAAGTACATATGTACATATGTACATCCATACATAAGTGAATTTAAGTTGAAAATTTTTTTTATTGAATTTAGTTTCGTGCGTGTTGGTTGGTCTCGTGTTTTGAAATTTTTTGCCGTGCGTGTTTCGTTCGTGCTTGACATCTTGGGTTTCGTGTTCGTGTCGTGTTGAAAAAATCCAACACGCGCCCATCTCTAATTTGACGCCAAAAAATTGAGAGGTAAACAAACGGCAAAATCATATGTTAACTTCTAGACTTTAAATAAACTTTAAATGCCCAATGTTGCTCATTTAATTTGCAATTAAATAAGCCTTAAAGAACTGTATTTCGGATTTAAATGGCATTTAAAGCTAAATGGCATTTAAAGCTAAATGGCATTTAAATACAAAGTTAAAAACTGGGCATTAGAATGTTTTTATACAAACAACACAACAAACAATTATACTCAACGTGAGTCTATTTTATTTTTCTCTCAACACCCATACAATTAAACGCCCGTTGGTCGTTAATGATTGTATTCAGTTAGGCAAAATGAAAAATAAAATCTTTATTGTAAATACTTAATATTGAAATTTATTATTCGGGAGAATATCCCGACCAATCGTTAGAAACAATTAGTTTTTTTTGCAAAATGCATTGAAAAAAATGTTTGTTGTGGCTTTAGGTCTTCATATGCCGACATTTCATTGGTTGCTAAAACCAAATCGTCAGTGAAGTTTAAGCAGTTGGTAACATTCAACCTCGTATGTTTATGCCACATAAAACAAATACAATATGAGAATTTCGATATTGTATATGAATTACAACAAATACATAATCATAGTAGGCTTAGAATGTTTTTATACAAACAACACAACAAACAATTATACTCAACGTGAGTCTATTTTATTTTTCTCTCAACACCCGGGCAAACCTTGTTTTGCCTTCAAATTTTCACTAAATCGACATAGCAATTATTGTTCATATAAAGGTATCGGGCTAATTAACCCCACTACACGCTGGTCAAGGACCCAACGCCTTCGGCAAAACGCAGCATAGGCTTATCACGCTAATCTCTATTGGGCAAAACACAAAAAACAAAATATTGGGCCATCTGTCGAACACACACACAAAACTAAGTATTGCGCCATCAGTTGGACGAACTTCAAACTACACAGAAACACTTCTCACGTCCCATAGAACATGTATATAAAGTTTGGTCAAAATCGGTGCAGTAGTTCTTGAGTTACGCTGCAAAAACACACACACAAAACTAAGTATTGCGCCATCTGTTGGACGAACTTCAAACTACACAGAAACACTCCTCACGTCACATAGAACATGTATATAAAGTTTGGTCAAAATCGGTGCAGTAGTTCTTGAGTTACGGTGCAAAAACACACACACAAAACTAAGTATTGCGCCATCTGTTGGACGAACTTCAAACTACACAGAAACACTCCTCACGTCCCATAGAACATATATATAAAGTTTGGTCAAAATCGGTGCAGTAGTTCTTGAGTTACGGTGCCAAAACACACACACACAAAACTAAGTATTGCGCCATCTGTTGGACGAACTTCAAACTACACAGAAACACTCCTCACGGCCCATAGAGCATGCATATCAAATTTGGTCAAAATCGGTCCAGTAGTTTTTGAGTTTAGCGATCACGAACATAAACGTAATTTTTATGTACATATACATAGCTAACACCGTCAGCTCAAAATATCTTCGGAACTACATAACCGATTTAAGAGTTTGATATCTCGTTTAGAAGAACATGACAACGGCTTTCGAAAAAAGTAAAATAAAATAAAAAAAACACAAAAAATAAATATATGTATATGTCATTGGTGGTGCAATATGAAAATTGCATTTTGCCACGCCCCTCCGCCCACAGACCGAAAATAAAAAATCGGACTTCATAGTGTCACCCGCCCGAGTATTCTGAAGGTTCCCTGAAAATTTCGTCAAAATCGGCCCAACCGTTTTGGAGCCATTACGTTACATACATACATACATACATACATACATACATACATACACACATCCAATTTTATATATATAGATTTATTTATTTATTAATGTCCATAAAATGTTCACATATCTATTTAAGTTTTTTTTTTTTTTTTTTTTTTTGCACGCTTATATTTATTTATTGTATCTTCACATCTGAACTAACAATAAGTATTCAAATCTTAAATATATAAATAATTATTAGGCCCAACCAGTGTCAGACATAAACTTAGTGATAATAATTAATAATACATTAGAATCGTATTTAGCATATATATATTTTTAAAAAGTTTCATCTGGAGTGTTGCGTACTAAAGACGTAGTATCCCTCTTTTTTAGGCGGATGTGTCCAGGAAAGTTCAAGATGTTACGAGCATGGGACTCTAGTTTCGTTAAATATTTGCCTGCATATTTTGCAATTTCAGCGGTCACAAGTGGCATATTTAAATCACGATGTAAAATTGAATTTTTCATGTACCAAGGAGCCGATGTTATTAACCTTAAAATTTTGTTTTGCATACGTTGTATTCGCTCTACATTGGAAGCTGAAGCAGTGCCCCATAGTTGAATTCCGTAACACCATATGGGTTTCAAAAGCGACTTCTATATTAAAAGTTTACAATCTAGACTGAGGGTAGAATTTCTACCAATCAGCCATTGTATCTGGGTTAATTTAAGCTTCATTTGTGTTAGCTTAGAGTCAATGTGGTGTTTCCATGTAAGCCGTCGGTCAAGATGTATACCAAGGTATTTCACCTGTGAATGTTGAGGAACAACTTGATTGTTGATTCGAATGGGGGAACAAGTGTCTCTTCGTAGGGTAAATGTGACATGAACACACTTTTGTTCATTTACTTTTATTCTCCATAAGTTCAACCACAGCTCCAACAGGTTAATATGTTCCTGAAGATATCGGGATGCCTCGTGAGGGTTTTCATGCATACTAAGGCAGGCTGTATCATCGGCAAAAGTAGAAGTGAGGATATTACTGCTCAAAGGCATATCACAGGTATAAATCAAATACAAAACTGGCTCCAGTATACTCCCCTGAGGCACCCCAGATGCAATGGTTTCGGGCACACTCATGAAGTCTCCTTCCACGACAGTGAACTTCCGGGCAAGAATGTAAATTTCCAAAAGATTTACAATGTTTATTGGTAGATATGTCTTCAATTTTAGAATTAGGCCTCATGCCACACTTTATCAAATGCCTGAGAGACATCAATAAAGAGGGAAGAACAATACTTTCTTTCTTCAAATGTTCTTCTTATGAAATGAACCAATCTATGAGTTTGTTCAATGGTGCTATGCTGACTTCTAAAACCAACTTGATGGTCCGGTATGCATCCATTATCAGCTAGAATTGGGGACAATTTTGTCATGAGAAGTTTTTCAAAGAGCTTTGAAATTGTTGACAGCAAACTTATTGGCCTATATGACTCAGCCTTAGTAAGATCTTTACCCGCCTTTGGAATCATTTTGACCATGGCAAGTTTCCAGCTGTGAGGGTAATACTCCAGTCGTAAAATGCGATTAAAAATGAATAACAGGATTCTAATAGCAATACGAGGCAACTTCCCCAGCATCTTGTTGCTAATTCCATCAATACCCGGGGCCTTCTTTGGGTTGGTTTCAGCAATTAGTTTTTGTACATCAAGCATCTTAAATTTTATGGGTCGAGGGGGTAGACCAACTACGCTCGGCAAATCAACAGCACCAGTACATGTGTTTGGGGTAAATACGTTTTTTAAATGACCAGCTAATATGTTACCTTTTTCAGTATTAGTTCTTGCCCAACCTCCGGTAGAAGTGCGCAGGGGTGGTTTAGACTCAACAGGTGTTTTAAGTTTTTTAGCAGCGCGCCACAAAGAGTAATTAGATGTTGCTGTGACATCGAGACTTTCCAGATAGTTTTTAGGAGAAGCAGATTTTTCAGATGCAAGCAACTCTTGGAGTCGTTTAGTGCATTCTCTAAGTCTGATTTTATGTTGAGGCGATCTGTGCTGTTGCCATTCCCTTTTAGCTCTTCTTTTTTCACATACGAGACGTTCAATATCCGCAGAATAAATTCTTTAAACCCAGTCTGCGGATGGGAGGTAGTGGCATGTTTAGCAGCCTGTTTAATATTATCGGTAAGATTGGCAATGTTAAGTTCAATATCATCGGGAGTTCTAAGCCTGATGTTTTCCGTACAATGAGTACTGAGATATTTTTTGAACCCCAGCCAGTTAACACGATTTATCATCTTCACATATGGGTGAGGTAAGTCACTTCTTAGTGGGCTACAAATTGTAACGATCGTGGGAGAGTGATCGGAGGAGAGATCATGTGAAGCTTCAACATGAATTAAATCCCTAGGGATATTTTTCATGACCCCAAAATCTATAACATCCGGAATTTTTTGTAAGTCAGTAGGCCAGTAAGTGGGCTCCCCGCTAGAAGTGACATCCAAACCCATTTTTGAAATTGTGTTGAACAATGCTCGACCTCTAGGTGTAATTAGACGCGATCCCCAAAACGTATGTTTTGCATTGTAGTCTCCAGCTGCTACGAAACAAGGGCCAAGAGTTTTGTAAAAATCCTCGTATTGATCCTCACTGATTGAAAATCTGGGAGGGGAGTAAACTGATGATATCACAAGATTTGAACAAAAATTTTCGATGCAAATATTTGTTGCTTGTAGATGGTCTTCACTAGTGTTCTCAAGAATATAGTGCTTGAGTCTTGACTTTATTAGAATTGCTGATCCTCCGCATGCTCTTCCTCTCGGGTCCTTTGTATCATATAAGGTGTAGCCACTCATTTTAAAAAGGCTTCTCGAATTCAAATGAGTCTCAGATACCAACATTATATCAATATTCTTCACCGTGAGGAAGTGCTCAAGTTCGTTTCTATGTTGGCGAATGCCGTTTGCGTTCGAGAAACATACTTTTAACGTGTTCATGGCTTGTTAACTAATGCTAGAAACAGTGTGTTCTGCATTCGGAGCAGTTCTTGCATCATGCTAGTCATGTTCGTTGTAAAGTTGTTTATAGTTTGAACCAGATTATTAATAGTACTTTCGAGGCGACTAAAATTAAAGCTTGCGTTTGCATTCATTGAATTATTTGGTGGTGACACTTTTTGCATGGGAACAGAGTTGATCTTCACAGCGTCAGCATACGATACTTGAGTAGTGATTGGTTGGGCCATTACAGGATAAGTGGTGGAGAACGTATTTCCTGTTTGCGCTGGGACTACTTTAGGCTTTTGACTCATAGCCTTTTTAACGAAAGAGTATACAGGACATCCCCTGTAGTTAACAGTGTGATTACCTCCACAATTGCTGCACATTTTTTCTTTTTGATCTTTCGACTTATTACAAATAGCAGTATCATACAATTCACCGCACACAACACAAACAGTAGGCAATTTGCAGTAACTTTTCGTATGGCCATATTCTTGACAGTTATGGCACTGTACGAGTCCTGAACGCTTGTGTGGTTCTTCTACTGTGATTTTCCGGTATAAGAGATATTTTAAGTTATAAATAGGATGTGTCTCATTTTTCTTCAATTTAATATCATTAGGCTCCAGTTCAACGCGAAATAAAGGTTGGGGGATCTTTTCCCTGTTTATTATGTTGGATACATTTTTTACCTTAAATCCTTGGAGGGTGAGAACATCTTTTATTGCAGCAGGGACAACGTACGAATCTATGCCCTTCAGTACGACCTGTAGGCCTTTAGCGCTCTTAAGCTGGAACGTGTAAAAACTTGTATTATTTTTCTCAAATTCAGTGACCATTTTGCGGAAGTTTTTTCATCGTATATTTGAACTTTTGTCTCATCAATGTTACCACGTTTTATTGGAACAATGTGAAATGCCTTTTCACCGATGGCCGAGAATAATTTTGTAATAAGTCTGTTCGAATTCTTTTCCCTCAAATAGATTGGTGGCGGTTTGGAGGTTTTTTTCGACGACACTTCGGGTTTGTCGTTGTCTTCTTGCAATATTTTAAAACGGTTTTGTCGGTTAGCTAAGGCGGCGTCGTTATCCCTGGATATCTTTGGAAAAGATGAGATTTTAGATGAATTTGGGCTTCGCCCGCGCTTAACTACTGTTATATATCTGTCCATTCCGACAGGCACTTTAGGTTTCTGAATATTATCGTCTATAGTGATAACTGGGTTAAGTGATGAACACGAGCCCGAAGCGGATAATGGCGCTGATTTAAATAAAGATGTACTAGGCAGCGGTAATGTTATAGAATCACTACTTGGCATCGGAGTAAGTGAATTTGATCGCTCACGTATGATTGGCTTTGCCGTTAGAAAAAGACTATCATCAATTTTTTTATTTTTATTGTTCGCATTAAGAGCTTCAGAACTCACAGTAAAATAGACATTTCTGCCGTTAGAACTCACTTCACAATTTTTTGTTTTTGAGGTACTCATGCAGAGTATTCCTCAGTCACTTTGTTGTGTTTTTTGTTTTTTTTTTTTTTTTGTTGGTTCAAATGATATGAAAAATATTATTAGTGCAAATAAAGCAAATTTCACAAAATGAGTACTTATTACAAATCAGTACTTATTACGAATATTTTTTTGTTGTAATTTTTGTTTGTTTAGTATGTAAGAAAAAACTCCGCTAATACGTCCGTTCACTACGAAGGTTCAACAAGACAATCTATTTAAGTTTACAAAATTTATCTGAGATGAGTTTAAGAGTACATATATCTTTAACAACGCAAAAGTTATTTGAAAATTAGAATATATACTACATTATACATCAGTACATAACAAGAATTGGAGGAAAAAATATTATAAAAACCTATTTGAATATAGTTTTGATTTTATCCATAAAAAAGAAACTTAATCTACTTAAAACTAATTAGATTGACGCAAGTGCATTAATATGAGTAAAATCCGAGAAAGTGCGGCGGCGTTGGAAATTTTGTAATAATCTATTAATTCTACATTCTACTAATTCAATATCTTCTAGTGCATGAAGTCGTGTTTCCAAATTGCCTGGTATACTTCCGGAACTACACGACAAAGAAAGGTTTCACATAGTCGCGTCTGATAATTTGTGCTTTTGATGGACTCTCCACTAGCGAGGTATTGGAGTGTAGCTGCCAGTTTCTCTGCTGGAGTTATCGCTTCTCTCAAGATGGTATCTTGTTTTACTATATCATCTTCGATTTTTGCGAGTATCAAATTAAATGTCTCTCGGCTTATTCTGATATAGTTCAGAGAAGACGACTTATCTCCCAAGAAGTCGTTCATAAGAGTAGGGTGTTGAAGAGAGTTCTGGAAGTAGGAGCAGGGAGCAAAAAAATTATACTAATTTTGTATGGCATGTCGAACCAATGTCAAATTTTTTGCTCCCTGTTCTTATGGCATGAATAAGTGCTTAAAATAGGGTGGCACTTATATACCTGGAATTTTTTGAAATTGTGTGTGAGAAATGAGATCCGGCAACTGGGCTGGCACGACTTGGCTTGGCTTGGCTTGTCTTGGCTGGGTTTGGCTGAGTTTGGTCGGGGTTTGGGCGGGGTTTAGGCGCGGTTTGGGCGGGGTTGGTTAGGATTTGTATACTAATTTTGTATGAGAAAACTAACAACGATGATATAAGTGCCACCCTATTGTATTGTTGTTCTGTTGTTAAAAGTTCTGTTGTGATTTTTTCGTTGATATGTATGAATGTGTTTGAAACAGTTGATTTAATTAAGTTGTTTGAATACAAAAGCTTGATCCTAACCATACACAACAAAGTTGATAAGAAATAAATTTTTATAATATAATAAAAAATAGTAAAAAAAAATAAATCTCATATTGAAGTATGTATATATAATATTATTGAAGTTCATCTTTATTGATCCAAGAATTATGTTGATTGGAAAATCCCAACCATTTTACGTACGCCTGGTGTTCCTTAGTTTTAATAATATTTTCAATCAAGTATGTATTTGGAAAATGTGTCTTTAATAGTTCATGTTCATAGAATCCACCAACAATCGGATTCCTTTGATAGTCTTCCAATAAATAAGTAATGGGGTTTGTGTTCCGTAAAGTACGAATTTTAAAAATTTCAGTTGTCCAGTTTGGAGTATATCCTTTTGAAAAAATATGTTTATATTTGCTAATTCGAACGTGATCTCCAACTTTTAGTTTACCAAATATATATATATTTTGGGATGATTATAGACTTGTTTTAGTATAGAACTTTCATTTTCTGTGTTAACAGACTTTGGCGTCATTCCAATTGTTCTATGCTTTTTATTATTATATTGATTAATTAAATCCTTGCATATATGTACCCATTGATAATTTCCTTGTAGACTAAAATTTTTCCACATCATTCCTTTTAGAGTTCTATTAAATCGTTCTACAATAGACGCTTTCATGATACTATATGTAGAATAGTGGTTGATATTATGTTTTATCATCAAGTTTTGAAATATTTTATTATAGAACTCTTTACCATTATCTGTTTGCAAGTTTTTTGGAATTCTCTTTAGCGAAAAAATAGATTGCATACCATTGGTTATATCCTCACTACTTTTAGATTTTACGGGTACAGCCCAAGCAAACTTTGAAAATGTATCTATAACTGTTAAAATAAATCTATAGCCTTTGTTATATTTTGAGTAAACACCCATTTCAACAAGATCTGCTTGCCAAAGATCATCAATTCCCTTGATCACCACTCGACGTCGAATGAAATTTCTACGTGCTTGCTTATGAAGCTCCTGAACCACTTCTTGTCGCTCCATTTCTAACGTCTATCTTAGATTACATCAATTTAAATGCTGTTGATATTGAATTTAAATCAAAAACGATTTATATATCTATGTTTAAATGATGTGTAATGAGTTTCGTTTTTTCATTTAGACGTTCTTCAACTGAATCAATTTTGTAATTAAATAATGATCTCATTTCTTTTAGTGATTGATTGAGATTATTTAGTATTATACTTTGATCATGTATTAATTTACTTAAACGTGTTTCTACATTACCAAATTTTTCTGTAATCAACACGTTTTGTTGTTGTATTATTTCGTTAAAACGACCCTCCATTCCCTTAATTCTCTCCATATACATTGTATCCAGTTGTTTCTTTATTTCACTTAAATAACTTTTCATGTAAATTTTGTTTACAGCATCGTTTTCCAATACAGGACTAGCAATATTTTTTATTCTCCGCAAGTTAAAGTTGAAATTACGATCACTATCCAACTGAATCTTGAAATGTTGATTTTGGTATCTTACAGATTTTTCAATATAATGTCCAAACTTATCGATAGGCATTTTATGAATATGAATTGTTAAACATTTTTAAGTCTATTTATATAATAATTTTTGCTTCTCTCAATTCCTCAATAATTGATACAATTTCATTATTATGATTTGAGTGACCAGCTGTTGTTGATGAAATCAAAAGACGCAATCTATCAACCAATTCGTTAGGATCGTTCCAATAAACATAATTATGCTTTTTTCTATTCAATTTCATTAAACCTTTTCCCTTATGAATTTTCTGTTGTTTAAATAGGTTTTTAATAATCGTTGTATATTTAATTGAACGATTTCCTTTAATTTGACCATTAATACTGTTATTTCGTTTATGGACATTAGTCATCTCCAATATTTGTTTATAATTATTTAAATCTGTTTTATTATAACTGATTGGTTTCTTATAAACTAACAATTCATATAAGCCTGATGTGAAGGGCCATTTTAAATTACCTACAGTAATATTGGTTGCATTGAAAGCGATGGGTTCATTACCCAGTCTCCATATTTGATTTTCATCCTTATGAGGACCATAGGTTTTATCATATATATTTAAGTTAACTTTTGATAAATTATATTGAACACTTTGATTGGGATGTATTGCAATGGTGTTATCATCATCATTGTTATCATCCTCATTATCAACATTATCATTATTATCATCATCATCATGATCATTTTCATCATCAAATGATTGAAACGTGTTTGAACTTTTCTCGATTTTCTTGTTATTAAAGCTTGGAGAAAACGTGTTATAATCAAGCTTACCCTTTTTATATGGTGTACTGAAGGTAACTTTATTATTCTCAAGATCATGTTTAAAAGAGTTATCCGGATATTTTTCATGTTTTATAATGTTATTATTAGTTGATTGAACTAATTTTTTTAATGGTTTTGATATTGGTTTCAATGTCTTTTCCAACAATTCATCATTTGCAATTCCTCCAAGCAAAATATTCTTATATTTCTTTTTTAAAATATTTCGAGTTTTAATAAGATTATTAACTAGATTTGTGTTCATATTTATAGATTGAATTAGAAACAGATCCAAAACAGATCAGTTTAGCAGTTAGCGGTTTAATAGTTGAGAAGCTATTAGTTTAATAATTAATCTTGTACT
Source organism: Germaria angustata (assembly GCA_963681545.1). Lineage (NCBI taxonomy): Eukaryota > Metazoa > Arthropoda > Insecta > Diptera > Tachinidae > Germaria > Germaria angustata. Next base: position 44,043,496 of record OY813002.1, on the reverse strand, counting down.
GATTTTAAAATATCTGTAATATTTCTTTTATAGATTTATAAATATATCGAAACCTTTTCTATATCGACCATTATTCATAGAATCATCTTTGTTAATAACTAGACAACCATATTTTTCTTTCCAACACTCGGCACATAACTTATGAAATATTTTGAAAGTCATATCAGAACCAACATGATCATTGTAAATATGCTTAATATTCATTATATCCTGTTTAAAAATTATAATCATATTAGCATTATCACGAATCAAGTGTTTTGGTATACGTGTAAAAGTTTGACATAAATAAAAACTATCAATATCTTTATGACGACCCATACAGAAGTAAGAACGTACATGATTTTGTTTCTCACAAGCTATATCGTCGAATATAAATACTGAATTTGGTTTAACTTCATCTGGGGATAGAACATCATCATTATTGGAAAATGATGAAAAATTTATCTCCTTGATAGGTTTAATTAGACTTATATTTCGGTTGTTGTGTTGACTTTGAATATAAGTAAATATTTTTAAATTTCAATCCATGAGGACTTTCAATAAGACTGATCATCACATTTGTTTTTCCACAATTTGATGGACCCACAATAAGAGCTCGAATAGAATTCGGTAGTAATGAACTATGACGAATTTTATTTGATGAACCGAGCTTTGATTCGATATTCCTTACATTAATCCTTTTACGTTGTTTAAAAAAACGCATTCTGAAATCTAATTTTTTTTCCACTAATTTTATTTATTGTATCTTCAAATAGAACTAACAATAAGTGTTCAAATCTTAAGTATAAATATAATAATTAGGCCCAACCAGTGTCGGACATAAACTTAGTGATAGTAATTAATAATACATAAATATGTTAAGCACACAAATATTCAAAAAAATTAATCTGAAGTGTGGCGTATTAAGGCCGTAGTATCCCTCTTTTTTAAGCGGATGTGTCCAGGAAAGTTCAAGATGTTACGAGCAAGGGGATTAGGATGGGACTCGAGTTTTGTTAAATATTTTCCAGCATATTTTGCAATTTCAGCGGTCACAAGTGGCATATTTAAAATTGAATTTTTCATGTACCAAGGAGCCGATGTTATTAACCTTAAAATTTTGTTTTGCATTCGTTGGATTCTCTCTACATTGGAAGCTGAAGCAGTGCCCCATAGCTGAATTCTGTAACACCATATGGGTCTCAAAAGCGACTTGTATATTAAAAGTTTACAATCTAGACTGAGGGTAGAATTTCTACCAATCAGCCAATGTATATGAGTCAATTTAAGTTTTATTTGTGTCAGCTTAGAGTCAATGTGGTTTTTCCATGTGAGGCGTCGGTCGAGGTGTATACCAAGATATTTCACATGTGAATGTTGAGGAACAACTTGATTGTTGATTCGAATGGGGGAACAAGTGTCTCTTCGTAGTGTAAATGTGACATGAACACACTTTTGTTCATTTACTTTTATTCTCCATAAGTTCAACCACAATTCCAACAGGTTAATATGTTGCTCAAGATAACGGGATGCCTCGTGAGGGTTTTCATGCATACTAAGGCAGGCTGTATCATCGGCAAATGTAGAGGTGAGGATATTACTGCTTAAAGGCATATCACAGGTATAGATCAAATACAAAACTGGACCCAGTATACTCCCCTGTGGCACACCGGATGAGATAGTTTCGGGCTCACTCATGAAGTCTCCTTCCACAACAGTGAATTTCCGGGCAAGAATATAACTTTCCAATAGATTTACAATGTTTATTGGCAGATATGTCTTAAATTTTACAATTAGGCCACACTTTATCAAATGCCTGAGAGACATCAATAAAGAGGGAAGAACAATACTTTTTTTCTTCAAATGCTCTTCTTATGAAATGGACCAATCTATGAGTTTGTTCAATGGTGCTATGCTGACTTCTAAAACCAAATTGATGGTCCGGTATGCACCCATTATCAGTTAGAATTGGGGACAATTTTGTCATGAGCAGCTTTTCGAAGAGCTTTGAAATTGTTGACAGTAAACTTATTGGCCTATAAGACTCAGCCTTGGTAAGATCTTTGCCCGCCTTTGGAATCATTTTGACCATGGCAAGTTTCCAGCTGTGTGGATAATACTCCAGTCGTAAAATGCCATTAAAAATAAATAACAGGATTCTAATAGCAATACGAGGCAAATTCATCAGCATCTTGTTACTAATTCCATCAATACCCGGGGCCTTTTTTGGGTTGGTTACAGCAATTAGTTTTTGTACATCACGCATCTTAAATTTCATGGGTCGAGGGGGTAGAGCTACTACACTCGGTAAATCAACAGCACCAGTACATGTGTTTGGGGTAAATACGTACTTTAAATGCCCAGCAAATATGTTACCTTTTTCAGTATTACTTCTTGCCCAACCTGCGGTAGAAGTGCGCAGGGGTGGTTTAGACTCAACGGGTGTTTTAAGGTTTTTAGCAGCGCGCCACAAGAAGTAATTAGATGCTGCTGTGACATTGAGACCTTCCAGGTAGTTCTTAAGTGAAGCAGATTTTTCAGCTGAAAGCAACTCTTGGAGTCGTTTAGTGCATTCTCTAAGTCTGATTTTATGTTGGGGCGATCTGTATTGTTGCCATTCCCTTCTAGCTCTTCTTTTTTCACATACGAGACGTTCAATATCCGCAGAATAAATTCTATTAAACCCAGTCTGCGGATGGGAGGTAGTGGCATGTTTAGCAGCCTGTTTAATATTATCGGTAAGATTGGCAATGTTAAATTCAATATCATCGGGAGTTCTAAGCCTGATATTTTCCGTACAATGAGTACTGAGATATTTTTTGAACCCCAGCCAGTTAACACGATTTATCATCTTCATATATGGGTGAGGTAAGTCACTTCTTAGTGGGCTACAAATTGTAACGATCGTGGGAGAGTGATCGGAGGAGAGATCATGTGAAGCTTCAACATGAATTAAATCCCTAGGGATATTTTTCATGACCCCAAAATCTATAACATCCGGAATTTTTTGTATGTCAGTAGGCCAGTAAGTGGGCTTCCCGCTAGAAATGACATCCAAACCCATTTTTGAAATTGTGTTGAACAATGCTCGACCTCTAGGTGTAATAAGACGCGACCCCCAGAACGTATGCTTTGCATTGTAGTCGCCAGCTGCTATGAAACAAGGGCCAATAGTTTTATAAAAATCCTCGTATTGATCCTCAGTGATTGAAAATCTGGGAGGGGAGTAAACTGATGATATTACGAGATTTGAACAAAAATTTTCGATACAAATATTCGTTGCTTGTAGATGGTCTTCACAAGTGTTCTCAAGAATATAGTGCTTGAGTCTTGACTTTATTAGAACTGCTGATCCTCCGCATGCTCTTCCTCTCGGGTCCTTTGTATCATATAAAGTGTAGCCACTCATTCTAAAAAGGCTTCTCGAAGTCAAATGAGTCTCAGATACCAACTTTATATCAATATTTTTTACCGAGAGGAAGTGCTCAAGTTCATATTTGTGTTGGCGAATGCCGTTTGCGTTCCAGAAACATAGTTTTAACGTGTTCATGGCTTGTTAACTAATGCTAGAAGCAGTGTATTCTGCATTCGCAGCATTTCTTGCATCATGCTAGTCATATTTGTTGTAAAGTTGTTTATAGTTTGCACCAAATTGTCTATAGTAGCTTCAAGGCGACTGAAATTAAAGCTTGGGTTTGCATTTGTTGCATTAGTTGGTGGAGACACTTTTTGAACGGGAATAGAGTTGATCTTCACAGCGTCAGCATACGATACATGTGAAGTGATTGGTTGGGCCATTAGGGTAGGAGTAGCGGTGAACGTATTTCCTGCTTGAGCTGGAGTTACTTTAGGCTTTTGGCTCATAGCTTGTTTAACAAAAGAGAATACAGGACATCCTCTGTAGTTAGCAGTGTGATTACCTCCACAAATTACTGCACTTCTTTGCCTTCTGGTCCTTCGACTTATTGCAAATAGCAGTGTTGTGTAATTCACCGCACACAACACAAACAGTAGGTAATTTGCAATAAGTTTTCGTATGGCCATATTCTTGACAATTATGGCACTGTACGGGTCCTGAGCGCTTGTGTGGTTCTTCGACTGTAATTTTCCGGTATAACAGATATTTTAAATTATAAATTGGATGGGTCTCATTTTTCTTCAATTTTATATCATTTGGCTCCAGTTCAACACGAAATAAAGGTTGGGGGATCTTCTCCCTGTTTATAATGTTAGAGACATTTTTTATCTTAAAGCCTTGGAGGGTGAGAGCATCTTTTATTTCCTCAGGAACAACATAAGAATCTATGCCCTTCAATATGATCTGTAGGCCTTTAGCACTCTTAAGCTGGAAAGTGTAGAAACTTGTTTTATTTTTCTCAAATTCTGTAACCATTTTGCGGAAGTCTTTTTCATCATATATTTGAACTTTTGTTTCATCAATGTTACCACGTTTTATTGGAACAATGTGAAATGACCTTTCACCAATGGCCGAGATTAGTTTTTTAATAAGTGTGTTCGAGTTTTTTTGTCTCAGATAGATTGGTGGTGGTTTTGAAGTTTTTTTAGAAGATTCTTCGGGTTTATCGCTGTCATGTTGTAATATTTTAAACCGGTTTTGACGATTAGCTGAGGCGGCGTCGTTGTCTCTGGATATTTTCGGAACAGATGAGATTTTGGATGAATTTGGGCTTCGCCCGCGCTTTACTACCGTTACATATCTGTCCATTCCGACAGGCACTTTAGGTTTTTGAATATTATCTTCCATTGTGATAACTGGGTTAAGAGATGAACAAGAACCCGGAGCGGATAATGGCGCAGACTTAAATAGAGAAAAACTGGGTAACGGTAATGTTAACGAATCACTACTTGGCATTGGAGTAAGCGAAGTTGATCGCTCGCGTATAATTGGCTTTGCCGTTAGAAAAAGACTGTCATCCAATTTTTTGTTTTTATTGTTTGCATTAAGAGCTTCAGAACTCACAGTAAAATAGGCATTTTTGCCGTTAGAACTCCCTTCACAATTTTTTGTTTTTGAGGTACTCATGCAGAGTATTCCTCAGTCACTTTGTTTGTGTTTTTTTTTGTTTTCTGTTTTTGTTGTTTCAGATTATATGCAAAATTATTAATGCAAATAAAGCAAATTTCACAAAAACTGTACTTATTACGAATCAGTACTTATTACGAATATTTTTTTTTTGTATTGTTGTTTGTTTAGTATGTAAAAAAAAACTCCGCTAACACGTCTGTTCACTACGAAGGTTCAACAAGTTCTATCTGAAATCTAATGATAACATAATATATAAACCAGTCTCTTTTATTTGTTTTCAATCAATTTGATTTTAATCTTTAATCGATAAAGTATCAATAGATATGACAATCATTTATAAAAAGATATTCAGTCGTCAATCATACTTCATCGGTAAAGGTTTTCTGAATAAAATAATTAATAAACTTCCTATTGAACTTCATTTACCCGGTTATCAATTTTGTGGACCTGGAACAAAATTAAAGAAACGTTTAGAAAGAGGTGATCAAGGAATCAATCCATTGGATACTGCTTGCAGAGAGCACTATATAGCATACTCAAACAATAAAGATTTAGAGAAAAGACATATTGCTGATAGAATCTTAACTGAAAAGGCTTGGCAAAGGGTTAATGCTAGCGATAGTAGTTTCGGTGAAAAATCGAACGCTTGGTTTGTTACTACTGCAATGAAAACAAAAACAAAATTCGGAATGGGTAACGTTATTAGTAAAACTAAAAGTTTGTCTTCAGTAAATAAACATCAACTATTTAGACATGTATTGAAAAGTGCAAGAAAGAATATAAAAAAAACTGAAAACTTGAAAGATGTTATAAAGATTTCACGAAAAGTAGTAAACAATATTTTCAAGGGGGAAAAAAATCATTAATAAAAACACCTCGAATAATACCTCTACCTAAATATGGAGGTTTTCTTCCACTTGCACCTATATTCGCTGCACTGGGCGCACTTGGTGGTTTAGCTGGTGGTGTATCTGGCATTACAAAACCAATCAATTTTTTTTCCACAAATTTTTTTATTGTATCTTCATTAAACTGAACTAACAATAAGTATTCAAATCTTAAATATATAAATAATTATTAGGCCCAACCAGTGTCAGACATAAACTTAGTGATAATAATTAATAATACATTAGAATCGTATTTAGCATATATATATTTTTAAAAAGTTTCATCTGGAGTGTTGCGTACTAAAGACGTAGTATCCCTCTTTTTTAGGCGGATGTGTCCAGGAAAGTTCAAGATGTTACGAGCATGGGACTCTAGTTTCGTTAAATATTTGCCTGCATATTTTGCAATTTCAGCGGTCACAAGTGGCATATTTAAATCACGATGTAAAATTGAATTTTTCATGTACCAAGGAGCCGATGTTATTAACCTTAAAATTTTGTTTTGCATACGTTGTATTCGCTCTACATTGGAAGCTGAAGCAGTGCCCCATAGTTGAATTCCGTAACACCATATGGGTTTCAAAAGCGACTTCTATATTAAAAGTTTACAATCTAGACTGAGGGTAGAATTTCTACCAATCAGCCATTGTATCTGGGTTAATTTAAGCTTCATTTGTGTTAGCTTAGAGTCAATGTGGTGTTTCCATGTAAGCCGTCGGTCAAGATGTATACCAAGGTATTTCACCTGTGAATGTTGAGGAACAACTTGATTGTTGATTCGAATGGGGGAACAAGTGTCTCTTCGTAGGGTAAATGTGACATGAACACACTTTTGTTCATTTACTTTTATTCTCCATAAGTTCAACCACAGCTCCAACAGGTTAATATGTTCCTGAAGCTATCGGGATGCCTCGTGAGGGTTTTCATGCATACTAAGGCAGGCTGTATCATCGGCAAAAGTAGAATTGAGGATATTACTGCTCAAGGGCATATCACAGGTATAAATCAAATACAAAACTGGCCCCAGTATATTCCCCTGAGGCACCCCAGATGAAATGGTTTCGGGCACACTCATGAAGTCTCCTTCCACGACAGTGAACTTCCGGGCAAGAATATAACTTTCCAAAAGATTTACAATGTTTATTGTTAGATATGTCTTCAATTTTAGAATTAGGCCTTCATGCCACACTTTATCAAATGCCTGAGAGACATCAATAAAGAGGGAAGAACAATACTTTCTTTCTTCAAATGTTCTTCTTATGAAATGAACCAATCTATGACATTGTTCAATGGTGCTGTGCTGACTTCTAAAACCAAATTGATGGTCCGGTATGCATCCATTATCAGCTAGAATTGGGGACAGTTTTGTCATGAGAAGTTTTTCAAAGAGCTTTGAAATTGTTGACAGCAAACTTCTTGGCCTATATGACTCAGCCTTAGTAAGATCTTTGCCCGCCTTTGGAATCATTTTGACCATGGCAAGTTTCCAGCTGTGTGGATAATACTGCAATCGTAAAATGCCATTAAAAATAAATAACAGGATTCTAATAGCAATACGAGGCAAATTCATCAGCATCTTGTTACTAATTCCATCAATACCCGGGGCCTTCTTTGGGTTGGTTTCAGCAATTAGTTTTTGCACATCACGCATCTTAAACTTTATGGGTCGAGGGGGTAGAGCAACTACACTCGGCAAATCAACAGCACCAGTACATGAGTTTGGGGTAAATACGTGTTTTAAATGCTCAGCAAATATGTTACCTTTTTCAGTATTGGTTCTTGCCCAACCTCCGGTAGAAGTGCGCAAGGGTGGTTTAGACTCAACGGGTGTTTTAAGTTTTTTAGCAGCGCGCCACAAGGAGTAATTAGATGCTGCTGTGACATCGAGACCTTCCAGATAGTTCTTAAGAGAAGCAGATTTTTCAGATGCAAGCAGCTCTTGGAGTCGTTTAGTGCATTCTCTAAGTCTGATTTTATGTTGTGGTGATCTGTGCTGTTGCCATTCCCTTCTAGCTCTTCTTTTTGCCGAGACGTTCAATATCCGCAGAATAAATTCTATTAAACCCAGTCTGCGGATGGGAGGTAGTGGCATGTTTAGCAGCCTCTTTAATATTCTCGGTAATATTGGCAATGTTAAGTTCAATATAATCGGGTGTTCTAAGCCTGATGTTTTCCGCACAATGACTACTGAGATATTTTTTGAACCCCAGCCAGTTAACACGATTTATCATCTTCACATACGGGTGAGGTAAGTCACTTCTTAGTGGGCTACAAATTGTAACGATCGTGGGAGTGTGATCGGAGGAGAGATCATGTGAAGCTTCAACATGAATTAAATCCCTAGGGATATTTTTCATGACCCCAAAATCTATAACATCCGGAATTTTTTGTATGTCAGTAGGCCAGTAAGTGGGCTCCCCGCTCGAAATGACATCCAAACCCATCTTTGAAATTGTGTTGAACAATGCTCGACCTCTAGGTGTAATAAGACGCGATCCCCAGAACGTATGTTTTGCATTGTAGTCTCCAGCTGCTACGAAACAAGGGCCAAGAGTTTTGTAAAAATCCTCGTATTGATCCTCACTGATTGAAAATCTGGGAGGGGAGTCGCATGCTCTTCCTCTCGGGTCCTTTGTATCGTATAAGGTGTAGCCACTCATTTTAAATAGGCTTCTCGAAGTCAAATGAGTCTCAGATACCAACATTATATCAATATTCTTCACCGTGAGGAAGTGCTCTAGTTCATTTTTATGTTGGCGAATGCCGTTTGCGTTCCAGAAACATAACTTTAACGTGTTCATGGCTTGTTAACTAATGCTTGAAGCAGTGTGTTCTGCATTCGCAGCATTTCTTGCATCATGCTAGTCATATTTGTTGTAAAGTTGTTTATAGTTTGCACCAAATTATCAATAGTATTTTCAAGGCGACTGAAATTAAAGCTTGCATTTGCATTTGTTGTATTAGTTGGTGGTGACATTTTTTGCATGGGAACGGAGTTGATCTTCACAGCGTCAGCATACGATACTTGTGTAGAGATTGGTTGGGCCATTACAGGATAAGTGGCGGAGTACGTATTTCCTATTTGCGCTGAGACTACTTTAGGCTTTTGACTCATAGCCTGTTTAACGAAAGAGTAAACAGGACATCCCCTGTAGTTAGCAGTGTGATTACCTCCACAATTACTGCACTTCTTTTCCTTCTGGTCCTTCGACTTATTTCAAATAGCAGTATTGTGTAATTCACCGCACACAACACAAACAGTAGGTAATTTGCAGTAAGTTTTGTGTGGCCATATTCTTCACAGTTATGGCACTGTACGGGTACTGAGCGCTTGTGTGGTTCTTCAACTGTGATTTTTCGGTATAACAGATATTTTAAATTATAAATAGGATGTGTCTCATTTTTCTTCAGTTTAATATCATTTGGTTCCAGTTCAACGCGAAATAAGGGTTGGGGGATCTTCTCCCTGTTTATTATGTTAGAGACATTTTTAACCTTAAATCCTTGGGGGGTGAGAGCATCTTTTATTTCCTCGGGAACAACATAAGAATCTATGCCCTTCAATATGATCTGTAGGCCTTTAGCACTCTTAAGCTGGAATGTGTAGAAACTTGTTTTACTTTTTTCAAATTCGTTAACCATTTTGCGGAAATCCTTTTCTTCGTATATTTGGATCTTTGTTTCGTCAATATTACCACGTTTTATTGGGACAATGTGAAATGCCTTTTCACCAATAACCGAGATTAGCTTTTTAATAAGAGTGTTTGAATTTTTTTGTCTCAGATATATTGGTGGTGGTTTTGAGGTTTTCTTCGAGGATTCTTCGGGTCTGTCGCTGTCAACTTGCAATATTTTGAAACGGTTTTGACGGTTAGCTGAGGCGGCGTCGATATCCCTGGATATCTTGGGAACCGAAGAGATCTTTGAAGAATTCGGGCTTCGCCCGCGCTTTACCACTGTGATATATCTGTCCATTCCGACAGGCACCTTAGGTTTCAGACTACTGTTGTCTGTAGTGATAACTTGGTTAAGTGATGAACACGAGCCGGGAGCGGATAATGGCGCTGACTTAAATAGAGATGAACTAGGCAATGGTAATGTTACCGAATCACTACTTGGCATTGGAGTAAGCGAAGTTGATCGCTCGCGAAAAATTGGCTTTGCCGTTAGAAAAAGACTATCATCCGATTTTTTATTTTTATTGTGTGCATTAATATCAGAACTCACAGTAAAATAGGCATTTCTGCCGTTAGAACTCACTTCACAATTGTTTGTTTTTGAGGTACTCATGCAGAGTATTCCTCAGTCACTTTTTGCGGTTGTTTTTTTTTGTTTTGTTTTTGTTGTTTCAGATTATATGAAAAATATTATTAGTGCAAGTTAAGCAAATTTCACAAAATACTTATTACGAATCAGTACTTATTACGATTTTTTTTTTGTATTTTTGTATGTAAAAAAAACCGCTAATACGTCTGTTCACTACGAAAGTTCAACAAAGACCAAAAAAAATTCATGAATAACATGATTCGAAGTATTATTAATAAATGTATCATTGAATAAGGCTGAAAGTGCTACACTAAAAAACGCTGGTTGGTGTCTTAACGAAACTTTTGTTTTAGAAAAAAGTAATTTTAGCTGTTGTATACCTCTGAAAATGTTGATGAGGTTTGCTGAAGATTATAACAAAATACTATTAAATTCGAAACATGAGCTCATTCTTCAACGTTCTACATCCGATGAGAGATCATATTATTCTACAAATACAACTGATCAGTTGAAATTAACAATTCTGGATATAACATGGAAAATGCCGCATATTCAACTATCGGACTTTGCAAAATTGGAAATGTTTAAGATAATCAACAGCAAAAATTCTATACCAGTTGCATTTCGTAGTTGGGATTGTCATGTAGATCCTGCACTACCAACGAATACAAAGGTTTTATGGAATGTGAAGCTTTTTCCACAAAACGAAAGACCACGATTTCTTATAATTGGTTTACAAAAAGTGAAAAGTAAAGAACAAGGAAATATATTTGACCATTGTAATATCTCTAATTTAAAAGTATATCTAAACTCAGAGTCATATCCATATGATGATTTAAATAATCGTTTTGAAAATGGCCAGTATTCTGTACTATATAATATGTATGCAAAATTTCAACAAAGCTTTTACATGCGAGAACCTGAACCATTGCTGGATGTTAATGATTACAAGTCTTACGCACCGCTTATTGTTGTTGATGTTTCACATCAAAATGAAACTGTTAAAATTGGATCTATTGATGTACGAATTGAATTTGATACTGAAGCAAACAAACCAATTCCAGAAAAAACATCAGCATACTGTTTAGTTATTCATGATCGCTTAATCGAATACTCAACTCTAACAAGTGAAATTAGAAAAATTATTTAATTATAATATTTCTTTTATAAAATGTTTATATATATATATAAATAAAACAACATCTTTTTAATTCTTAATCAATGTATTTTATTAAAACATTTATAGTTTCTTTTTAGTTTAGCTTCGAAAACAAAAATTTTAAACATAAATGACCACAATTTATTGTATTAAAATTTTGATATCTATCATAATTATAACTAATGTTTTTTCCTAAATATTTTATTAATTGTTTTGGTGGTTGCAAATTGCCAAAGCTATCAAAATATTCGATTTGATTGTTGTTTTTCCAGTATGCTACCCAATGTGTGCCAGGCCCCTTTGAAGTATCTAGATTGATTATTCCACATTCTTTTTTAAATGGTTTGCTTGCAAGGGTGTTACACATAAACACACCTCTAAAATTTGGAATATGTTTTGCATATTTTCTCAAGTCTACATCAGAAAGAGCTCTTTTAGGTAGCTTCAGTAAAAATTTTGTTGATAAGGTTTTAAATATAATCCAAATCCTTTTATATCGTTTTAAGAACATGCCTTTTCCCATCGCAATGGCTTCCATTGTACTATTATGTCGTTTTGCTTCAGTCAATTGTTCCTTTCCATTTTTGACTGCATTGATTGGTTTTGTAATGCCAGATACACCACCAGCTAAACCACCAAGTGCGCCCAGTGCAGCGAATATAGGTGCAAGTGGAAGAAAACCTCCATATTTAGGTAGAGGTATTATTCGAGGTGTTTTTATTAATGATTTTTTTCCCCCCTTGAAAATGTTGTTTACTACTTTTCGTGAAATCTTTATAGCATCTTTCAAGTTTTCAGTTTTTTTTATATTCTTTCTTGCACTTTTCAATACATGTCTAAATAGTTGATGTTTATTTACTGAAGACAAACTTTTAGTTTTACTAATAACGTTACCCATTCCGAATTTTGTTTTTGTTTTCATTGCAGTAGTAACAAACCAAGCGTTTGATTTTTCACCGAAACTACTATCGCTAGCATTAACCCTTTGCCAAGCCTTTTCAGTTAAGATTCTATCAGCAATATGTCTTTTCTCTAAATCTTTATTGTTTGAGTATGCTATATCGTGCTCTCTGCAAGCAGTATCCAATGGATTGATTCCTTGATCACCTCTTTCTAAACGTTTCTTTAATTTTGTTCCAGGTCCACAAAATTGATAACCGGGTAAATGAAGTTCAATAGGAAGTTTATTAATTATTTTATTCAGAAAACCTTTACCGATGAAGTATGGATGACGACTGAATATCTTTTTATAAATGATTGTCATATCTATTGATACTTTATCGATTAAAGATTAAAATCAAATTGATTGAAAACAAATAAAAGAGACTGGTTTATATATTATGTTATCATTAGATTTCAGAATGCGTTTTTTTAAACAACATAAAAGGATTAATGTAAGGAATATCGAATCAAAGCCGGGTTCATCAAATAAAATTCGTCATAGTTCATTACTACCGAATTCTATTCGAGCTCTTATTGTGGGTCCATCAAATTGTGGAAAAACAAATGTGATGATCAGTCTTATTGAAAGTCCTCATGGATTGAAATTTAAAAATATTTACTTATATTCAAAGTCAACACAATAACCGAAATATAAGTACTTAGAAAGTCTAATTAAACCTATCAAGGAGATAAATTTTTCATCATTTTCCAATAATGATGATGTTCTATCCCCAGATGAAGTTAAACCAAATTCAGTATTTATATTCGACGATATAGCTTGTGAGAAACAAAATCATGTACGTTCTTACTTCTGTATGGGTCGTCATAAAGATATTGATAGTTTTTATATTATAGTTTTTTTATGTATACCAAAACACTTGATTCGTGATAATGCTAATATGATTATAATTTTTAAACAGGATGTAATGAATATTAAGCATATTTACAATGATCATGTTGGTTCTGATATGACTTTCAAAACATTTCATAAGTTATGTGCCGAGTGTTGGAAAGAAAAATATGGTTTTCTAGTTATTAACAAAGATGCTTCTATGAATAATGGTCGATATAGAAAAGGTTTCGATATATTTATAAATCTATAAAAGAAATATTACAGATATTTTAAAATCAGTACAAGATTAATTATTAAACTAATAGCTTCTCAACTATTAAACCGCTAACTGCTAAACTGATCTGTTTTGGATCTGTTTCTAATTCAATCTGTAAATATGAACACAAATCTAGTTAATAATCTTATTAAAACTCGAAATATTTTAAAAAAGAAATATAAGAATATTTTGCTTGGAGAAATTGCAAATGATGAATTGTTGGAAAAGACATTGAAACCAATATCAAAACCATTAAAAGAATTAGTTCAATCAACTAATAATAACATTATAAAACATGAAAAATATCCGGATAACTCTTTTAAACATGATCTTGAGAATAATAAAGTTACCTTCAGTACACCATATAAAAAGGGTAAGCTTGATTATAACACGTTTTCTCCAAGCTTTAATAACAAGAAAATCGAGAAAAGTTCAAACACGTTTCAATCATTTGATGATGAAAATGATCATGATGACTTTGATGATGATGATGATGATGATGATAATAATGATAATGTTGATAATGAGGATGATAACAATGATGATGATAACACCATTGCAATACATCCCAATCAAAGTGTTCAATATAATTTATCAAAAGTTAACTTAAATATATATGATAAAACCTATGGTCCTCATAAGGATGAAAATCAAATATGGAGACTGGGTAATGAACCCATCGCTTTCAATGCAACCAATATTACTGTAGGTAATTTAAAATGGCCCTTCACATCAGGCTTATATGAATTGTTAGTTTATAAGAAACCAATCATTTATAATAAAACAGATTTAAATAATTATAAACAAATATTGGAGATGACTAATGTCCATAAACGAAATAACAGTATTAATGGTCAAATTAAAGGAAATCGTTCAATTAAATATACATCGATTATTAAAAACCTATTTAAACAACAGAAAATTCATAAGGGAAAAGGTTTAATGAAATTGAATAGAAAAAAGCATAATTATGTTTATTGGAACGATCCTAACGAATTGGTTGATAGATTTCGTCTTTTGATTTCATCAACAACAGCTGGTCACTCAAATCATAATAATGAAATTGTATCAATTATTGAGGAATTGAGAGAAGCAAAAATTATTATATAAATAGACTTAAAAATGTTTAACAATTCATATTCATAAAATGCCTATCGATAATTTTGGACATTATATTGAAAAATCTGTAAGATACCAAAATCAACATTTCAAGATTCATTTGGATAGTGATCGTAATTTCAACTTTAACTTGCGGAGAATAAAAAATATTGCTAGTCCTGTATTGGAAAACGATGCTGTAAACAAAATTTACATGAAAAGTTATTTAAGTGAAATAAAGAAACAACTGGATACAATGTATATGGAGAGAATTAAGGGAATGGAGGGTCGTTTCAACGAAATAATACAACAACAAAACGTGTTGATTACAGAAAAATTTGGTAATGTAGAAACACGTTTAAGTAAATTAATACATGATCAAAGTATAATACTAAATAATCTCAATCAATCACTAAAAAAATGAGATCATTATTTAATTACAAAATAGATTCAGTTGAAGAACGTCTAAATGAAAAAACGAAACTCATTACACATCATTTAAACATAGATATATAAATCGTTTTTGATTTAAATTCAATATCAACAGCATTTAAATTGATGTAATCTAAGATAGACGTTAGAAATGGAGCGACAAGAAGTGGTTCAGGAGCTTCATAAGCAAGCACGTAGAAATTTCATTCGACGTCGAGTGGTGATCAAGGGAATTGATGATCTTTGGCAAGTAGATCTTGTTGAAATGGGTGTTTACTCAAAATATATCAAAGGCTATAGATTTATTTTAACAGTTATAGATACATTTTCAAAGTTTGCTTGGGCTGTACCCGTAAAATCTAAAATTAGTGAAGATATAACCAATGGTATGCAATCTATTTTTTCGCTAAAGAGAATTCCAAAAAACTTGCAAACAGATAATAAATATAATAAAATATTTCAAAACTTGATGATAAAACATAATATCAACCACTATTCTACATATAGTTTCATGAAAGCGTCTATTGTAGAACGATTTAATAGAACTCTAAAAGGAATGATGTGGAAAAATTTTAGTCTACAAGGAAATTATCAATGGGTACATATATGCAAGGATTTAATTAATCAATATAATAATAAAAAGCATAGAACAATTGGAATGACGCCAAAGTCTGTTAACACAGAAAATGAAAGTTCTATACTAAAACAAGTCTATAATCATCCCAAAATATATATATATATATATATATATATATATATATATATATATATATATATATATATATATATTTGGTAAACTAAAAGTTGGAGATCACGTTCGAATTAGCAAATATAAACATATTTTTTCAAAAGGATATACTCCAAACTGGACAACTGAAATTTATAAAATTCGTACTTTACGGAACACAAACCCCATTACTTATTTATTGGAAGACTATCAAAGGAATCCGATTGTTGGTGGATTCTATGAACATGAACTATTAAAGACACATTTTCCAAATACATACTTGATTGAAAATATTATTAAAACTAAGGAACACCAGGCGTACGTAAAATGGTTGGGATTTTCCAATCAACATAATTCTTGGATCAATAAAGATGAACTTCAATAATATTATATATACATACTTCAATATGAGATTTATTTTTTTTTACTATTTTTTTTTATATTATAAAAATTTCAAACAAATTAATAAATAAAATATATAAATACATAAATAGTATTGTTTTGGTTTTTATTTCTTATCAACTTTGTTGTGTATGGTTAGGATCAAGCTTTTGTATTCAAACAACTTAATTAAATCAACTGTTTCAAACACATTCATACATATCAACGAAAAAACCACAACAGAACTTTTAACAACAGAACAACAATACAATAGGGTGGCACTTATATCATCGTTGTTAGTTTTCTCATACAAAATTAGTATACAAATCCTAACCAACCCCGCCCAAACCCCGCCTAAACCCCGCCCAAACCCCGACCAAACTCAGCCAAACCCAGCCAAGCCAAGCCGAGTCGTGCCAGCCCAGTTGCCGAATCTCATTACTCACACACAATTTCAAAAACTTCCAGGTATATAAGTGCCACCCTATTTTAAGCACACATTCATGCCATAAGAACAGGGAGCAAAAAATTTGACATTGGTTCGACATGCCATACAAAATTAGTATAATTTTTTTGCTCCCTGCTCCTACTTCCAGAACTCTCTTCAACACCCTACTCATAAGAAACGAAAATGTACCTCGCTCCACTCAGCATTTCCGCCATTGCTTCACCCACTCACTAGTTTTAGTCAACTAGTTTTACCTCCATTGCTTTCTTCGAGGTTTTTCTGTATAGCACCCAATTTTGATTTTCTTAAAGAAAATTTACTTTTTTAAATACTTTACTTCTCAAGTTATTAAATTCCGTTTTTGGCGCCCAAATTATAGAAATAAAAGGAATTAAAGATAAAGTAAAAAAAAACAACTCTGGCTGTCAAATAAGAGTTTTTTTTTACAGCAACAGTGAAGAAATAGACATGTTTTAAAAATCATCTTGAAAATGTGACATGTTTTTGGGAGCAACTTTAAAAGAAAATAAAAAAAGACATGTCTTAAAAAATCATCCTGAAAATTGGATGTAAAACAATTTACAGGGTATGAAAAAGATATTCAAATTTTTCATTTAATTTTCAACGCGAATAAAAGCAAAATTAATATTCTTAAAGAAACATAGAATGAAAATAAAATTATTCAATACTCTCAAAAAAGACAACGAACGAAATTAAAATTATTTGCTTTTGCTTGATCTGCTTGCCTGGCGTTATTTATCAGCGCGGATGTTTGCCAGCTATAGACATATCGACTACGTTGTCCTGGCACCATTTGTTGTTAAAACAAAGTATTGCCTGATTATTACTTTGCGATTTTACAACTAAATGCATTCGAATTATTATAATTATTGTTTAAATAGATTTATATATATGAAATTAGTTTTAATTTCCTTCAAAAAAAATTCATTTTTCTTTATCAATAAGATCTAAATGCATTGAGATTTTGTTCAAAAAAGATTGACATATCAAACTTTATTATGTAGGGCAACTTTATGTTTTCGAACATACACAAAACTGTTGTATTTTTTTTCATGTTTTTTTACACAAGTGAGATCTGCCAAAACCAAATTGAAATTTTTGGCAAAGTTTAAAAAAAATTTGTTTGCATTAATATTTCTGTGAAAAATTTAATTTTTTTGATGAAGTTCAATAAAAAACACTTCAAACTAAAAACCAAAATTGTATTTTTCTTAATAATGTTAGCATTTATAAGAATAAAGTACGATTCGTTTTACTTTCACCCACCCCTTACTACTCTAATTGAAAACGAATAAAAACATGGGGATGTGAATTGCAGAACACCAAAAATGCTAAAGTAATCCACTTTCGAGTGAATTCGGATTCTAGAACATACCCGTATCGGGTATGTTCCAGGTTTTGACTCGGATTGAAAACGAAAAATTTTTTGAATCCCCATAATTTATAAATTGGTGTTCTGAATTGAACATGTTTTTCCACATTCGAAGTTTATGTTCGAAAAAAAAAAATACAAATGTCAACGGCCACAGCTACGCAAAAATCGACGGCGGTCGTCAAAAAAGTTGCAAAAAAATTAACAAATTACAAAAGTAACACCCAATTTTCACGATGATTTTTTTACATGTCTTTTTTGTTTGTAGGCATATTAGGTAGATAAGAAAGAGGGGTAGCAAAAGAAACGTGGTTTCTGTTTTCGTGATTTTTTTACAACAACAATGAAGAAAAATACATCTCTTCCTTTTAGCTGTCATTCGCAATTTTACTATTATATTTTATTTGCATTCGTCTGTTAAGGTTGTTATTTCTCTGTGTTCTTCTTTATTTTTCTTGTTTTAAAGCGACAAGTGCTTGTTTTTTGTTTTGTGTGTATATAAATAAAATAAATATAAATAAAAAGTTCAAATAAATATAAACCATGTGGAAAAACGAAATTGTGGAGCTTTTAATATCTAAATATCAGGAACACGAAAACTTGTATGATGTACGTAATCCTACATATATGGACCGTATCAAGCGATCTAGCTCTTTGTTCACAATCTGCCAAGAGCTAATGATATATACTTTTTAAAGTTATATTTTAATAATAGACGAAATTATTTCAATTAATGTACTTATAATAATTTAACTTGATTTATTTTATTTTATTTATTTATTTATTTATTAATGTCCATAAAATGTTTACATACTTATTTAAGTTTACAAAATTTATCTAAGATGAGTTTAAGAGTACATATATCTTTAACAACGCAAAAATTATTTGAAAATTAGAATATATACTACATTATACATCAGTACATAACAAGAATTGGAGGAAAAAATATTATAAAAACCTATTTGAATATAGTTTTGATTTTATCTATAAAAAAGAAACTTAATCTACTTAAAACTAATTAGATTGACGCAAGTGCATTAATATGAGTAAAATCCGAGAAAGTGCAGCGGCGTTGGAAATTTTGTAATAATCTATTAATTCTACATTCTACTAATTCAATATCTGCTAGTGCATGAAGTCGTGTTTCCAAATTGCCTGGTATACTTCCGGAACTGCACGACAAAGAAAGGTTTCACATAGTCGCGTCTGATAATTTGTGCTTTTGATGGACTCTCCACTAGTGAGGTATTGGAGTGTAGCTGCCAGTTTCTCTGCTGGAGTTATCGCTTCTCTCAAGATGGTGTCTTGTTTTACTATATCACCTTCGATTTTTGCGAGTATCAAATTAAATGTCTCTCGGTTTATTCTGATATAGTTCAGAAGAGACGACTTATCTCCCAAGAAGTCGTTCATAAGAAACGAAAATGTACCTCGCTCCACTCAGCATTTCCGCCATTGCTTCACCCACTCACTAGTTTTAGTCAACTAGTTTTACCACCATTGCTTTCTTCGAGGTTTTTCTGTATAGCACCCAATTTTGATTTTTTTAAGAAAATTTACTTTTTTAAATACTTTACTTCTCAAGTTATTAAATTCCGTTTTTGGCGTCCAAATTATAGAAATAAAAGGAATTAAAGATAAAGTAAAAAAAAAACAACTCTGGCTGTCAAATAAGAGTTTTTTTTACAGCAACAGTGAAGAAATAGACATGTTTTAAAAATCATCTTGAAAATGTGACATGATTTTGGGAGCAACTTTACAAGAAAATAAAAAAAGACATGTCTTAAAAAATCATCCTGAAAATTGGATGTAAAACAATTTACAGAGTATGAAAAAGATATTCAAATTTTTCATTTAATTATCAACGCGAATAAAAACAAAATTAATATTCTTAAAGAAACATAGAATGAAAATAAAATTATTCAATACTCTCAAAAAAGACAACGAACGAAATTAAAATTATTTGCTTTTGGTTGATCTGCTTGCCTGGCGTTATTTATCAGCGCGGCTGTTTGCCGGCTATAGACATATCGACTACGTTGTCCTGGCACTATTTGTTGTTAAAACAAAGTATTGCCTGATTATTACATTGCGATTTTACAACTAAATGCATTCGAATTATTATAATTATTGTTTAAATAGATTTATATATATGAAATTAGTTTTAATTTCCTTAAAAAAAAATTCATTTTTCTTTATCAATAAGATCTAAATGCATTGAGATTTAGTTCAAAAAAGATTGACATATCAAACTTTATTATGTAGGGCAACTTTATGTTTTCGAACATACACAAAACTGTTGTATTTTTTTCATGTTTTTTTTACACAAGTGAGATCTGCCAAAACCAAATTGAAATTTTTGGCAAAGTTTAAAAAAAATTTGTTTGCATTAATATTTCTGTGAAAAATTTAATTTTTTTGATGAAGTTCAATAAAAAACACTTCAAACTAAAAACCAAAATTGTATTTTTCTTAATAATGTTAGCATTTATAAGAATAAAGTACGATTCGTTTTACTTTCACCCACCCCTTACTACTCTAATTGAAAACGAATAAAAACATGGGGATGTGAATTGCAGAACACCAAAAATGCTAAAGTAATCCACTTTCGAGTGAATTCGGATTCTAGAACATACCCGGACAACTGTCGTAGTTGCTATCGAATTTACAATCTTATGGTACCGTATAATATTTTCGACAAGCAAAATTTTGTAGATGAATTATATTGTAAAAGATTGTGATAAATAAAATTATTATGAAACACCCGGTTAAATATCTGTCAAAACATTCATAAATTTTTTTAACACAAAATTAAAAATAATTCAAATAAACGAAATGGACATATTCTACAAGCACATAATTCAAGAAAAAATTAAATTAAATCGTTTTAAAATAAAATTACATCATTCCACTTTTTAACTCATAGAGTGCGATTTTTCTTTTTTTAAGTTCAAGTTCGCTTTTACGCATTTCTCAAATAGCTTTTCTATATTGATCTTTCTTTTTGATTTCCTCTTTATATAAATTTAATTTCTCTTCCTTAGCTTTAAATATTTTTCTGGTGTAACGTTCAATTTCCGACAGTTTCTAGTTTCAGTTCTAAGCACAACTCTTTTAGTTTAACTTGTTCTTCCAAAAGCGTTACTTTTTCTTTATTCTTTGTTTTTCTATTTTTATTAAGCGGGGTTGAAGTACAGGGCTCTTCAATTTCTTCAATACTCGTGGTAGCGACTAAATTTGGATCGACGTTTGGGGAAATAGCTTTCGGTCTTTTAATTCCAAATGCATCTTTATGTTGTATAACAGCACGCATATCTAATAAATTAATGGTTGCTTCTTTTATAGCTGAAAAAGATAGCTTTTTAAATGGGTCTCCACCTGTAGCATAGCTTTCAGCTTTATTATGTGCTAGTTTTTTCAATTTAAATTTAAAGTCAGCCTACACTTTCATCCAATCCTCTACAGAACGCGATGGCGGACCAATACAATTTAAATCATCCGAAATGGTGTTCCACTCTTCCTTAACATTTACCTTTTGTAAACTTTTCTGTAAAGCCCTTTGCCAAATAAGGTTTCTGTTCCATTATTTCAAGAACTTAGGCGTTCAAAAGAACTGCCAAAAGACTTTGAGACTCAAAAAAGAAATGAAACGAGGCTAAACAGCCAAACTAGGCCTTTTCCAATTCAACTCTGATTTTATTCTTCAATTTGTCTAGCTTATATACTTTTTGTGAAAATTATTTTAGTCATCTAGAATGATTAACACATGTTTGTTTACAACACATGTTTGTTTATAGAAGAAACTGTAATATAAGTAAATATTCACCCTTATTGCGTTTGGCGTAGTAGAAAAACGACCGGGTATGTTCCAGGTTTCGACTCGGATTGAAAACGAAAACCTTTTTGAATCCCCATAATTTATAAACTGGTGTTCTGAATTCAGCATGTTTTTCCACATTCGAAGCTTATGTTCGAAAAAAATAATAATACAAGCCTGTGTTAGATAACACGGGCGCATAGGTCAGACGTAGAATACGTTAGTCATTTTGCAATTAAAATATATGAATTAAATATAATTTTTGATAAATGATTTAAATCTATCAATAAATTTTATGATATGGCAGCACAATAGATTAGCTGCTTTCCAACTACTTCCCAATGTATTCACAGAAATGTGTTTAGGAAAAACGCCATTGATATAGTGAGCGTATACATCGCCAATCCTTTGTATTAATGTACATACACACACATTTACACGCTGCTCGCAGAAGTAAACAAACGACAGCAAAGATCTGTAAACTTTCAAGCACACACAAGTGTCTACGCTCCCCTCCCTTCATTTTATGTTCCCCTCCAAACGAACTAACAACCGACCGATCCAACAAAACGAAATGTACACACACACACATTTACACGCTGCTCGATAAATAAACAAAGCACAGCAAAGCCAAAATCATTTGATTTCACAACAACAACAAAAACAACAGCGGCATTTACAAACCAACAACAGCGGCATGTACAAAAAAAATCTAAAATATCATGCTCTAAAATATTTATTTCCTTAACTAAATAAAACTTTTATATATAGACATACAATTTTTTAATGTAATTCGAAACAAAACATATTACCAAAACTGAGTAACATATAAAAATTGCTAAAATATGTTTTAATATATAAGTAAAAGTGGGTGAAAGTTGACAAACATTTTCTAAAAATTTTGTGCTCAAGATCAACACCCCTACCTTACCGTATAACGAAAATATTCAAAACAAAGCAAAAAATTTTGTATTTTTGATAAAAATCAAGTATGAATACATTTCTTTTTATTTCGTTTACTTCAACAAATTATTATTATTATTATTATTATTAAAGAAATAAAACAATAAATTAATAAAAAACATAATAAAAATTACATTTATTTACATATGTATGTATATATGTATATTCATAAAAAGTAGATGCATTAAAAATTTTAATTTATTTAGCTTACATTGAGCTCTCTTCAGATGATAAATCTAAATCAACAACACAACATTTGATTGGATGGATTTTGAAAACAAAGGGACTAGTGGACTATTGTAACTGCCATAGGAAAACCCTCATCATTGGCTGTGATGCGAATGCCCACAATACAGTATGGGGAAGCACTGATACGAATAAAGAAGGTGAGTCACTCCTAGAATACCTATTACTTACTAACATGGGGATTGCAAATAGGGGGAATAGCCCAACGTTTTGCAACGCCATCAGAGAAGAGGTTCTCGATCTGACACTTATAACTAACAAATCTCTTGATGTGATCAGGGATTGGAAGGTCTCTGAAGAAGACTCCATGTCTGATCATAAACACATCCTTTTTGAAGTTAGGGGATTGATGAAGAGTCAATCGCTCTACAGAAACCCCAGGGCAACAGATTGGATAAAATACTCGCAGGATCTGCAGTCTAGGATCACTGGAAACACATTTTCCATTACATCACCTGCGGAATTGGATGCATCAATCGAAAGACTAACTGATGCAATCATATCCTCATTTCAAGACAACTGTCTTGTCAGGATAAAATCCTCCACGAAGAGGGTACCTTGGTGGAACAGAAATCTTGGGAAATTGCGAAGAAAGGCAAGACTGGAATTCAACAGAGCCAAACAAACTGGAAATTGGGGAGAGTACAGAGAGGCCCTAACCACTTACAACAAGGAGCTAAGGAAGTCCAGGAGAAAATCATGGGAACTTTTCTGTGAAGATCTTAAGGAAGTCCCGGCCACAGCCAGGCTGCACAAAGCACTTTCGAAGAGGGGCACGAACCCGATAAGCACACTGAAGGGGCCAGATGGCACCTATACAGATACTTTCAAAGGGACACTAGAGCTTCTACTTAGAACTCACTTTCCTGATTGCAGGTTTGGAGCTTCGGACACTGACACTCCAGCTGCATGGCCGCATGCTCAGCGAAGGTCAACGAACCAGGTCATTAGGAAAATAGTGACCTTTGAGACGATAAAATGGGCTGTAAATTCTTTCAGACCTTACAAATCACCGGGGCCGGTTGGTATCTTTCCGGCCCTGCTGTCAAAAGGAGGTACCGTACTCTATCGGAAGATGGTTAACATATTTCGATTAAGTTTAACAATAGGACATGTCCCAAGGACTTGGAGAGCGGTAGGGGTCATATTTATACCCAAGGGTGGAAACAGACCCCCAGAATCTCCCAAGTCCTACAGACCAATTAGTCTATCATATTTTATGTTGAAGACGATTGAAAAACTATTGGACCAATACCTCAGGATGGAGGTACTTTCCATGAGACCTCTGCATAGGCTCCAATTTGCCTACCAGAAGGGCAAATCAACTACCACGGCACTGCACAATATTGTCCGGGATATTGAAAAGGCAATGGAATCGAAGGAAATAGCCCTGTGTGTATTCATGGACATTGAGGGTGCCTTCGACAATGCGAACTTCCTCGCAATGGAAACAGCACTCACTACTAGAGAAGCTGATCCTGTGATAGTACGATGGGTCAGCTGTATGCTGAACCAAAGGTCGATTAAGGGCTCACTTGGATCCACGGATCTCACAGTAACTGCGGTTAAGGGATGCCCACAGGGCGGAGTATTATCTCCCATTCTATGGTCTGTATTAGTGGATGACCTGATCGGGCTACTTAACCGGAGGGGACACAGAACCATCGGCTATGCGGACGATATCTCCGTAATAATCAGGGGGAACCATGCAGGGACGATTGCAGACCAAATGCAAGACGCCCTAGACAAGATGCATGAATGGTGCACTTCGGAAGGGCTATCTGTTCACCCAGCGAACACGATCATTGTACCATTTACCAGGAAAAGGGTGATTAATTTACCCAGTCTCTGGATGCGTGGCATCGAGATAGTTCCCAAGGAGAGGGTAAAATATCTGGGTCTCGTCTTGGATATGAAACTCACCTGGGAACCGCACCTCGAGTCAGTACTGGGAAAGGCCACGAGGAGCCTTTGGACAGCGAGGCAACTACTTGGTAGATCATGGGGTGTGAGCCCCAAAATGACCTTCTGGATATATATCCAGATGGTGAGACCAACCATACTGTACGGGGCTCTGGTTTGGTGGAGGAAGACCGTGCAGGTTACAAAGACTTGCATGCCTATGCGTCACAGGGGCCATGAAAACAACCCCAACGTTGGGTATGGAAGCTCTTCTGAACCTTGCACCGCTCCATCTGGCTATACAAGAGGAGGCAGCTATAAGGGCAATCTCTATCTACGGAAAAGAGAACCTTAGGGCGGGCAACCTAACTGATCATCTGGCTATCCTCAGGGGAATTGGGGACATACTAGATATGTCTCAGGCGGGCGACCATATGGACCCGGTATACGGTTTCGACAGGAAATACAGGGTCCTCTTCCCCACAAGAGAATAATGGTGCGCAAACCCAGGATGGCTAAGAGATGGATCGCAAATGTGGTACACGGACGGCTCAAAAACGCTCCAAGGAGTTGGGGCGGGAATAGTGGGGCCTAGAGCATACAGGTCTATAACATTGAGCAAGGATACGACAATTTTCCAAGCGGAACTTTACGCGATACTGGAAATTGTGGAGATCTTATCCGAGTGAGGATACAGGGGAATACAGGTTAAGATATTCTCGGACAGCCAATCGATTCTTGAGGCCCTGAGAGGCTGTACGTACATGTCCAGATTATTACTGGAATGTCAAAACAGGCTCAATGACCTGGCGACTCATAACCAGATTACTCTGATATGGGTACCAGGGCAACAAAAGTCTGCTTAAAGGGGAGATTTCGAAATGGACATCGTCCAGGATTGCACAACATTGGAATGACATCAATGGATTATGTCACTCCAAGAAATTCCTACGCTTTGACGCTGGGAGGGCGGAAGTGGCTCTAAGACTGGACAGAAGAAGCCTACGGACGGTGGTAGGGGCGCTCACAGGCCATTACACTTGCAAAGCCCACCTATACAGAATGGGCTTATCTGACACGGACATCTGCAGATTTTGCGGTGAAGATGAGGAGTCGATGGAACACTTGATAACAAACTGTGGGGCATAGTGCACAGGAGACACAGGACTCTACATGCATATACGCTGAGTGAAGAGGATCTGCTAATGCTCCCACTGAGGGAGCTGATCCTATTTGCGAACGTATTAAACTGTTAAGGACAGGGGAAGCACAATAGATCAGCAATGGTCGCAGTGCAAAGGGCCATCCTGGACCAAACCCCCTTTACATTACTTACTTACTTATGGATTTTGGGGAATAACACACTAAATTCTTACCATAACCAGATAGTTGTTATTAGCACCACTTATATAACAAAGAAAAGGGAATTCCCCTTACTTCACGCAATTTGAAAACTTCTTAATGTACAGGCCAGAAGTTGTGAAAATGCTAAAAGACAGAAAATATGCTATATCAGGCACTACAAATGCTAAAAATGGTAATCCACAATGCTGCAGTAAACAATTTAACGAAATCAAAACGACGCAAATCGAAATCAAAACGATGCAAATCGAACCGACGCAACTCGGACCGACGAAACTTGAAATTGCAACGACGCAAATCGAATTTTTCCAGATTTCAAAAAGCGACGCAAATCGAAACAACTCAAATCGGGACGACGCAAGTCGGGGCTCTAGTGTATTCTTAAAGAAACATAGAATGAAAATAAAATTATTCAATACTCTCAAAAAAGACAACGAACGAAAATAATATTATTTGCTTTTGGTTGATCTACTTGATTTGATATACCGTTACATCGTACAACTTTTGAACATGAAACATGCTCTTGTTAGTTTAAATTCACATCAACAAATACAAAGACTTTACAAGCTGGCTTTGATTTTACAATTTTTTAAAAGATATTATTAATTTTATTCTCATTTCTTCTTCTAGATGCGTTAATTATCAGCGCGGCTTTTTGCCGGCTATAGGCATATCGACTACGTTGTCTTGGCATCCATATGTTGTTAAAACAAAGTATTGCCTGATTATTACATTGCGATTTTACAACTAAATGCATTCGAATTATTATAATTATTGTTTAAATAGATTAAATAGATATATGAAATTAGTTTTAATTTCCTTCAAAAAATTCATTTTTCTTTATCAATAAGATCTAAATGCATTGAGATTTAGTTCAAAAAATATTGACATATCAAACTTTAATATGTAGATAACTTTGTGTTTTCGAACATAAACAAAATTGTTGTATTTTTATCATGTTTTTTTACACAAGTGAGATCTGCCAAAACCAAATTGATATTTTTGGCAAAGTTTAAAAAAAATTTGTTTGCATTAATATTTCTGTGAAAATTTAATTTTTTTGATGAAGTTCAATAAAAAACACTTCAAACTAAAAACCAAAGTTGTATTTTTCTTAATAATATTAGCATTTATTATAAGAATAAAGTACGATTCATTTTACTTTCACCCACCCCTTCCTACTCTAATTGAAAACGAATAAAAACATGGGGATGTGAATTGCAGAACACCAAAAATGCTAAAGTAATTCACTTTCGAGTGAATTCGGATTCTAGAACATACCCGGACAACTGTCGTAGTTGCTATCGAATTTACAATCTTATGGTACTGTGTAATATTTTCGACAAGCAAAATTTTGTAAATGAATTATATTGTGATAAATAAAATTATTATGAAACACCCTGTTAAATATCTGTCAAAACATTCATAAATTTTTTAAACACAAAATTAAAAATAATTCAAATAAACGAAATGGACATATTCTACAAGCACATAATTCAAGAAAAAATTAAATTAAATCGTTTTAAAATAAAATTACATCATTCCACTTTTTAACTCATAGAGTGCGATTTTTCTTTTTTTAAGTTCAAGTTCGCTTTTACGCATTTCTCAAATAGCTTTTCTATATTGATCTTTCTTTTTGATTTCCTCTTTATATAAATTTAATTTCTCTTCCTTAGCTTTAAATATTTTTCTGGTGTAACGTTCAATTTCCGACAGTTTCTAGTTTCAGTTCTAAGCACAACTCTTTTAGTTTAACTTGTTCTTCCAAAAGCGTTACTTTTTCTTTATTCTTGGTTTTTCTATTTTTATTAAGCGGGGTTGAAGTACAGGGCTCATCAATTTCTTCAATACTCGTGGTAGCGATGTGTAGCGTTATGTTGTATAACAGCACGTATATCTAATAAATTAATGGCTGCTTCCTTTATAGCTGAAAAAGATAGCTTTGTAAACGGGTCTCCACCTGTAGCATAGCTTTCAGCTTTATTATGTGCTAGTTTTTTTCAATTTAAATTTAAAGTCAGCCCACACTTTCATCCAGTCCTCCACAGAACGCGATGGCGGACCAATATAATTTAAATCATCCGAAATGGTGTTCCACTCCTCCTTAACATTTAGCTTTTGTAAACTTTTCTGTAAAGCCGTTTGCCAATAAGGTTTCTGTTCCATTATTTCAACTAGCCTCGAAAATTGACCAGTAGTTGTGACTTTTACTCTAAAATGTATGTACATTTGTATTCATAAATATATACATATATATGTATGTATGTACGAATAAAATCATGTTTTAATTATGTATATTAATTATACTTTTTTCACTACTTACATTTTGTTTCCTTCCTTTTAATTATTTTAAACAAATTTGAATAATGTCGTGATCAAATAAAACGAGAGTTTTATACACTTTTTACAGACGAATACGCCAAACTTGGTACTGTTTTAACGGCGTGTTTTGTAATAGATTTCAAAAGCGTCGCACAGTGGCTGAAAATCGTTTTTCATTGGCCAAAAGCCAAATTTTTTTTGTCACCGATTTTTAAAATTTTTACTCCATTTTGGAGCTAATATATCCATATTAAGGTAGCCAAAAAATTAGGTTAAACTATTGATAATTGTGGGCGTGGCATGCTGTCAAACTCAAATGTTTTTTGTTATTTCAGTAAAAGGTGTTTTTTTTATCAGTTTTTTGTCAAAACTAAATGGTTTTAGATTATAGTCTTTAGTTGTTGTAAGTGGTTACCGCTCTAGCGTTTAATATTAGAGGTGTTATGAAATATTTATGAAACTACTATATTTTTCTAAAAATTAAACTTTAGTGGAATAGAACTTCTAGGCAACAAAAGGGAACAAGAAACGTATACCACCCGAAGAAAGGCGAAGGTGTCTTCTTTCACCCCATATATACTTTTGCACCCGCCACGAACACTTTTTTAATTTTAATGAAATTACTCCAAAAAAATTCAAATTACTCTAATTTAAACAGCTCTATAATTACTCGTATACAATGGTGTATTAAATTTTCACTTTTTTGCCTAAAGGTTTATGTTTTTTACTTTAGACTACGTAAAACTAAAATAATTAAATATAAAACCTGCGAAAGGGTTTTATGGCTTTGTTTTGATCAGCAAAAAATCAGTAATAAAAATATCACAATAGGTTCTACAGTAAACATATGATCTCTTTCTAATATAACTGTTAGGGTCAGCCAAAGTCATAAACAATTTTATAATAATAATCGCGACATTAAACCACTAAAGATAAAAAGAACCCCATATTGACGAGATACTAATTAGTTTTACCTGATATTAAAGTATGGATAACAAGTGCAGTTTTGTTCAATTCAAGTACTACCTGCTATGAAATTGAAGATCAATGTGTGAATAACATGTATCTAAAAATTTATAAAACTACGGATTCGGTAAGGGATTACTCAATAATAAGTTAATCCTTTACGTGTACGTACGTATATTTGCAAGTGATAAATTATAACAGACTCAAATAAAAATATTCAGAAAAATATGGAGAGCTTCGGTTATAAAGAACTGGCCGAAGAGTATTTTAGAAATAAAAACCACGAAGATGTTCTTACTTACGTTAAAATAAAATTAAACTTAAATTCGTGTAGCACCGAAATACAAGAACAATTATCTAATTTTGTATAAGTACTAAAAAAACGCTACAAAGAAGTTAGCTACTATAAAACAAAAGTTTTATATAAAAAGTGGAAAGTGGTTAGAAGTGGTCGCTGCAGAAACAGCAAAGCAAGATAAGGTTGGAAGACCACGCAAATCATTGGACAACTGCAGCGATAAATCTAAGAGGCGGAAACTTAAAGATGTTAACGATGCAATTGATTGTACAAATATAAAAGAATCTTTCCTACATCAATTACGATCACAGAACCAATTAACAAAAGTGGATATCATTGAAAAAGTTATTAAAGCTAGTCCAGTGAGAACAAAACGAATTCTTAAAAGTATACCAAATCTGAGCGATGCAATACAGTACACAAATGAGGAGGCATTAGTCTTATTTCTGGATTTGAAATTAACAAAACAGCAATATATTAAGCTCAGATTGCGTGCGATTAAAAAGGGCTCAAATATCTATCCAGCATATCATCACATAACTGCTGTTTGCCATCAAAGAACACTATTAGAATCATACCAATTTCGGCAGAGGTACAACTACAATCTCTACTTGATCACACAGCCGAACGCTTGCTACAATCAATACCAGGAAATGCGTTAAAGAAATATGGAAACACAAAGCTAACTCTTTTTTGCAATTGGGGATGTGATGGTTCTTCGGGACAAAACCAATACAAACAAGTTGTATGTGAAAATATTTCGGACTCGGATATGTTCATGGTATCAATTTTACAATTGCGATTGAAAAAGATTTTGGAAGATTCAGAGCCTTCGACTAGTACAACGCAAACAATGGATATTTGGAAAAATGAGACACCATCTTCTACGAAATACTGCAGGCCAATCAAATTTGAATTAAAAAAGAAACTCGTGATGCCATTAACAAAGAAATTAGTGATATCAAGGCCCAAATTACAACACTACAGCCATTACAATTACAGTTAGATGGGCAGCAAATTGAAGTAAGCTACCAATTAGAACTTACAATGATAGATGGAAAAGTAGGTCAGGCTTTGACTAACACGAAGGCTGAATCCAGCTGCATTATATGCCAAGCAGCATCAACCCAATTAAACCAAGTTCCGACAAAATCATTAGATAATACCGATGCATATGAATTTGGATTATCACCACTACATGCAAGAATACGACTTATGGAACATATACTAAAAATAAGTTATGATTTGGATTTCGGGTCTTCAGGATCCATAAGAAACAATGAAACCAACAAAGAGTTAAGAAGTTAAAAAAATAAACATGTTCAACATGTTCATCGCAAAATTGGATTGATTATAGATCAGCCAAAACAAGGGTCAGGCAATACAAATGATTGCAATACCGCACGAAGATTCTTTTTAGATCCAGAAACAACATCTGAAATAACAGGAGTGGATTTAAACCTTATTTTTTTTCAAATTCATTTTATTCGATAAAAATTAGTATTGCAAAAAAGTTTGGCCTCAGCGTTCTTTGGACATTGTTGAGGCAAGTTGGCAAAATTGTTATAAGTTAAATTCTTAATTATTCAAAAAAAAAAAAATAATAATAATAATAATAATAAATAACAACAAACATAATAGCAGTAATAAATAATAATAATAATAAATAAAAAGTAATAATAATGATAAATAAATAAATATAGTAAAATTATTATAAAATAAATATAGTTTGATATATACATGTACACTTAATTATGATTCTTTATATTAAACTGTTTAATTATTTTAATGAGATCAGTATCGTTCATATCACAGTAGAAGTTATCAAAAAAGTATTCTTTAATAGCTTTCTTGAAGACTGAAATTCGTTAAATGTTTCTTATGTCTTCCGATAACCCATTATATTCCATACTACCCATATATTCCACCCTTTGTTTGGTTTTTTCTAAGCGACAACGCGCTATTTTCAAATTATTCGCATTCCTTGTATAACGCAGATTGATTTCTCAAGAACAGAATAGTATGGTGACCAATTTTATGTATAGATTTATAGACATACAGTAAAAGTTGTAATTTATATAATCCATGTATGGGAAGTATTGTTTTTGACAAGTCTCTGTATAAAGATAGCGTGGAAAAAGACAATGGCAAGTTAAAAACAGTTTTAAGCGCTTTATTCTGAAATCTCTGAAGTGATTTAAGCTCGTTAGATTTATTCCAGCCGTACGCAATAGGAAGGTAACTTAAGTGACTATGGATCAAGGATTGGTAAATGATTAATTTTGTCTTAGTACAAAATTTGTTTTTAAATTTATAAATCAAACCTGTAGCTGATGCAACTTTAACTTTTAGGTTTTTTATATGAATATCCCACGAAAGGTTACTTTGTATGTATACACCTAGATACTTTGTCGAAAATTCCTCTTGTACAACTTTCCCATCCACAAAAATGCTAAAGTTTTGATTGTCTGACATGTATGGTTTAAATCTTAAAAGCTTTGTTTTTTCTGCATTTATGCATAGCCTATTTATCCTCGCATACTCCATAATCAAAGCTGTGTCATATTCCATATAAGCTTTTAGAGCGGTTTCATGTTTATATGGGTAAAAAATACTTATATCATCAGCATACATAATCAATTTTCCAAAAAGTTGTAGGATTTTAGGTCGTTGACATAAACGCTAAATAGCAATGGGCCCAAAACACTTCCTTGTGGCACTCCATACTCAACAGGGCCAACGCGGCTTTTGTGATTATTTATTTCAACATATTGTTTTCTGTCCGTTAGGTAACTTCTTATCAAGGCTATTGCTCGACCATCTACTCCATAATAACCGAGCTTTTCGATAATAATTTTATGATCGACAAGATCAAACGCTTTTGAAAAGTCATAAAAGATACCAGCTACACCACAAAACCCATCATCTAGTCCTTTACATATATTATTTATTACATTTATAACTGCTTCTTCAGTCCACATCCTTTCTTGAATCCATATTGGTAGTCGTATAACAAATTATTTTCATTAAAATATGTTGACAGTTGTTGGTAAAGTAGTTTTTCAAAGATTTTGTCAATAATTGGAAGTAACGCTATCGGCCTAAATTTCTGTACTTGCGAAGCATTATTCTCCTTAGGTATCGGTATAATTTTGGCAATCTTCAACCCTTCTGGAAATTTAGAACTTCTAATTATGTTGTTAAATATTTTAGTTAGGTAGGGAGAAATTATATCACTGCAATGAAATAAAATTTTTGGTGATATATCATCATATCCACAGCTTTTACTCAAATCAAGCTTCATGATAATATTTGTAATTTCAATCTCTGTTGTATTATTGAAATTAAAAGTACTTTGACAGTTTTAATATGTTATTGTTTGTTGTTGGCTTAGCTAGGTATATGCCTGCATTTCAATGGCGCTAACCAAATCATCAGTACCCTTTTAGCCAAATCATGATTGAAAGCATTCAAAGCTCGTATACTTATGCAAACAATTACAAATATATATGAGAATTCTATCAGAACTCTATCATATTTTACTATTTGTAATCAACAAAAACAAAAGTATAAATAGCTATAGAAGCTTTTGTACAATCACAACACAACAAACAATTATAATTGACTTGCGTCCTTTTGTTTTTTCTTTTTACGCCTTTATACAATTAATCGCCCGTTGGGTGATAATGAAAGTATTTATAAGGCAATGAAAAAAACAAAATTTATAATAACAATATTTATCAAATTTGTTATTCGAGATATTCTCCAAAATAACTATTTTAATATGT
The DNA here is from genome assembly GCA_963681545.1 of Germaria angustata. Taxonomy (NCBI): domain Eukaryota; kingdom Metazoa; phylum Arthropoda; class Insecta; order Diptera; family Tachinidae; genus Germaria; species Germaria angustata. The sequence continues at coordinate 44,009,961 of OY813002.1, read as the reverse complement.
TATTGTTTTTTGTTGGCTTAGCTAGGTATATGCCTGCATTTCATTGGCGCTAACCAAATCATCAGTACCCTTTTAGCCAAATCATGATTGAAAGCATTCAAAGCTCGTATACTTATGCAAACAATTACAAATATATATGAGAATTCTATCAGAACTCTATCATATTTTACTATTTGTAATCAATCATGATTTGGCTAAAAGGGTACTGATGATTTGGTTAGCGCCAATGAAATGCAGGCATATACCTAGCTAAGCCAACAACAAACAATAACATATTAAAATAGTTATTTTGGAGAATATCTCGAATAACAAATTTGATAAATATTGTTATTATAAATTTTGTTTTTTCATTGCCTTATAAATACTTTCATTATCACCCAACGGGCGATTAATTGTATAAAGGCGTAAAAAGAAAAAACAAAAGGACGCAAGTCAATTATAATTGTTTGTTGTGTTGTGATTGTACAAAAGCTTCTATAGCTATTTATACTTTTGTTTTTGTTGATTACAAATAGTAAAATATGATAGAGTTCTGATAGAATTCTCATATATATTTGTAATTGTTTGCATAAGTATACGAGCTTTGAATGCTTTCAATCATGATTTGGCTAAAAGGGTACTGATGATTTGGTTAGCGCCAATGAAATGCAGGCATATACCTAGCTAAGCCAACAACAAACAATAACATATTAAAATAGTTATTTTGGAGAATATCTCGAATAACAAATTTGATAAGTACTTTGACAGTGCTGTAGTGTTCTCAGACTGTTGCATGAATCTCCAGGCTGGCATATAATTTGTTGTTTTAGCGTCTTTGCAATTTGAAGAAAATAATTGTTGAAAATATCACACTTTTGGTCATCTGCAATGCTGTTACCATTGTCATCAGTAATTTTTATTTCACTCTTATATTTTCGACCTAGACTTTTGTTTAAAAACTTCCAACTTTTTTTTGGATCCTGCTGAATTTGACGCAAATTATTATAATAATAATTATTCATGCATAACTTGCAGGCTTTTTTTATGACACCACTAACTCTCTTTAGTATACCTTCAATATTACATCTACTTTTTCTTCGCATTTTAAGTAATTTTTCCTTATAATTTATTAGTTCCAATAAGTTGTTATTCATCCAAGGGGTCAACTCGTTTTTAATATACATTCGTTCTCGCTTTTCAGTAGTAGCATTTTTAGCCGCAAATGATATAAGGTCAATTATATTCGAAGTATCTTCCGAAGGATTTCCAGTTTCACGATACAATTTCAATATGTTGTTAAGGTTATTTCTGGCTTGGTCATAGTCACAAATTTTTTTGATTGATGCAATATAATCGGATGTAGTAACGTGTGTATTTAATCTAATAGATAATATGTTATGATCTGTTAAACTGCATGCAATAGTATCTATGAAAATGTCTTCTGTGATGTTACTATAAACATTATCAATGCAAGTCCCAGATTTAGGTCGCGTTATCAATTTGTGACAATTTTTATAACTAAAGCTTGAAAGTATATTTACAAGCTCAAATGATATCGAATTTTGTAAAAGGTCAATATTAGAATCACAAACAATCATACCAGGAGAGTTACCACAATAAGACAATAAATTCTCCATGAAACTCGAAAAAGTATTTAAACAGCATTTTTGCGATCTATAAAATGAGGTAAACTTGAAAGGTTTTCCATTGATTTTTAGGTTCTCTAACGAAATTGTAATTGACTCTATAAAATCTTTGCTTTCACATTTATCTATTTTATAATTTACACTTTTGTTTATGTAAATCGAAGTACCACCATATCCATCTAGTCTGCAACAGTGTACTGCATCATATCCAAAAATATTGTAGATTTGCGATACATTTGAAGAGAACCAAGTCTCTTGAACTGCTATTATAATGGGTAGTTTGGGAAACTTTGATATCATAAACTTGAATTTATTAAACTTTTCTACTGATGAAATGCTTCGCATGTTTACAGATATAATATTAAACAAGGGAAAATTTAGTGTTTGATAGTAATTTTTAAATGAAATAAAATTCGTAAAATGTTTATTATCCATAATGGAAAAGAGAAAAGAGAAATATAAATCAAAAACCTTAATTAACGTAAGAGATATTCTATTGAACAGCTGCAGAATTTTCATCATCATCATCTTCTTCTCTAACAGTCTGGGCTCGAAACGATCTGCGTTTTTTTTTTGGTTGGTAGTGGCCTCTAATAACAGATCATCCACTTCGATCATATTCTTTATAAGCTTTGGTCGAGATGTCGAACTTTTCTTGACATATACTTTTCCATCATATGTGTATATCGAGCTATATCCAACATTTTTCAAAGTCTTGGCATATTTGAAGACTTTGAGAGTTTCTTTATTGGTAGTCACTAACGTATATATTTTTCGTTTCATCATTTTCTTTAAGTTTGGATTTTGCAGCCATTAGAGCTTCCTTATATTTTTTTGAGTTAAATTTGACAATAAGAGTGTGTTTATTTTTCGATGCATTTTTATTCTTTATAATGTAAGCATTTTCAACATTATTGTCACTTATATTAACTCCAACGCCTTTTGCAATGTTGAGTAATGTGTCAACTGCAGTTGCATTTTCTTTTATTTCTACACCTCTAATTATACAATTTTTGTTTAATTGTTCACGGTTTAAAAATTCCACAGTTTCTTTTAATTCATTTATTTCAGATTTCAGTAAAATATTTTCTTTTTGAACTGCGTCAATTTTCTTTTTATTTTCTGCCATCCCTCGTAGTATTTCATCATATTGCTTCGACATAAAAGTTATTGCATCTCTCATATCAGACAACTGATCCAGCTTAGGTAATTGTTGTTTTATTTGGCACAATTCTTCTTTAACATTCCCACCACTTTCGTTACATTGGATACACAAATATTCTCCTTTCTCATTGTTTATCAAATACAAAAATTGATTTTTACTTAAGCTAGTACATGATACATGATAGCTTTTGGCGCACTTGTCACACTCAATACTGTCTTGTTTCTCCTTCACCTCCATCCTACATTGTCCACAAGAAACAAAATTTTTTTTCAAGCTGCGGCGAGTTTTACCAGACATCCTTCAATATATACTTAATATTTACACTTTAAATATCAATATTTTTAACAATTTTTGTTTGTAATTATGCGAATAATATAGATTTTTCACAATAAAAAATAATCTATAATCAGATTTAAAATAATCCTAGAAGTACTTGCGTGCAATGAAGAAATCGACTCTAAACAATTTGGAAATTATGCCAAGGAAACTGCAAAAATGTATACAACCAACTACCCATGGAGAAATATGTCTGCAACAGTTCACGAAATCCTTTATCATGGAAAATATATCATTAAATATCATTTGGTGCCACTTGGAGATTTATCAGAGGAGGCTCAGGAAAAAGGAACAAGGATTGCAGATTTTATAGGGAGCACAATACTAGAAAAATTTCACGAAATTCCACAAATGAAGATCTATTTAATATATTATTGGCAACGTCAGATCCGTTCATCTCCAATATTCGAAATAAATGGAAAGTGAAACATCGGGATTTATATGAAGAAGCCAAAAAACTACCAAAGAACAGAAATAGCACAGAGCAAAATATAGAATATTTGCAATCAATATTTGTATCAAATGAATAATAATTATAATTGCCTTTCATTGCTATTTAAGTACGAAAAGCATCGTATTAGTAAAAAATAATAATAAATAGAACCTACTTTGACAGCAAAAAATAAAAATTTTTTCTGTGGCAACAGCAAAATCTCCACTCAATTTTACTATTTTTTGAGTGTAAAATTTTTTTTGTGTAAAAATTTTTTTGAGTGTAACATTAAAAAATTCCATTATCACAAAAATAATTATAATTATTATTAAGTTCCAAATTTAAAAATTTTTAATATGCAAGTAAAAAAACTAAACCCGTATTTCACTCCAAAATTTAAAAAAAATCAAAAGTTCAACTTTGACCTAGAAGTCCTTAAAAAGTCCTCAATCAATTTTAATGTAATTAAAACTGAGTCAAGCTGAACTAAATATCTATCCATTAAAAAAAATTACTTCAATATTTTGATCGGTTCAAAAGTTACAGAATTTTGGCCAATGAAAAACGATTTTCAGTCACTGTGCGTCGTACTCATTAGCGTTTTCGCCAATCACGGTACCATTTTCAAAAACAGTCTAGTTTTCGCCGCAAAAGCGCCAAACACAATAAGGGTGTTTAGGTTACAAGAAATAATTTATAATACAAATAAGTATTGGGTTATAAGTGTCGTACAACATTTTTTTTCCTAATATGTATTTATTGTATCTTCAAATTGAACTAACAATAAGTATTCAAATCTTAAATATATAAATACAATTAATTGGCCCAACCAGTGTCGGACATAAACTTAGTGATAGTAATTAATAATACATAAGAATAGTATTAAGCGGAAAAATATTTCTAAAAACTTTCATCTGGAGTGTTGCGTATTAAAGCCGTAGTATCCCTCTTTTTTAAGCGGATGTGTCCAGTAAAGTTCAAGATGTTACGAGCAAGGGGATTAGGATGGGACTCGAGTTTTCCATCATATTTTGCAATTTCAGCGGTCACAAGTGGCATATTTAAATCACGATGTAAAATTGAATTTTTGATGTACCATGGAGCCGATGTAATTAACATTAAAATTTTGTTTTGCCTTCGTTGTATTCTCTCTACATTGGAAGCTGAAGCAGTGCCCCATAGCTGAATTCCGTTTCAAAAGCGACTTATATATTAAAAGTTTACAATGTATCTGATTTAATTTAAGCTTCATTTGTGTTAGCTTAGAGTCAATGTGGAGTTTCCATGTAAGCCGTCAGTCAAGGTGTATACCAAGGTATTTCACCTGTGAATGTTGAGGAACAACTTGATTGTTGATTTGAATGGGGGAACAAGTGTCTCATCGTAGCGTAAATATTCATCTACTTTTATTCTCCATAAGTTCAACCACAGTTCGAACAGGTTAATATGTTCCTGAAGATATCGGGATGCATCGTGAGGGTTTTCATGCATACTAAGGCAGGTTGTATCATCGGCAAATGTAGAAGTGAGGATATTACTGCTCAAAGGCATATCACAGGTATAAATCAAATACAAATACACTCATGAAGTCTCCTTCCACAACAGTGAACTTCCGGGCAAGAATGTAACTTTCCAAAAGATTTACAATGTTTATTGTTAGATATGTCTTCAATTTTAAAATTAGGCCACACTTTATCAAATGCCTGAGAAACATCAATAAAGAGGAAAGAACAATACTTCTTTTCTTCAAATGTTCTTCTTATAAAATGAGCCAATCTATGACATTGTTCAACGGTACTATGCTGACTTCTAAAACCAAATTGATGGTCCGTTATGCACCCATTATCAGTTAGGATTGGGGACAATTTTGTCATGAGCAGCTTTGAAATTGTTGACAGTAGACTTATTGGCCTATATGGCTCAGCCTTGGTAAGATCTTTGCCCGCCTTTGGAATCATTTTGACCATGGCAAGTTTCCAGCTGTGTGGATAATACTCCAGTCGTAAAATGCCATTAAAAATAAATAACAGGATTCTAATAGGAATACGAGGCAATTTCATCATCATCTTTTTACTAATTCCATCAATACCCGGAGCTTTCTTCGGGTTGGTTTCAGCAATTAGTTTTTGTACATCACGCATCTTAAACTTTACGGGTCGAGGGGGTAGAGCAACTACACTCGGCAAATCAACAGCACCAGTACATGTGTTTGGGTTAAATGCGTGTTTTAAATGCTCAGCAAATATGTTACCTTTTTCAGTATTGTTTCTTGCCCAACCTCAGGAAGAAGTGCGCAGGGGTGGTTTAAACTCAACGGGTGTTTTAAATTTTCTAGCAGCGCGCCACAAGGAGTAATTAGATGCTGCTGTGATATCGAGACCTTCCAGATAGTTTTTAAGAGATGCAGATTTTTCAGATGCAAGCAACTCTTGGAGTCGTTTAGTGCATTCTTTAAATCTGATTTTATGTTGGGGTGATTTGTGCTGTTGCCATTCCCTTCTAGCTCTTCGTTTTTCACATACGAGGCGTTTAATATCCGCAGAATAAATTCTATTAAACCCAGTCCGCGGATGGGAGGTAGTGGCATGTTTAGCAGCCTGTTTAATATTTTCGGTAAGTTTGGCAATGTTAAATTCAATATCATCGGAAGTTCTTAGCTTGATGTTCTCCTTACAATGACTACTGAGATATTTTTTGAACCTCTAGGTGTAATAAGACGCGATCCCCAGAACGTATGTTTTGCATTGTAGTCGCCAGCTGCTACGAAACAAGGTCCAAGAATTTTGTGAAAATCCTCGTATTGATCCTCAGTGATTGAAAATCTTGGAGGGGAGAAAATTGATGATATCACGATTTTCGATGCAAATATTCGTTGCTTGTAGATGGTCTTCACAAATGTTCTCAAGACTTTATTAGAATTGCTGGTCCTCCGCATGCTCTTCCTCTCAGGTCCTTTGAATCATATAAGGTGTAGCCATTCTTTTTAAAAAGGCTTCTCGAATTCAAATGAGTCTCAGATACCAACATTATATCAATATTCTTCACCGTGAGGAAACGCTCAAGTTCGTTTCTATGTTGGCGAATGCCGTTTGCGTTCCAGAAACATGAAACGGACAATGTCTTTGGCACACTTCAACTTGTGTAACTCGATCGTATGTAAATTGGTAGTCGCCCTACTCAGTTGAAGTTGGCAAATATACACAGTCATATTGTATGGCGCTGTGGGTACACTACAATATTTATATAGGTTTTTTTTTTTTTTTGCTAGTATGAATTTATTGTATCTTCAAACTGAACTAACAATAAGTGTTCAAATCTTAAGTGTAAATATTATAATTAGGCCCAACCAGTGTCGGACATAAACTTAGTGATAGTAATTAATAATACATAAATGTGTTAAGCACAAAAATATTCAAAAAATTCAATCTGAAGTGTGGCGTATTAAGGCCGTAGTATCCCTCTTTTTTAAGCGGATATGTCCAGGAAAGTTCAAGATGTTACGAGCAAGGGGATTAGGATGGAACTCGAGTTTCGTTAAATATTTGCCTGCATATTTTGCAATTTCAGCGGTCACAAGTGGCATATTTAAATCACGATGTAAAATTGAATTTTTCATGTACCAAGGAGCCGATGTTATTAACCTTAAAATTTTGTTTTGCATACGTTGGATTCTCTCTACATTGGAAGCTGAAGCAGTGCCCCATAGCTGAATTCCGTAACACCATATGGGTTTCAAAAGCGACTTGTATATTAAAAGTTTACAATCTAGACTGAGGGTTGAATTTCTACCAATCAGCCAACGTATCTGGGTTAATTTAAGCTTCATTTGTGTTAGCTTAGAGTCTATGTGGTGTTTCCATGTAAGCCGTCGGTCAAGATGTATACCAAGGTATTTCACCTGTGAATGTTGAGGAACAACTTGATTGTTGATTCGAATGGGGGAACAAGTGTCTCTTCGTAGGGTAAATGTGACATGAACACACTTTTGTTCATTTACTTTTATTCTCCATAAGTTCAACCACAGTTCCAACAGCTTAATATGTTCCTGAAGATATCGGGATGCCTCGTGAGGGTTTTCATGCATACTAAGGCAGGCTGTATCATCGGCAAATGTAGAGGTGAGGATATTACTGCTCAGAGGCATATCACAGGTATAAATTAAATACAAAAGTGGCCCCAGTATACTCCCCTGTGGCACCCCAGATGAGATAGTTTCGGGCACACTCATGAAGTCTCCTTCCACGACAGTGAACTTCCGGGCAAGAATGTAACTTTCCAATAGATTCACAATGTTCATTGGTAGATATGTCTTCAATTTCAAAATCAGGCCCTCATGCCACACTTTATCAAATGCCTGAGAAACATCAATAAAGAGGGAAGAACAATACTTCTTTTCTTCAAATGTTCTTCTTATGAAATGAACCAATCTATGAGTTTGTTCAATGGTGCTATGCTGACTTCTAAAACCAAATTGGTGGTCCGGTATGCATCCATTATCAGCTAGAATTGGGGACAATTTTGTCATGAGCAGTTTTTCGAAGAGTTTTGAAATTGTTGACAGCAAACTTATTGGCCTATATGACTCAGCCTTAGTAAGATATTTGCCCGCCTTTGGAATCATTTTGACCATGGCAAGTTTCCAGCTGTGTGGATAATACTCCAGTCGCAAAATGCCATTAAAAATAAACAACAGGATTCTAATAGCGATACGAGGCAACTTCATCAGCATCTTGTTACTAATTCCATCAATACCCGGGGCCTTCTTTGCGTTGGTTTCAGCAATTAGTTTGTTTACATCACGCATCTTAAACTTTATGGGTCGAGGGGGTAGAGCAACTACACTCGGCAAATCAACACCACTAGTACATGAGTTTGGGGTAAATACGTGTTTTAAATGCTCAGCAAATATGTTACCTTTTTCAGTATTGGTTCTTGCCCAACCTCCGGTAGAAGTGCGCAAGGGTGGTTTAGACTCAACGGGTGTTTTAAGTTTTTTAGCAGCGCGCCACAAAGAGTAATTAGATGCTGCTGTGACATCGAGACCTTCCAGATAGTTCTTAAAAGAAGCAGATTTTTCAGATGCAAGCAACTCTTGGAGTCGTTTAGTGCATTCTCTAAGTCTGATTTTATGTTGTGGTGATCTGTGCTGTTGCCATTCCCTTCTAGCTCTTCTTTTTTCACATACGAGACGTTCAATATCCGCAGAATAGATTCTATTAAACCCAGTCTGCGGATGGGAGGTAGTGGCATGTTTAGCAGCCTGTTTAATATTCTCGGTAAGATTGGCAATGTTGAATTCGATATCATCGGGAGTTCTAAGCCTGATGTTCTCCGTACAATGACTACTGAGATATTTTTTGAAGTATATATTTGTTAATTTTTCCGACCTAATGATATGTAATTTTTGTTTTTATTTTTTATTCCGGCTCTAGGTCATATATTAAATAAAACTTCTTTTTTGTTTTATTTAAATTTTTATTTTTTATTCCATATTTCGATCACCATCGGTTCTCTTCTTCAGGAATTTAAGTAAAGCAAACTTTTATCATATTTTATAAGGCAAATTACATGTGATAGTTATCAAAGAACAAATTACAACAAAGACAAATGTGTAAATCATTCTGACAAACACTAGCAGAACGGAACAACATGCTGTTTTCGAAAGCCGCTACACTTTCATCATCAGCGTTCTTGTGTTTGGTCCACTTCTGTGGTGTCAGTTGATGTATATTTCAGCTATTTATACAAATTTTCACTGTAAATGTAATACGAGAATTGTTTTTTTGATTCATCGTATCACAATTTGTGAAAGCTTTTTTTTTTTTTTTTGTAATGAAAAGCTCTAATTACACATCACTAACTTACAACAGTCTTGCCATTATTATTTATTCTTTACCAACCATACACATGCTTATTTTTTAATTTGCTTATATTTATTTTTTTACTTATGACAAACTTGTTTGGTTTGTTACTATAAGTATGTATATTTTATTAATTTCATATTGATGTTCTTCGGCGTGCCTTCCGTTAGTTAAGTATATATTTGTTAATTTTTCCGACCTAATGATATGTAATTTTTGTTTTTATTTTTTATTCCGTGGAGTCTTGTTGAACCTTCGTAGTGAACAGACGTGTTAGCGGAGTTTTTTTTTCACATACTAAGCAAACAAAAATACAAACAAAAAAAAAAAAAATATTCGTAATAAGTACTGATTCGTAATAAGTACAGTTTTTGTTAAATTTGCTTTACTTGCATTAATAATATTTTTCGTATAAACTGAAACAACAAAAAAACAAAAAACACAAACAAAGTGACTGAGGAATACTCTGCATGAGTACCTCAAAAACAAAAAATTGTGAAGTGAGTTCTAACGGCAGAAATGCCTATTTTACTGTGAGTTCTGAAGCTCTTAATGCAAACAATAAAAAGAAAAAATTGGATGACAGTCTTTTTCTAACGGCAAAGCCAATTTTACGTGAGCGATCAAATTCGCTTACTCCGATGCCAAGTAGTGATTCGGTAATATTACCATTGCCTAATTCATCGTTATTTAAGTCAGCGCCATTATCCGCTCTGGGCTCGTGTTCATCACTTAACCCAGTTATCACAATGGACGATAATATTCAAAAACCTAAAGTGCCTGTCGGAATGGACAGATATGTAACGGTAGTAAAGCGCGGGCGAAGCCCAAATTCATCCAAAATCTCATCTGTTCCGAAAATATCCAGAGACAACGACGCCGCCTCAGCTAATCGTCAAAACCGGTTTAAAATATTACAAGATGACAGCGATAAACCCGAAGAATCTTCGAAAAAAACTTCAAAACCACCACCAATCTATCTGAGACAAAAAAACTCGAACACACTTATTAAAAAACTAATCTCGGCCATTGGTGAAAAGTCATTTCACATTGTTCCAATAAAACGTGGTAACATTGATGAAACAAAAGTTCAAATATATGATGAAAAAGACTTCCGCAAAATGGTTAACGAATTCGAAAAAAATAAAACAAGTTTCTACACATTCCAGCTTAAGAGTGCTAAAGGCCTACAGATCGTATTGAAAGGCATAGATTCTTATGTAGTTCCTGAGGAAATTAAAGATGCTCTCACCCTCCAAGGATTTAAGGTAAAGAATGTCTCTAACATAATAAACAGGGAGAAGATCCCCCAACCCTTATTTCGCGTTGAATTGGAGCCAATTGATATAAAATTGAAGAAAAATGAGACCCATCCAATTTATAATTTAAAATATCTGTTATACCGGAAAATTACAGTCGAAGAACCACACAAGCGCTCAGGACCCGTACAGTGCCATAATTGTCAAGAATATGGCCATACGAAAACTTATTGCAAATTACCGTCTGTTTGTGTTGTGTGCGGTGAATTACACAACACTGCTATTTGCAATAAGTCGAAGGACCAGAAGGAAAAAAAGTGCAGTAATTGTGGAGGTAATCACACTGCTAACTACAGAGGATGTCCTGTATTCTCTTTTGTGAAACAAGCTATGACCCAAAAGCCTAAAGTAACTCCAGCTCAAGCAGGAAATACGTACTCCGCTACTCATCCCCTAATGGCCCAACCAATCACTTCACATGTATCGTATGCTGACGCTGTGAAGATCAACTCTATTCCCGTTCAAAAAGTGTCACCACCAAACAATACAACAAACGCAAATGCAAGCTTTAATTTCAATCGCCTTGAAGCTACTATTGATAATCTGGTGCAAACTATAAGCAACTTTACGACAAATATGACTAGCATGATGCAAGAAATGCTGCGAATGCAGAACACTCTGCTTCTAGCATTAGTTAACAAGCCATGAACACGTTAAAGTTATGTTTCTGGAACGCTAACGGCATTCGCCAACATAGAAACGAACTAGAGCACTTCCTCACGGTGAAGAATATTGATGTAATGTTGGTATCTGAGACTCATTTGACTTCGAGAAGCCTTTTTAAAATGAGTGGCTACACCTTATATGATACAAAGGACCCGAGAGGAAGAGCATGTGGAGGATCAGCAATTCTAATAAAGTCAAGACTCAAGCACTATATTCTTGAGAACACTTGTGAAGACCATCTACAAGCAACAAATATTTGCATCGAAAATTTTTGTTCAAATCTTGTGCTTTCATCAGTTTACTCCCCTCCCAGATTTTCAATCAGTGAAGATCAATACGAGGATTTTTACAAAACTCTTGGCCCTTGTTTCGTAGCAGCTGGAGACTACAATGCAAAGCATACGTTCTGAGGGTCGCGTCTTATTACTCCTAGAGGTCGAGCATTGTTCAACACAATTTCTAAAATGGATTTGGATGTCATTTCTAGTGGGGAGCCCACTTACTGGCCTACTGACATACAAAAAATTCCGGATGTTATAGATTTTGGGGTCATGAAAAATATCCCTAGGGATTTAATTCATGTTGAAGCTTCACATGATCTCTCCTCCGATCACTCTCCCACGATCGTTACAATTTGTAGCCCACTAAGAAGTGACTTACCTGACCCATATGTGAAGATGATACATCGTGTTAACTGGCTGGGGTTCAAAAAATATCTCAGTAGTCATTGTACGGAAAACATCAGGCTTAGAACTCCCGATGATATTGAACTTAACATTGCCAATCTTACCGAGAATATTAAACAGGCTGCTAAACATGCCACTACCTCCCATCCGCAGACTGGGTTTAATAGAATTTATTCTGCGGACATTGAACGTCTCGTATGTGAAAAAAGAAGAGCTAGAAGGGAATGGCAACAGCACAGATCGCCCCAACATAAAATCAGACTTAGAGAATGCACTAAACGACTCCAAGAGTTGCTTTCAGCTGAAAAATCTGCTTCTCTTAAGAACTACCTGGAGGTCTCGATGTCACTGCAGCATCTAATTACTCCTTGTGGCGCGCTGCTAAAAAGCTTAAAACACCCGTTGAGTCTAAACCACCCCTGCGCACTTCTACCGGAGGTTGGGCAAGAACTAATACTGAAAAAGGTAACATATTAGCTGGTCATTTAAAAGACGTATTTACCCCAAACACATGTACTGGTGCTGTTGATTTGCCGAGCGTAGTTGCTCTACCCCCTCGACCTATAAAGTTTAAGATGCTTGATGTACAAAAACTAATTGCTGAAACCAATCCAAAGAAGGCCCCGGGTATTGATGGAATTAGTAACAAGATGCTGATGCAGTTGCCTCGTATTGCTATTAGAATCCTGTTATTTATTTTTAATGGCATTTTACGACTGGAGTATTACCCACACAGCTGGAAACTTGCCATGGTCAAAATGATTCCAAAGGCGGGTAAAGATCTTACCAAGGCTGAGTCATATAGGCCAATAAGTTTGCTGTCAACAATTTCGAAGCTCTTTGAAAAACTTCTCATGACAAAATTGTCCCCAATTCTAGCTGATAATGGATGCATACCGGACCATCAATTTGGTTTTAGAAGTCAGCACAGCACCATTGAACAATGTCATAGATTGGTTCATTTCATAAGAAGAACATTTGAAGAAAGAAAGTATTGTTCTTCCCTATTTATTGATGTCTCTCAGGCATTTGATAAAGTGTGGCATGAAGGCCTAATTCTAAAATTGAAGACATATCTACCAACAAACATTGTAAATCTTTTGGAAAGTTACATTATTGCCCGGAAGTTCACTGTCGTGGAAGGAGACTTCATGAGTGTGCCCGAAACCATTTCATCTGGGGTGCCTCAGGGGAGTATACTGGGGCCAGTTTTGTATTTGATTTATACCTGTGATATGCCTTTGAGCAGTAATATCCTCACCTCTACATTTGCCGATGATACAGCCTGCCTTAGTATGCATGAAAACCCTCACGAGGCATCCCGTTATCTTCAGCAACATATTAACCTGTTGGAATTGTGGTTGAACTTATGGAGAATAAAAGTAAATGAACAAAAGTGTGTTCATGTTACATTTACCCTACGAAGAGATACTTGTTCCCCCATTCAAATCAACAATCAAGTTGTTCCTCAACATTCACATGTGAAATATCTTGGTATTCACCTCGACCGACGGCTTACATGGAAACACCACATTGACTCTAAGCTGACACAAATGAAGCTTAAATTAACCCAGATACATTGGCTGATTGGTAGAAATTCTACCCTCAGTCTAGATTGTAAACTTTTAATATACAAGTCGCTTTTGAAGCCGATATGGTGTTACGGAATTCAGCTATGGGGCACTGCTTCAGCTTCCAATGTAGAGAGAATCCAACGAATGCAAAACAAAATATTAAGGTTAATAACTACGGCTCCATGGTACTTGAAAAATTCTATTTTACATCGTGATTTAAATATGCCACTTGTGACCGCTGAAATTGCAAAATATGCTGGAAAATATTTAACAAAACTCGAGTTCCATCCTAATCCCCTTGCTCGTAACATCTTGAACTTTCCTGGACACATCCGCTTAAAAAAGAGGGACACTACGGCATTAATACGCAACTCTCCAGATGAAATTCTTTGAAAATATTTTTTGTGCGTAACATGAATTTTATGTATTATTAATTATTATCACTAAGTTTATGTCCGACACTGGTTGGGCCTAATAATTATTTATATATTTAAGATTTGAACACTTATTGTTAGTTCAATTATTTGAAGATACAATAAACATATATTAGCGTGAAAAAAAAAAAAATTTTTATTCCGGCTCTAGGTCATATATTAAATAAAACTTCTTTTTTGTTTTATTTAAATTTTTATTTTTTATTCCAAGAGAACCGATGGTGATCGAAATATGGAATAAAAAATAAAAATTTAAATAAAACAAAAAAGAAGTTTTATTTAATATATGACCTAGAGCCGGAATAAAAAATAAAAACAAAAATTACATATCATTACGTCGGAAAAATTAACAAATATATACTTAACTAACGGAAGGCACGCCGAAGAACATCAATATGAAATTAATAAAATATACATACTTATAGTAACAAACCAAACAAGTTTGTCATAAGTAAAAAATAAATATAAGCAAATTAAAAAATAAGCATGTGTATGGTTGGTAAAGAATAAATAATAATGGCAAGACTGTTGTAAGTTAGTGATGTGTAATTAGAGCTTTTCATTACAAAAAAAAAAAAAAAAAAAGCTTTCACAAATTGTGATACGATGAATCAAAAAAACAATTCTCGTATTACATTTACAGTGAAAATTTGTATAAATAGCTGAAATATACATCAACTGACACCACAGAAGTGGACCAAACACAAGAACGCTGATGATGAAAGTGTAGCGGCTTTCGAAAACAGCATGTTGTTCCGTTCTGCTAGTGTTTGTCAGAATGATTTACACATTTGTCTTTGTTGTAATTTGTTCTTTGATAACTATCACATGTAATTTGCCTTATAAAATATGATAAAAGTTTGCTTTACTTAAATTCCTGAAGAAGAGAACCGATGGTGATCGAAATATGGAATAAAAAATAAAAATTTAAATAAAACAAAAAAGAAGTTTTATTTAATATATGACCTAGAGCCGGAATAAAAAATAAAAACAAAAATATTTTTTGAACCCCAGCCAATTAACCTTATTTATCAACTTCGCATATGGGTGAGGTAAGTCACTTCTTAGTGGGCTACAAATTGTAACGATCGTGGGGGAGTGATCAGAGGAGAGATCATGAGAAGCTTCAACATGAATTAGATCCCTAGATATATTTTTCATGACGCCAAAGTCTATAACATCCGGAATTTTTTGTATATCAGTAGGCCAGTAAGTGGGCTCCCCACTAGAAATGACATCCAAACCCATTTTTGAAATTGTGTTGAACAATGCTCGACCTCTAGGTGTAATAAGACGCGATCCCCAGAACGTATGTTTTGCATTGTAGTCCCCAGCTGCTACGAAACAAGGTCCAAGAGTTTTGTAAAAATCCTCGTATTGATCCTCAGTGATTGAAAATCTGGGAGGGGAGTAAACTGATGATATTACGAGATTTGAACAGAAATTTTCGATGCAAATATTTGTTGCTTGTAGATGATCTTCACAAGTGTTCTCAAGAATATAGTGCTTTAATCTTGACTTTATTAGAATTGCTGATCCTCCGCATGCTCTTCCTCTCGGGTCCTTTGTATCATATAAGGTGTAGCCACTCATTTTAAAAAGGCTTCTCGAAGTCAAATGAGTCTCAGATACCAACATTATATCAATATTTTTTACCGTGAGGAAGTGCTCAAGTTCATATTTGTGTTGGCGAATGCCGTTTGCGTTCCAGAAACATACTTTTAACGTGTTCATGGCTTGTTAACTAATGCTTGAAGCAGTGTGTTCTGCATTTGCAGCATTTCTTGCATCATGCTAGTCATATTTGTTGTAAAGTTGTTTATAGTTTGCACCAAATTGTCAATAGTAGCTTCAAGGCGAGTGAAATTAAAGCTTGGGTTTGCATTTGTTGTATTATTTGGTGGTGACACTTTTTGAACGGGAATGGAGTTGATCTTCACAGCGTCAGCATACGATACATGTGAAGTGATTGGTTGGACCATTAGGGGATGAGTAGTGGAGAACATATTTCTTGCTTGAGCTGGAGTTACTTTAGGCTTTTGGTTCATAGCTTGTTTAACAAAAGAAAATACAGGACATCCTCTGTAGTTAGCAGTGTGATTACCTCCACAATTACTGCACTTTTTTTCCTTTTGATCCTTTGGCTTATTGCAAATAGCAGTGTTGTGTAATTCACCACACACAACACAAACAGTAGGTAATTTACAATAACTTTTCGTATGGCCATATTCTTGACAATTATGGCACTGTACGGGTCCTGAGCGCTTGTATGGTTCTTCGACTGTAATTTTCCGGTATAACAGATATTTTAAATTATAAATTGGATGGGTCTCATTTTTCTTCTATATTACATCGTTTGGCTCCAGTTCAACGCGAAATAGGGGTTGGGGGATCTTCTCCCTGTTTATTATGTTGGATACATTTTTTACCTTGAATCCTTGGAGGGTGAGAGCATCTTTTATTTCAGCAGGGACAACGTACGAATCTATGCCCTTCAGTACGACCTGTAAGCCTTTAGCGCTCTTGAGCTGGAATGTGTAAAAACTTGTATTATTTTTCTCAAATTCAGTAACCATTTTCCGGAAGTCTTTTTCATTATATATTTGAACTTTTGTTTCGTCAATGTTACCACGTTTTATTGGAACAATGTGAAATGCCTTTTCACCAATGACCGAGATTAGTTTTTTTATAAGTGTGTTAGAATTTTTTTGCCTAAGATAGATTGGTGGTGGTTTCGGGGTTTTTTTCAAGGATTCTTCGGGTTTGTCGCTGTCATCTTGCAATATTTTGAAACGGTTTTGACGGTTAGCTGCGTCGATATCCCTGGATATCTTGGGAACAGATGATATCTTTGAAGAATTTGGGCTTCGCCCGCGCTTTACCACTGTTATATATCTGTCCATTCCGACAGGCACCTTAGGTATTTGACTACTGTTGTCTGTAGTGATAACTTGGTTAAGTGATGAACACGAGCTCGGAGCGGATAATGGCGCTGATTTAAATAAAGAAGTACTAGGCAGCGGTAATGTTAGAGAAATACTACTTGGCATCGGAGTAAGCGAATTTGATCGCTCACGTAAAATAGGCTTTGCCGTTAGAAAAAGACTATCATCAATTTTTTTATTTTTATTGTTTGCATTAAGAGCTTCAGAACTCACAGTAAAATAGGCATTTCTGCCGTTAGAACTCACTTCACAATTGTTTGTTTTTGAGGTACTCATGCAGAGTATTCCTCAGTCACTTTGTTTACGGTTGTTTTTTTTTTTTTGTTTTTGTTGTTTCAGATTATATGAAAAATGTTATTAGTGCAAATAAAGCAAATTACACAAAAAACCCGTACTTATTACGAATCAGTACTTATTACGAATATTTTTTTTGTTTGTATTTTTGTTTGTTTAGTATGTAAAAATAACTCCGCTAACACGTCTGTTCACTACGAAGGTTCAACAAGACTTGATTTATATAGGTGCTGCTCAAGGAACTCATATGAAAGAAGGTAAAAACTATAGAAAATAAAATACGGATACCAACACCAACCATTCAAAGAAAAAGTATTCTTTAACATTAAGCAAGTTCTTAAATAAACAAAATTTATTTTTAGCCAGCGGCTTTGTGCCAGTTGATAGTCGGTTTGTATATACTTCACCTTTATCTTCCCATCTTGTACTTGTTGTCTAATAAAGTGGTATTTCAATTCAATATGTTTAGATCTCCTTGTTTCCAATTGCTCAGCAATATATTTTGCTTCTTGATTGTCGGCGATCATATCAAATGTTTCATTTTTAGAACTGACCTCGTATTCCTCTAACAGCCTCTTCAGCCATACACCTTCTTGGGCTGCTGTACTCAAGGCATATTACTCCGCTTCTGTTGATGACAAACTTATAGTTTTCTGTTTTGTGGCTCTCCAAGACAACAAATTCTCGAATGACTTAAAGCAATAGCCTGTTGTACTTTTTCGGCCTTCTGCTTCACCCCAACTAGCGTCTGAGCAACCATACAATGATGAACCTTGCTTTATTCTACTGTATATCAACTCTTCACCTTTAGTTGCATTGAGGTATCGGAAAATTCTCTTTACTGCATTGATATGAACATTTCCGAATGCTTCTTGATATCTACTGAGTGTGTTAACAGCATAGGCAATATCTGGTCGTGTCCAAATGCATATAATAATAGACCACCAATAGCTTGAAGGTATGTTTGTTAATCCCACTCAACATGACTATAATTTTCTTCTCCAGTGTTCCAATTCTTTTCAATTGGTGTACCTTTGTATTTCAAATTCTCAAAACCAAAACGTTTCAATAAATTGATTATGTTGTTTGTTTGTGTTAGCTTTAAATCTCCATTTTCAAGTTTAACTATCTGTATGCCGAGGAATTCTTTTACCTCACCCAAATCTTTGGTTTCACACTGTTCTTTTAGATAATTTTTAACTCTTTCAATTTCATTTGGGTCATCTCCATACATAAGAATATCATCCACATATAATAATAAAAATAAACTCTTTCTCTTATATAGGCAATAATCATTCTCAGATCTGATGAAACCTATTTTTAATATCTTCCGTCTTTAGTTTACACAATTTTCCTTCAAATGGTGGGGGAACTGTCATGAAAATATCTTCTCTCAACTCACCATTTAAAAAAGCACATTTGACATCAAACTGGTGTATATTAAAATTCTTCTGCAAGACCATTGATATAAATGATCGTACCGTGACACTATTAGCTACCGGCGCATATACATCACTGAAAGAACCATACCGCTGCTTGCAGCCGCGTGCAACCAACATGGCTTTTCTACGCACAGTACCATCATAATTCTTCTTTACGTTGAAAAACCACATTCCATCAATTCTATCTTGACCTTCATCTTCAACAACCGTCCACGTATTTTTCTTGTTTATTACAGCTACTTCTTCTTCTATAGATTTCTTCCATTCCTTATACCGATATGCTTCTTCAAATGTAATTAGAACATCATGTAAAATTGTTGTATAGGCAAACATTGCAGTGTTATATACTTCATAATCGTCAAGGTATTTTGGAGCTGTTCTGTTTCGTATTTCACCTGATTGATTGCCATTTTCAACACCATTATCTGCACCGATTTCCTCTATTTCATTATCAATGCTTACACTATCTTCAACTTCTTCATTTACATCATCAGTTTCCTCATTCACATCGTCTTTAAATTCTTCATTTTCAAAATCGTGTTCTTTATTCAATGGAATTTTTATTGTAGCATAATTCATAAATGTAGCATCTCTACTGCTTATTACCTTTTTATTTCATCATAAAATCTAAAACCATTGACGGTGTGGCCAACCAACATAATTTTTTCAGATCGAGCTTAAAATTTACCTTTCCGAATTTGTCTCGGAACGTTAACATATGCTACAGTTCCGAAGGGGTGTATCTTATTCAAATCTGGTTTCTCATTATACCATAACTCAGCTGGTGTTTTGTACTTTTCAATTGCTGACGTTGCACACTTATTTATAGCGTACGTTGCATGTAGTATTGCTTTACTCCACAAACTTTTCGGCAAATTAGACTCAAGTAAAGCACATCTAGCATTTTCGACCACGGTTCTATTGAACCGTTCTGCAACACCGTTAAGCTGTGGTGAATAACGTATAGTTGTTTCTATCATTATGCCATTTCTCGAACAATAATTAGAAAAATCATTACTTTTATACTCGGTTCCACCATCTATTCTTAATACTTCAAGTCTTCGATCAAATTTGTTAAACAATTTTTCCGCATAATCTCTGAAAGCTTCAAAAACCTCTGACTTGCTACGCAATGTATATATGACACAAAAATGTGAAATATCATCGATAAACGTGACAAAATATCTTTTACCATCATGGATTAAATAATTTATGGGTCCAACCACATCACTGTGAACTTTTTGACCACAACGTACCGCTCTTTTTCTAGTGCCTTTAAATGATAATTTTGCTATTTTGCCCATTAAACAAATTTCACAAGGAACTTCATTTTTATAATGACAACTGTGACCGAATTTTCTATGAAGATCGCCTTTACCTGGAGTCGCCTTAATTTCAAAAACATTCGAAACCTTAGTTCTAAAAATCCGCCCATTCTCATCATTTCTTATTTCCACCGTACGTTTACGTTGTATTTTTTTCGTGTGAGTTCTCTAATTGAAATTAAATTCTTCTCCAAACCTGGTACCATAAAACTTAAGTTAGATAAATTGGACCACTTTCAGTATTCAGCAGCATGTTTCCTTGACTCTTTGAAATCAAATGTTCACCTTTTTTAGCAACACTAATCTTGGCCTGTTGTTGCAATTGACGTATGTTATTCATGTAATTGAACCATTTTTCGTTGACCATGTGATTTGATGCTCCCGAATCTAAAATAAATCTGTCCGACTTTTCAATATCAACAGCATTGCATTCACCTTCAACAATTTGACAATTGAAAATAATTGGGCTTAAATCTGCATGATTCGCATTACCATCTCCTCTAATTCTACTACCACCACCATCTTTATGTTGCTGTTGTTTATTGAATCTCATTTTACTTTTGCAATATTTGCTCGTATGGCCAAACTTGTTGCATACAAAACATTTTATGTTCCTCATACCTGGGCAATCTTTGGTCTTATGATCACCTTTACATTTATAGCATTGTAGACTTGAACGAAAAGCACTGTTATTATGAACGTTCATACCATTTTTCTCGTTCAACTTTATTTCTTCCTTCAATAGTTGGCTGGTCAAATTATTTAAATTTCTCTCATTGGCTGCCGTACTCTCCCAAGCCGTAGAATATGCTTTTGGAAGGCTCCAAATAATTTTATTAATGATCATCGTTTCACTTATATCTTCACCCTGAGCCAAAAAATCTTTCATATTGCATGAAAATTCCAACCTAAAAAATTTCTGCATTAAAAACTGCAACTGTGTTTCGTCTTTTTGCTGATACAACGAACACAACTTGTCAAAAATTTTTTTAAGCGTATCACAGTTTAAAATATTCTTCAATTCTGCAGGTTCCAATGCCGAGATTAAAATTCTCTTTGCTTTACCACTTCGCAACTCGAAATCTTTTTGCACACTACCAGTATTATTTTCCGGCCTCAATTCAGTACCTTCAACAATGTCCCAGGTATTTATACTCTCCAACAGCGCCTTCACTTGCAAACACTAAACCTCAAAACCATACCTCTTTATCCTAATAACTTTAACACCAATTTCTTCCATCTTCGTTCTCTGGGCCCATAACCTTTTGTAACTTAAGTAAATGAAAAAAAAACATGGCTAAATAAAGCTTTAGCAAAAAGAAGGGTTCTTTATTCTATGAGACTTCAGTGACAAGTAAGTAAAAAAAAAGTGATCAAAAGTTTTTATGATATAAGACAAAGCAAAGTAGTAACAATGTTGCCAGATATTTTTTTAAATACAAATAAGATTACCATATTACTGAAAGCGCGACAAACTTTCGGTCGTTTAAGACCTATTTGGAATTCGTCTTCACTCTCTCAGCGCACAAAGTTAAAAATCTTTAACACAAATATCAAGACTACTCTGCTCTACGGTTGCGAGACATGGAATGCTGCCCCTCGAGATATACAGAAGATCCAGGTATTTGTGAACCAATGTCTTCGCAGAATATTGAGAATATTCTGGCCTAGAGTGGTGTCCAACAGCAGGCTTTGGGAACAATCCAACCAACAACTCACGGCCACGGAAATAAAAAGACGTAAATGGCGCTGGATTGGACACACTTTAAGAAGATCAACGAACGACATCGCAAGAAATGCCATAGACTGGAACCCGCAGGGAAGCCGAAGAAGAGGACGTCCAGCTCATACGTAGAGAAGGCAAATCGATGTAGAATTGGCTGCAATGGGTAAAACCTGGGGCGAAGTGAGAGCGTTGGCACAAGACAGGAATATGTTCAACCATTTCATTGAGGCCCTATGCTCCTTATAGGATCGATGGGAACATATATATATATATATATATATATATATATATATATATATACAACAGAACAAGTAAGTTTGAATTTTTGCGCATAGTCTATTTATTATTGTCTATTGTTTATTATTGTTAGAGAAGGTAACTTTTGAAGCGGACTACAGCCATAGAAGGGGGAGTTCCTCAACGTAGTATATTAGGTCCTGTCTTGTGCGTGATATATGCCTCATGTCTTGTTGAACCTTCGTAGTGAACAGACGTGTTAGCGGAGTTTTTTTACATAGTAAACAAAAAAAATACAAACAAAAAAAATATTCGTAATAAGTACGATTCGTAATAAGTACGGGTTTTTGTGAAATTTTGCTTTATTTGCACTAATAACATTTTTCATATAATCTGAAACAACAAAAAGAAAAAAAAAACAACCGTAAACAAAGTGATTGAGGAATACTCTGCATGAGTACCTCAAAAACAAACAATTGTGAAGTGAGTTCTAACGGCAGAAATGCCTATTTTACTGTGAGTTCTGAAGCTCTCAATGCGAACAATAAAAATAAAAAAATTGATGATAGTCTTTTTCTAACGGCAAAGCCAATTTTACGTGAGCGATCAAATTCGCTTACTCCGATGCCAAGTAGTGATTCTATAACATTACCGCTGCCTACTACTTCTTTATTCAAATCAGCGCCATTATCCGCTCCGGGCTCGTGTTCTTCACTTAACCAATTTATCACAATAGACAAGAGTATACAGAAACCTAAGGTGCCTGTCGGAATGGACAGATATATTACAGTAGTAAAGCGCGGGCGTAGCCCAAATTCGTCTAAAATCTCATCGGTTCCCAAGATATCCAGGGATAACGACGCCGCCCCAGTTAACCGTCAAAATCGCTTTAAAATATTGCAGAATGACAACGAAAAACCCGAAGCATCCTCGAAAAAAACCTCCAAACCACCACCCATCTATTTGAGGCAAAAAAATTCTAACACACTTATCAAAAAACTAATCTCGGTCATTGGTGAAAAGGCATTTCACATTGTTCCAATAAAACGTGGTAACATTGACGAAACAAAAGTTCAAATATATAATGAAAAAGATTTCCGGAAAATGGTTAATGAATTAGAAACAAATAAAACAAGTTTTTACACATTCCAGCTTAAGAGCGCCAAGGGCCTACAGGTCGTATTGAAGGGCATTGATTCTTACGTTGTCCCTGCTGAAATAAAAGATGCTCTCACCCTCCAGGGATTTAAGGTAAAGAATGTCTCTAACATAATAAACAGGGAGAAGATCCCCCAACCCCTATTTCGCGTTGAACTGGAGCCAAATGATGTAATACTGAAGAAAAATGAGACCCATCCCATTTACAATTTAAAATATCTATTATACCGGAAAATCACAGTTGAAGAACCACACAAGCGTTCAGGACCCGTTCAGTGCCATAATTGCCAAGAATATGGCCATACGAAAACTTACTGTAAATTACCTAGTGTTTGTGTTGTGTGCGGTGAATTACACAATACTGCTATTTTCAATAAGTCGAAGGACCAGAAGGAAAAAAAGTGCAGTAATTGTAGAGGTAATCACACTGCTAACTACAGGGGATGTCCTGTGTTCTCTTTTGTTAAACAAGCTATGAGCCAAAAGCCTAAAGTAACTCCAGCGCAAACAGGAAATACGTACTCCGCTACTTATCCTCCTATGGCCCAACCAATTTCTACACAAGTATCGTATGCTGACGCTGTGAAGACCAATTCAGTTCCAGTGCAAAAAGTGTCACCACCAACTAGTACAACAAATGCAAATGCAAGCTTTAATTTCAATCGCCTTGAAACTACTATTGACAATTTGGTGCAAACAATAAACAACTTTACAACAAATATGACTAGCATGATGCAAGAAATGCTGCGAATGCAGAACACACTACTTCTAGCATTAGTTAACAAGCCATGAACATGTTAAAAGTATGTTTCTGGAACTCAAACGGCATTCGCCAACATAAAAATGAACTTGAGCACTTCCTCACGGCAAAAAATATTGACATAATGTTGGTATCTGAAACTCATTTGACTTCGAGAAGCCTTTTTAAAATGAGTGGCTACACCTTATATGATACAAAGGACCCGAGAGGAAGAGCATGCGGAGGATCGGCAATTCTAATAAAGTCAAGACTCAAACACTACATTCTTGAGAACATTTGTGAGGACCATCTGCAGGCAACAAATATTTGCATCGAAAATTTTTGTACAAATTTCGTGATATCATCAATTTACTCCCCTCCCAGATTTTCAATCACTGAGGATCAATATGAGGAGTTTTACAAAACTCTTGGGCCTTGTTTCGTAGCAGCTGGGGACTACAATGCAAAACATACGTTCTGGGGATCGCGTCTTATTACACCTAGAGGTCGAGCATTGTTCAACACAATTTCAAAAATGGGTTTGGATGTCATTTCTAGCGGGGAGCCCACTTACTGGCCTACTGACATACAAAAAATTCCGGATGTTATAGATTTTGGCGTCATGAAAAATATCCCTAGGGATTTAATTCATGTTGAAGCTTCACATGATCTCTCCTCCGATCACTCTCCCACGATCGTTACAATTTGCAGCCCACTAAGAAGTGACTTACCTCACCCATATGTGAAGATGATAAATTGTGTTAACTGGCTGGGGTTCAAAAAATATCTCAGTAGTCATTGTACGGAAAACATCAGGCTTGGAACTTCCGATGATATTGAATTCAACATTGCCAATCTTACTGAAAATATTAGACAGGCTGCTAAACATGCCACTACCTCCTCTCCGCAGACTGGGTTTAATAGAATTTATTCTGCGGATATTGAACGTCTCGTATGTGAAAAAAGGAGGGCTAGAAGGGAATGGCAACAGCACAGATCACCCCAACATAAAATCAGACTTAGAGAATGCACTAAACGACTCCATGAGTTGCTTGCATCTGAGAAATCTGCTTCTCTTAAGAACTATCTGGAAGGTCTCGACGTCACAGCAGCATCTAATTACTCCTTGTGGCGCGCAGCTAGAAAACTTAAAACACCCGTTGAGTTTAAACCACCCTTGCGCACTTCGACCGGAGGTTGGGCAAGAACTAATACTGAAAAAGGTAACATATTTGCTGAACATTTAAAACACGTATTTACCCCAAACACATGTACTGGTGCTGTTGATTTTCCGAGTGTAGTTGCTCTGCCCCCTCGACCCATAAAGTTTAAGATGTGTGATGTACAAAAACTAATTGCTGAAACCAACCCGAAGAAAGCTCCGGGTATTGATGGCGTTAGTAATAAGATGCTGATGCAGTTGCCTCGTGTTGCTATTAGAATCCTGTTGTTTATTTTTAATGGTATTTTACGACTGGAGTATTATCCACACAGCTGGAAACTTGCCATGATCAAAATGATTCCAAAGGCGGGCAAAGATCTTACCAAGGCTGAGTCATATAGGCCAATAAGTTTATTGTCAACAATTTCAAAGCTTTTTGAAAAGCTGCTCATGACAAAATTGTCCCCAATTCTAACTAATAATGGGTGTATACCGGACCATCAATTTGGTTTTAGAAGTCAGCATAGCACCATTGAACAAACTCATAGATTGGTTCATTTCATAAGAAGAGCATTTGAAGAAAAAAGTATTGTTCTTCCCTCTTTATTGATGTCTCTCAGGCATTTGATAAAGTGTGGCATGAAGGCCTAATTGTAAAATTAAAGACATATCTGCCAATAAACATTGTAAATCTATTGGAAAGTTATATTCTTGCCCGGAAATTCACTGTTGTGGAAGAAGACTTCATGAGTGAGCCCGAAACTATCTCATCCGGTGTGCCACAGGGGAGTATACTGGGTCCAGTTTTGTATTTGATCTATACCTGTGATATGCCATTAAGCAGTAATATCCTCACTTCTACATTTGCTGATGATACAGCCTGCCTTAGTATGCATGAAAACCCTCACGAGGCATCCCGTTATCTTCAGGAACATATTAAGCTGTTGGAACTGTGGTTGAACTTATGGAGAATAAAAGTAAATGAACAAAAGTGTGTTCATGTCACATTTACTCTACGAAGAGACACTTGTTCCCCCATTCGAATCAACAACCAAGTTGTGCCTCAACATTCACAGGTGAAATACCTTGGTATACTCCTTGACCGACGGCTTACATGGAAACACCACATCGACTCTAAGCTGACACAAATGAAGCTTAAATTAACTCAGATACATTGGCTGATTGGTAGAAATTCTACCCTCAGTCTAGATTGTAAACTTTTAATATAAAAGTCGCTTTTGAAACCCATATGGTGTTACGGAATTCAGTTATGGGGCACTGCTTTAGCTTCCAATGTAGAGAGAATACAACGTATGCAAAACAAAATTTTAAGGTTAATAACATCGGCTCCTTGGTACATGAAAAATTCTATTTTACATCGTGATTTAAATATGCCACTTGTGACCGCTGAAATTGCAAAATATGCAGGCAAATATTTAACAAAACTCGAGTCCCATCCGAATCCGCTTGGCCGAAATATCTTGAACTTTCCTGGACACATCCGCTTAAAAAAGAGGGATACTACGGCCTTAACACGCAACGCAGATGAAACTTTTTGAAAATAATTTTGTGCTTAACACGACATTTATGTATTTTTAATTATTATCACTAAGTTTATGTCCGACACTGGTTGGGCCTAATTATTCTATCTATATTTAAGATTTGAACACTTTTTGTTAGTTCAGTTCTGAAGATACAAAAATAAAATTAGTGGAAAAAAAAATAATAATCTGAAACAACAAAAACAAACAAAAAACCACAAACAAAGTGACTGAGGAATACTCTGCATGAGTACCTCAAAAACAAACAATTGTGAAGTGAGTTCTAACGGCAGAATGCCTATTTTACTGTGAGTTCTGAAGCTGTCATGCCACACTTTGTACTTTTATAAATGAAACAACCTTTTCTCTTTACGACTTGATACAGACTCCATGTTTTATTTTATTCTCGTCTCTACTTAAATTTAAAGAACTTAACTTAACTTAACTTAACGAAACATATGGTTTGTAGGGTGTTCCCTTCTTTTACAGGGATGGCACTATACCTCCCTTTTTTTTTAATAAAAAAAAACAACCAAGCATGTGGTTTATAGGGTGGCACCATACCTCCCTTTTTTTTTAAATGATGAAATAAACAAGTTGATCAGGCTTGATTACTTCATGATTTTTTTTTTTGTGTTGTAATTTTATATTTTTGCAAGTAGCTTTGTTTATAATAACATGAAAAATAGCTTACTTTCTACATTTTTCTTATTCTATTTTTTTATTTTTTTGTTATTATTCCCCTTATTTGTATTTGCTTCTTGCTTATGTATGAAAAAATTATTAATAAGAATATAAATTTGTTATTTATTTTATAATATATTTCATGTGTTAACTTTTAAATATGTTTTGTTAAAAATAAGAAATTGATTAAAAATATTAATAAAAAGCATTGCAGATAAAAATTTATGACAAAAATATCATACAATGAAAATATATGTTTCATGAAAATTTTTCTTTTTATATTTCTAATGACATTCAGGAATTACATTTTTTCTTTGTTTTGTTCTTAAGTTTTAGATGTTTAAAGATATTAATGGAAATATGGAAAAAAACATTTTCTTGATACATTTTTCGTATTCGATTCTTATGTACAATCTTTTCTTTTTTTGTCGATTTGTTGTAAATTGTTACATTTACACCATCAATTTCTTTAACGACATATGGACCATCATAAATACTGCTTAATTTCTCATATGGTTCTTTTCTTAACATTATGTTATCATTGATACATATTGATAATGGCTTCGGATGTTTATCATATACATACATTTTTATTTCTTTCTTTATGTTTATCAATAAGAGCTCTCGCTATTAAATGAGTTTTCTGTAACTTATATTTTATTTCTTTAAAGTAGTTTTCGATATTATAAACAGGTTCTAAATTGATATGTTCTTCGTTAAACAATGTGGCAGTTTTTCCAAAAATGAGTTCAAAGGGTGTATACTTGTTATCAAAAACAGTATTTGGTGAAGTGTTGTGATAGAATGTGAAATACCTAAGGTATGTGTCCCAATCAGACAAGTTCTCTTTTAAATACGCTCTGATGTATTCCTTAAAGACTCTGTGGTTCCTTTCTACTGTTCCCAAAGTTTCATGGTGATAACTCGTCGAATATTTAATGTCGATTTTCAAAAACTTACAAAGTTCATTTACAATCTCATTTTTAAATTCAGTTCCGAGGTCCGATCGCAAAATTTTAATTTTACCATAAACTAGAATAAAATTTTCAAATAAAGCTCGTGCCACAGTTTTTGCTGATTTGTCCGGTAAAGCTATAGTAACTAAATACTTTGTTATGTCACGTATTATCGTTAGAGCGTACTTATTGCCGAAATTGGAAGTGGGTAAAGGACCTATTGTGTCTACTATAACTATATCAAATGCCTTAGTGGGAGTTGGTGTAAAGACTAGTTTCTCAACATTCGACGGTCTAACCTTATTTAAATTACATAAAGAACAATTTCTAACGAATTTCGCAATGTCTCTTGTCATCTTTTTTCAATAATATTTCGTCCTGATCTTGGCGTACAGCTTTTTGTGCCCACAATGTCCTCCCAGAATTGGATCGTTGTGATAAACTTGCATAATTTTTCCTTTTTCGTTCTCATCCGTTACAGTTTCAATTGGTTGTGTGAGAATAATTTCAAAATTGCTTAAAACTTTTTCACCGGTATCTTTTAACTTTTGAATTGTACATAATGTAAAGAATATATCATCTTTTGGCCATTCTGCTTTATTGATTTTGAGATTGTTGGCTTCCATTTCTAGCCTCGAAAGCAAATAACCTAGATTAATTGTTTCGTTAACAACTTCATACTCAATAGATAGCAGTTTTTCAAATTTCTTGTATAAATTGATGCGCAGTAGTTTGCTATTATTTCCGTAGCCGACTATATTTGTCCGTAGTTTCGCAATATTTTTGCTGAATTCGAAGGAAAATCTATCATAAACTTTCAAATTATTGTTGTTATCATTAGGAGGTTTGGTTAAGACAATGTTACTTCTGTTTTGTTTTTTAGACATCGCACGCGTGGTGACAGCGAGTACCTGATTAGACTTTTCTTTCAGGTCATTTATTGAGGTACGTGAGAGTGCGTCAGCTCCCACATTTAATTTTCCTTTAATGTACTCAACTGTAAAGTTATATTCTGAGAGTTCCAATCTAATCCGTTAATTTTGAAGAAGGGTCCTTTATGTTAAATAGGTGGCCGGTGGTCTGATCTGACAATGAACGAGGTACCATAAACGTATGGCCGAAAATGAGTTAATGCAAAATGAATTGCTAGCAGTTCCAACTCGATTATTGGCTTTTTCTGTTCAGCTTTAGAAAATGATTTTGATGCAAAATATACTGGTAAATCATTACCATTAAGGTTCTGGCTCAGAATTGCTCCACATCCTGATTTTGATGCATCAACTGTTACTATAAATTGCTTCGAGAAATCAGGGTATTGTAAAACTTTTGGTGATATTATGGCTGATTTTAATTTGTCAAAAGAGTTTTGCCACTAGTCGTTCCAATTAAAGCTTACATTTTTTCTAGTCATATGCTTTAAAGGTGCTGCTATGGTAGCGAAATTGGGAATGAATCGTCTGTAAAAATTTACAAATGCCACAAATCGTCTGACTGCATCTTTGTCAGAAGGTGTTGGATAACTCTTGATTGCTTTTATTTTTGAATCATCTGGCAAGAGGCCCTTGTCCGTACATTTATGCCCAAGGAATGTGACTTCTGGTCGAAAAAAAATTACACTTGTAGGGATTTATTTTCAAATTTCTAGCCCTGAGAATCTTAAAAACGTCTTCCAGGTTGTTAAGGTGGTGTTGCTTACTGCTTCCAATGATGATTATATCGTCGACATATAAAAAAGCTTTATGTGGTTCAAGACCAGAAAATGCGATTGTCATCATTCTTGAAAATGAGTTTGGTGCTATATTTAGTCCAAATGGCAAAACCTTCCACCGAAACGAACCTCTATCAGTACTGAAAGCGGTGATATCCCGAGAATCTGGATCTAATGGTATCTGGTGAAAACCAGAAAATAAATCAATAGTAGAAAAGTATTTGGCGCGTCCCAAATTGTCCAAGATATCATCAATACGAGGTAAAGGGAATTTTTCAGCAACTAGTTTTTTATTTACCGATCGATAATCTACATACATTCGATGAGCTTTTTGGTTATCGCAACTCTTTTTGGGTACCAAAATTAGTGGGCTGTTAAAATTTGAACTACTTGGTTCAATTAAATTGTTTTGCAATAAATTTTCAACCTGCCTGTTAATTTCTTCTCGCTGCGTATGTGCCAATCTATAGTTTTTGATATATACAGGGGACGCATCAGATAGCCTGAGTTTCTGCTGGTAAAAGTTATTTACCGTCATTTTATCTCCTTTTAACGCAAATACATCTGCATGTCGTTCGCAGAGTGATAGTAGATCCTCCTTTACATCGATTGGAATCTTATTTTCGATACTGGTTCTTAATTTATTAATCCTGTCCGTATTTGTCGCAGTTTCATTCATCGAATAGACGTAAAAATTTTGCAGTTTTTCCATTTTTAGACTATTATTTGGAATACACCTTAACTCATCGGTTGTATTAACTATTTTTAAAATCGGATTATTGGAATTAATAATGCCTTTTGCAATAAAGACACCATTACATACCTCTTGTGAATCGACAAACATCGGTTCTGAAATGTTGCATAAACGAAAAATTCAAAAAACTTCGCACCGTGGTGGTATCATACAAGTAAAATTGCTTGTTCCCTGCTGAATTGGAATTTTTACTCTTGCGTTACTGTCTTGATAATTAATTAAACATTTGTTGCTCCTAAGAAAGTCCTTCCCAAGGATACCGTTTACTGGGATATTAAAGTCATCATTGACGATGTGAAAAACTTGATTGACTAAATAATTGGAAAAAGTTAAGTTTGTACTGATTGATCCTAGAGTGGTTATAGCGTTGGTGGTTATACCGGTAATACTGATAATTTCATTTTTATTTAATATGATGTGAGGATTTAAACATGAAATTTTAAGCAGTGATATGTCTGCCTGCGTATCAACGAGAGAAGTGCATGATTTATTGGTATCAATGCAAACTATTCTAATAAAATCAGCATAATTAAGACTTAACTTATAGACTGATTTCTGGGAAACTTGTTTTTCTACTGTTGATCCTCTTCCTCCCCCAACGTCAATTGTTGAGGGACCTCTGAGTTTAAAAACCTAACAGAAGCCCTTTGGTTGTTTGCGTTCCGATTAAAACGATTTCTAGTATTATTGTTATTAGTTAGGCGCTCTTGATTACTATCAAAATTATTATTATTTCTTCTTTGATAATTTCTACCACGAAAATTATTGTGATTGTTTCCCCTATAAAAATTATTGCGCGGACGATTGAAGTTATAAAATTGACGAAAATTGTTGTTGCTGTTCACATTTCTGTTGCTTTTTTGACGAATAGCTAAAACTTGTTTTTCTTTCTTTTCATTTGTTTGCTCAACTACGAGCTTTGCAACAACTTCTTTAGGATCGGAAAAACTTGATGAAGCTAAAATAGATTTAATTAAGGCAGACCTGGCATTTAGGGCCTGTTTGCCGATGTCGAAAGAAAAATTTCTTTCGCAATCTAAGCGAAAGAAAACTGATTTGGGTTTACCTAAATTGGTTCTATGCGAACGATGACTCGAACGACAACTCGAATGAAAACGTAAGTGTTTTCATACAAAAATGGGTTTGTCTATTTCGAAGTTGTTGTCAACTTTGCGAACACAAATTTCAAAATCAGGCACCAGTTATTTTGTGTTCGAATGACAATAATTTTTTGAAAAAATATATAAATAAACAAATATTTTATGAAAAAAATTTTTAATAACAAATAGCTTTTTTAATTGTGAGTACATACATACATTCATACATATGTATGTACATTTGGGGTGGGTTATTGCCTACATATACATATACATATATGTACATACATACATACATAGGTACTTATTTTGTATTTGCTACTTGCAAAAATGACACATATTGTTTGCAGATTTGAAATCTGATTTGAAATCTAGAACCAAAAAGACAACAAAAAAGTATACAGGAAACAGGTGGTTGTAGTTATATTTTTTTATTTTGTAAACTTTTAGTTTGTTTTGGTTACATTTTCTTTATTTCGACAGCTGATTAATTTCAAAAGGAGTTGCATTTGACTTCAAACAATTTAGTAGTATTTTTTGTATTTTTAGAGGA
Source organism: Germaria angustata (assembly GCA_963681545.1). Taxonomy (NCBI): domain Eukaryota; kingdom Metazoa; phylum Arthropoda; class Insecta; order Diptera; family Tachinidae; genus Germaria; species Germaria angustata. Next base: position 43,977,541 of record OY813002.1, on the reverse strand, counting down.
AATTGATGTAAAACAATTATACTTATAAGTTGGCACTACTTTGCTTTATTAACACGTAAGATACAAAAATTGACTAACGTAAGTAGCTGCGAACGAAAGTGAGTGACAGAGACAAACTCAAATTGATTCGAATGTGAGTGACTAGCTTTCTTTCGCATGAGTTTTCTTTCGACATCGGCAAACAGGCCGTTAATCTACAAACTGAAACAGTTTGTTCTATTGCCATTTCGTGCGCTTTGTTTCTTGTTATGCCTTCGATTATTAAGGAACGTTTCAAAGCATCAGCAAGATCTTCTGCTTGCTTAGCGAACTCCATATAATTATTGTCTTTAACACTAAGTGATGCTATTCTTCCGGCTATAATCTTCGAACTATCGGATTTTATTGAACTTTTAAAAGCAGATTTTATGTCTCCTATTGTTGTAACATTCTCAGGCAAAGCCTCACGCGCCTTTGCTTCCAATTTGGACTTGACGAAATTTAAAAATTTCGACTTCAGGTCTGAATCGGTTAGGTCTTCTATTAATGCTATTTTATCTAAAAAGGATGGCAACGTTAAAGGGTTACCATCGCAATTCTCACGAATTATCGATGAACACATACTTATATACGATCTTTTTTGTTCAATAGTAGCCATTTTATGTAGTATTTCTATGTTTTCTGCCGTAGTAATATCCTCTTTACTTCCAAATAAGAACGTTTTCGAATTTTCAGTTTCTACCATAGCTTTTTCATTATCAACCAACAATTCGTTAATATTTTCTGGTACTTTAATTTTACATTGAAGTTTTTCGAAGCAAAGTATAAGCTTTTGTCTACATAAACTGATTTTTGAAATAACTGTTTGTTTATCGAACTGTGTCAAATCTTTTGAACTACTTGGTTCATAAACAAGAATTGAATTATAGTGTTTTACTAAGAGTTCTGTATACTCATTAACTTTAGCAGGATTTGCTGAAATCGGCCGTTTTTGTAAAATACGCTTCACAACTTTGTAAAAATCTATTAAAAGTTCTTTAAATTTTGTTTTGTCAAATGCCGACATTTAACCATTCTGTTTCTTACGTTTTTCCCTCCAGGGCAACCGAAATAATCAAATTTTAGTTTCTGTTTATAAAAAGTTTTTGTGTTGTTTGTTAACAAATGAATATGTAATAAAAAGTTTGAATTTTTAAATCTTGGAAATGATGATTATTTAATTCTTGAAAATGATGATTGTTTAATTTTATATGCTTCAATAAAATTAAAAAAAATATAAATTTCGTAATGTTTGTTCAAAGATAACGTCCACTTTTATTTATATTTATGTAGGTAAAGTAGAGAATCAATACGTAAACTGCAAGTTGTCTTAAATATTTTTATTTTGTTATATGTAGGTATTTATTTAACAAAGTTAAGCTCTCATTTTGACATTTTTCTGCCCTGTAAACACATGTACTTATATGAAAAAGAAACAAAAATGATATTTGATAAACAATGCTACCGATATTATAATTTTCTTTGTGAATTAGTTTTTCTCTTGTCGTAAGTGAATTTATTGAAAACCATATGTAATAACTTCATATATTGTTTGGCAACATTTTTATTCGTTATATAAAATAATTCTTTTAAAGCACATTATGCGTGTTTACGTACAGATGATTATATGCCTATGTATATTATGACTCTCTTAAAAATTCTAAAAGCTTCGACGAAAGAAGGAGTAATATGAAATTTAGAGTTCCCTTTCTCTTAAACGGAAATTCTCTTATTTTGAAATAAGTCCACTCACGATTTATATGCTTGTATCATTTCCTTTGTAAAGTTACTGAAAATTTAATATTTAAGCCAGCGATAGGCAAAAATACATATAAACATTTTGTTTGCCCTCACAAACACACATAAAGAATCACTAATGCCAGATCTGACATTTTCATGTCATACCTAAATTTGAAATCTTAAATCTCCATTTTCTCATAAAAATTTTGTTCATAAGAACTAGTATTTCCTCAGGTTAATTTCATATGAATTTCTGGGGATCTCACTTTTTGCATATGGCAACGCTAATTTCTAACAACAAGCGTAACACGTCCATCGTGTTTTAGTGCTCGAGTGAGACTGATTTATGTTTTTTATTTCTCTGCAATACGTGTGCACATGTACACAAAAAAAGAGCGTAAGCATTGGCGCGGCGCCCTTGTTTTGCGTATCCCTGATTTAAGCTGTTAGAAGTGACTGTAATACTCATTTTCTCTTATATACAGTTTTCTCTTGTATTGATCAAGCCTATGCATATGTACGTGTGTTTTAATGATGCATATGTGTTTATGAAGATAAATATAATCACCAAATCGAATCAAAAAAAGAAAAGAACATTTGTTACTTTTTGTGTTATTTTTGTTTTTTTCATTTAATTTGTTTTTGTATTTAGATGTATAATTTTGTAATATTATACGATTATGTCTGAACAAGTAATTTATGTATATACATACATATACATATATTACGTATTATGTATAGGTATAAAGACAAAAGTTAAATTTATGTGTGTAAGTTATTATTATTTATTTAGCCTATGCTGCCCTATAACTAGTCTAATAATAATTACAATAACTTTAGAAAAAAATAATTCAATAGCATTCAATATCTTATAAATTTTATATAGTTGTTATTTATTTATAAAACGCCAATAGTCTGTATTGTTACTGTTGTTTATTAAAAGGGCACATGTCACTGTGTTAATGTCCAATTATGTACTTACGATGACCATTTCTACATTTCTTGTCTGCAATGTTGTTGCTGCTGATGAGAATTTTGTTTGTTTGCTTATTGTGGTGTTGTTGTTGAATTTAATCTGATGTTTTTTTTCCTCTGTCGTTGCTAGGTGTTGATATATTCTCTTTTTCTGCATTCTTTGTAATTTTTGTTTTATGATTTGTTAAACGTTTTATCCCATTTGTTATGTAGTTATTATATAATGGTTCTTAGTTTTTTTTTGAAATTCATGTACATATCATAGTTTAAGATTTTTTTTGTTTGATTGAAAAATCAGTCCTTACAAACGAAATCGGAAAACACTTCAAAAATTTTTTTTAAAACTTGTGGTAACATTTCTTTTCGGAAAAATCACATTTTTACCACACCAAAAGTTTCTCAGTTTTTTTTTTCTCCATGCACCATGCTTTATGTGTTGTACATTCTATTATTTTTGATTTTGCACAGCAAACCGTACAGCAAATATTGTTCGGCTTATGTATGTAACAGAGACCTGCAACCGGTGATTAAAAAAAAATCTGATTAATCAAACACTCGAAAAACATGTCATTTTCGCTCAAACGTTCAAATATGCCTTTATCAACATTGTGTCTATTCTATTTTATGCTAAGCAAAATAAGGGTTGTTTGCGAACATGTAAATTTAATCTGTTGCCGCATGCCAGCTATTCAGTTTGAGTGTTTAAAAACTGTGTGTGCATGAATTTTTGGACAACTCTTCAAAGCACACATTTTTATTTAATCACATTCATGATCGAAATCAAAAACTTAGAGGCATTAATGCAAAAAGCATTAATGTGAAAAAGGCAAAAAATCAACAAGTGTACATTTATGCACAAGGTGCTGTGTGTTTATAGAATGGTTAGGCAACACGGTTGCCAGACTTAACAGTTTAATAGCATTTTTACGACGATACGCTGAAACAGATAATTAATCAAGAAATATATTTTTAAAATTATCCCGATTTTTACAATTATCATTTTGTAATTATATAGACATGTGTGTATATGTGTATACATGAAGGAGGTTATATTATAAGCAATGCGTTTTGTATTCTTATTTTTTGTTAAATACAGTAAAGTATTTTAAGCACTTATATATTAAACACTCTCACTGTCGCTCACAAAAATATAAATTAGCCTAAATCTACCACAGCTACAACGGTGGTCGTGTAGCCATGTAGCCGTGTTGTCGTGAAAATAATCATTTTCATATAAACGTGTAAAAATTTTGCGCTGTTGAATAAAATAATGTTGAAACGGGTGTATTTTATTGTACAAAGATTTTTTTCTCACACTGAAACAAATAGATTTGTTGAATTTGCTTCGGTGCCGCCAAAAATTAAAAAAAGCACCGAAATTTAAAAAAAAGCGCACCGCGCTCAGAAAAATACACTTAAAGACCCTTCTTTTTAAGTAATCTATGTACCAAACCAATAAAGCGGTATTATTCTTGGAAGTTAAAAACGACTTTAATTTCAGTAAAATTCAATAAAACAAACAAATTTGGCAAGGTTGAAGTATTTCTTATAAAAATAACAAGTTTTTTTGAATGAGTAAAAAATAATCCGATCTTTAAACGATTTTAAACCGAAAATTGCGATTTTTAAAGTTTATTGTAAAACCGACGTTTTTTGGTAACTTCGTATGGCATCCTTATTTCTCAACCACAATGTTTAACAACATACATACCTACACACTCAAGATTATGTGCCAGCATATATCATTGCATGATTTTTCTTAATATTCTTTGCAAAGAAAAGGCATGTTGAATAAATGCCATTCGTTTTTGTGTTTAATCAATGCAAACGCTCAAAATAGCTTCTGTGTTAAAATCTTGCTTGAAAAATTCATATAGGCATTTTTGTATTTGCCTTCCTAATGATTAACACAAATAAAGATTATGAGCGTACGCGCATGCTTGCTTATGTGTTTGTGAATAATTGGACACAAAAAAGTTATGCATGAGTGAAGGCATAAAAAACGTGATTTTTGCCGGTCTCTGGTATGTAAGTATGTACTTACACATATTTTAAGTCCGTTAAACCAATTAGAATTTTCCAGTTGGAATTTTATATAATACCGCTGCAGTTTGTAGTAGGTTTTTTTTTCTTTTTTTCTCAATAATCTCGTTTTATAGTTGTTGTAAAATTCATTTTTTGTACATATCTTTTTAAAGCACACATTTTTTTTATTCTGTAGCATAGTTACTGTATAATTCATTAATTTAAACTTTTTTTCCCACTCGTTTTTAAGTAAATTTTCCTTTTTACCATATTTTTCTTTATTTTTTAGGTCTTTATTTATTTTTCAAAAATTTCTTTTTTTTGAAACGTCACGGTCGCCATGTCATGCCACACTTTGTACTTTTATAAATGAAACAACCTTTTCTCTTTACGACTTGATACAGACTCCCTGTTTTATTTTATTCTCGTCTCTACTTAAATTTAAAGAACTTAACTTAACTTAACTTAACGAAACATATGGTTTGTAGGGTGTTCCCTTCTTTTACAGGGATGGCACTATAAAGCTCTCAATGCAAACAATTAAAATAAAAAATCTGATGGCAGTGTTTTTCTAACGGCAAAGCCAATTTTACGCGAGCTGTCAACTTCGCTTACTCCGATGCCAAGTAGTGATTCGATAACATTACCATTGCCTAGATCATCTTTATTTAAGTCAGCGCCATTATCCGCTTCGGGCTCGTGTTCATCACTTAACCAAGTTATCACAATAGACAATAGTATTCAGAAACCTAAGGTTCCTGTTGGAATGGACAGATATATCACAGTGGTAAAGCGTGGGCGAAGCCCAAATTCATCTAAAATCTCATCGCTTCCCAAGATATCCAGGGATAACGACGCCGCCACAGTTAACCGTCAAAACCGTTTTAAAATATTGCAGGATGACAACGACAAACACGAAGCATTCTCGAAAAAAACCTCCAAACCACCACCAATCTATTTTAGACAAAAAATTCTAACACACTTATTAAGGAGTTAATCTCGGTCATTGGTGAAAAGGCATTTCACATTGTTCCAATAAAACGTGGTAACATTGATGAAACTAAAATTCAAATATATTAAGAAAAGGATTTCCGCAAAATGGTTAATGAATTGGAAAAAAAAATAAAACAAATTTTTACACATTCCAGCTTAAGAGTGCCAAAGGCTTACAGGTCGTATTGAAGGGCATAGATTCTTACGTTGTCCCCGCTGAAATAAAAGATGCTCTCACCCTCCAAGGATTCAAGGTAAAAAATATATCCAACATAATAAACAGGGAGAAGATCCCCTAACCTTTACTTCGCGTTGAACTGGAGCCAAATGATATATTATTGAAGAAAAATGAGACCCATCCCATTTATAATTTGAAATATCTCTCGGAAAATCACAGTTGAACAACCACACAAGCGTTCAGGACCCGTACAATGCCATAATTGTCAAGAATATGGCCATACAAAAAATTATTGTAAATTACCTACTGTTTGTGTTGTGTGCGGTGAATTACACAAGACTGCTATTTGCAATAAGTCGAAGGACCAGAAGGAAAAGAAGTGTAGTAATCACACTGCTAACTACAGGGGATGTCCTGTATACTATTTCGTTAAACAGGCTATGAGTCAAAAGCCTAAAGTAACCCCAGCTCAAACAGGAAATACGTACTCCATTACTTATCCTCCTATGGCCAAACCAATCTCTACACAAGTATCGTATGCTGACGCTGCACAGAGGAGTATTTGACCCAAAAAGCTGTCCAAAATTATTAAGCGTGTTTTTTGTTTTAAAAGTTTAACTTTTTTGATAGTTTTAGCTTTAGTTTGATAGAAAAAAATTTATTGGCAGGTTATTATTGGGTTAGTGTTATTTTTGACACCCACCACCCACCACCCACCGGCCAACCTCCCACCCACCTTTTATAACTTTGTTAGATTTTTTTCTTTTTGAAGAGAATTAATTTTATATATATATATTAATTTATTATCCGTACACGGTATGCCGCGCTACACGATTGTTGTGTGTTTTTATAAAAATTATTTATTATTACGTTTGCCGGTCTCCCCCTCGCATTCCGCCAAAATTTGGTTTGCAACTGTACTTTATTCTAATAGCAACTTAAATTTAGATAGTCGAACTATTGTAGTTGTGTAGATACAGCGAAATAAAACAGCTTTTTATGGATGCTACAATGTCCCCCTTGTCAAAATTATAATTTATCCAATATTAAATATTAAAGAAATTGGTCTCGTAGCTTGGCTTCCTATAAGGGATAAACAACAAAAACATATTCACTTTTAATATTTATTTTATATTATTAAATACTCATCAGATGAAAAAATTAAACTAATTAAAAAGTTCAAATTATGATCATGTCATACGTATTTCATCATGGGCGGCATCATCCGTATCAGGAAGAAGTGATTTAATAGTATCTGATGAAAAAGGCTTTTTTATCTTTCGTGTGTTTTGTGTATTGCAGCTTAAAAAAGGGTCACTGCTCAAAAATAACCTATTTAGAATATCATTTCCCTGTTATCTCTCAAAGTTGCAAAACTCTTATAAGAATTCTGGGCAATAAGCCATATATGTGTATTTTTCAAAGTGCATTTCCCCTTACTTAGTTAACAACCTTATACTTGGGTGCATTTTTTATATACCTATACCGTTTTTAAATGTAATTTTGATTTGTAACTCTATTAAATTAGGTATGTAGTACATAGCTAAAGTGTTCTGGAGACGATCAAGTCTTATATAGACCGCAGGTATACAAAAACAGTTTAATAGGTGTGTATGCGTGTGGTTGCCTTATAATTATTCCTCATAAGACATTTAGTAAATTTGAATTTATGAACTAAGAACTGAATTTTAAGAAATTCCTTTTTTAAGGGCGGGTAATCCATCACATTGGTAGTTGTTAAAAGTGATTTAAATAATATTTCACATCAATAATTCGAAAAACACAAAAGTTTATGACGACAATAAAGTATAAGAAAAAGTGCCTTATGAGCAAAAATAGAAAAAAAGATACAATTTTCAAAAAATCACCAAAAATAATGGCGCAAACATGGGCAAACTTTTTTTCTTTTTTCTTAAATTAGAGATCTCATATTTTATTGTGGTATATAACATTATTTGTAGAACAGCTAAGCTCACTTCCAAAAAACCTTTCCTTTTTTTTTGTAAGAATTTATATACATATATGTATGTATAATTTTTTTATAATTAATATTTTTAAAATAAATATTTGAGATAATTTTTTCTTTTTAAATATTAAAAATAGCTCCTGATGGATTCTTTCAGGTAAAAAAAAATCAATGTCGTTTAGCCACAAAAAAATATCATATAAATATCTTGAAGTCGAAAAAATTCAATAAAAACGCATGCATGACTTTAAAAGTGTCCCACAACTACAAATACTAACTTACAATCTTGCACGATATGATGTAGAATTTTGTTTTCTATCGATCTGCGTAATTACTTCTTAGAATTTCATCAAATTAATTTTTGCCTTTTTGGCCAGCTTTTTGGGCAAATACTCCTCTGTGCGCTGTGAAGATCAACTCCGTTCCCATGCAAAAAGTGTCACCACCAAATAACACAACAAATGCAAACGCAAGCTTTAATTTTAATCGCCTTGAAGCTACTATTGATAATCTGCTGCAAACTATAAACAACTTTACAACAAATATGACTAGCATGATGCAAGAAATGCTGCGTATGCAAAACATACTGCTTCTAGCATTAGCTAACAAACCATGAACACATTAAAATTATGTTTCTGGAACGCAAACGGCATTTGCCAACACAAATATGAACTTGAGCACTTCCTCACGGTAGGAAATATTGATATAATATTGGTATGTGAGACTCATTTGACTTCGAAAAGCCTTTTTAAAATGTGTGGCTATACCTTATATGATACAAAGGACCCGAGAGGAAGAGCATGCGGAGGATGAGCAGCTCTAATAAAGTCAAGACTCAAGCACTATATACTTGAGAACATTTGTGCAGACCATCTACAAGCAACGAATATTTGCATCGAAAATTTTTGTTCAAATCTCGTGATATCATCAATTTACTCCCCTAGCAGATTTTCAATCACTGTGGATCAATACAAGAATTTTTACAAAACTCTTGGCCCTTGTTTCATAGCAGCTGGCGACTAAAATGCAAAACATACGTTCTGGGGATCGCGTCTTATTACACCTAGAGGTCGAGCGTTGTTCAACACAGTTTCAAAAATGGGCTTGGACGTCATTTCGAGCGGGGAGCCCACTTACTGTCCTACTGACATACAAAAAATTCCGGATGTTATAGATTTTGGCGTCATGAAAAATATCTCTAGGGATTTAATTCATGTTGAAGCTTCACATGATCTCTCCTCCGATCACTCTCCCACGATCGTTACAATTTGTAGCCCACTAAGGAATGACTTACCTCACCCATATGTGAGGATGATAAATCGTATTAATTGGCTGGGATTCAAAAAATATCTAAGTAGTCATTGTACGATGATATTAAATTTAATATTGCCAATCTTACCGAAGATATTAAACTGGCTGCTACGCATGCCACTACTTCCTATCCGCAGATTGGGTTTAATATAATTTGTTCTGGGGATATTGAACGCCTCGTGTGTAAAAAAAGAAGTGCTAGAAGGGAATGGCAACAGCACAAATCAACCCAACACAAAATCAGACTTAAAGAATGCACTAAACGACTCTAAGAGTTGCTTGCATCTGAAAAATCTGCTTCTCTTAAAAACTATCTGGAAGGACTCGATGTCACAGCAGCATCTAATTACTCCTTGTGGCGCGCTGCTAGAAAACTTAAAACACCCGTTGAGTTTAAACCACCACTGCGCACTTCGACCGGAGATTGGGCAAGAGCCAATACTGAAAAAGGTAACATATTTGCTGAGCATTTAAAATACGTATTTACCCCAAACACATGTACTGGTGCTGTTGATTTGCCGAGTGTAGTTGTTCTACCCCCTCGACCCATAAAGTTTAAGATGCGTGATGTACAAAAACTAATTGCTGAAACCAACCCGAAGAAGGCACGGGTATTGATGGAATTAGTAACAATATGGTGATTAAGTTGCCTCGTATCGCTATTAGAATCCTGTTATTTAATTTTAATGGCATTTTACGATTGGAGTATTATCCACACAGCTGGAAACTTGCCATGGTCAAAATGATTCCAAAATCGGGCAAAGATCTTACCAAGGCTGAGTCATATAGGCCAATAAGTTTACTGTCAACAATTTCAAAGCTCTTCGAAAAGTTGCTCATGACAAAATTGTCCCCAATTCTAAATGATATTGGTTGCATACCGGACCATCAATTTGGTTTTAGAAGTCAGCATAGCATCATTGAACAATGTCATAGATTGGTATAATTTATAAGAAGAACATTTGAAGAAAAGAAGTATTGCTCTTCCCTCTTTATTGATGTCTCTCAGGCATTTGATAAAGTGTGGCACGAAGGCCTAATTTTAAAATTGAAGACATATCTGCCAATAAACGTAGTAAATCTTTTGGAAAGTTACATTCTTGCCCGGAAGTTCACTGTTGTGGAAGGAGACTTCATGAGTGTGCCCGAAACTATCTCATCTGTGGTGCCACAGGGGAGTATACTGGGGCCAGTTTTGTATTTGATTTATACCTGTGATATGCCTCTGAGCAGTAATATCTTCACTTCTACATTTGCCGATGATACAGCCTGCCTTAGTATGCATGAAAACCCTCACGAGGCATCCCGATATCTTCAGGAACATATCAACCTGTTGGAACTGTGGGTGAACTTATGGAGAATTAAAGTAAATGAACAAAAGTGTGTTCATGTCACATTTACGCTACGATGAGACACTTGTTCCCACATTCGAATCAACAATCAAGTTGTTCCTCAACATTCACAGGTGAAATACCTTGGTATACATCTTGACCGACGGCTTACATGGAAACACCACATAGACTCTAAGCTAACACAAATGAAGCTTAAATTAACCCAGATACGTTGGCTGATTGGTAGAAATTCAACCCTCAGTCTAGATTGTAAACTTTTAATATACAAGTCGCTTTTGAAACCCATATGGTGTTACGGAATTCAGCTATGGGGCACTGCTTCAGCTTCCAATGTAGAGAGAATTTAAGATTAATAACATCGGCTCCATGGTACATGAAAAATTCAATGTTACATCGTGATTTAAATATGCCACTTGTGACCGCTGAAATTGCAAAATATGCAGGCAAATATTTAACAAAACTCGAGTCCCATCCTAATCCCCTTGCTCGTAATATCTTGAACTTCACTGGACACATCCGCTTGAAAAAGAGGGACACTACGGCTTTAATACGCCGCACTCCAGATGAAAGTTTTTGAAAATATTTTTGTGCTTAACACTACATTTATGTATTAATAATTACTATCACTAAGTTTATGTCTGACACTGGTTGGGCCTAACAATTATATATATATATATATATATATATATATATATATATATATATATATATATATATATATATATATATATATATATATATATATTAAGATTTGAAAACTTATTGTTAGTTCAGTTATCTGAAGATACAATGAATAAATTTTAGCGTGAAAAAAAGATAAACATAGTACTGATCAGGCAAAACTGTTGACGGACATTTCCAATTTTCTTTCCAATACCTGGTTCTGTTTTTTTCTTTTCTCATCATTGCTGGAATCACAACTTGCTTCACAAATAAAAAACATTTTTAATTATTAATTTAACTTTCCCAAAAAATATCAAACTATATACGTCAACTTACTTAAATATATAGAGATGTGTTTTTTTTAATCAAAAAATCGATAAAATGGCAACGTCGTTGCAGGGTTATTACAGAATACAAATTTTTTATTGAATTGATATTGATGTCGATACATAATGATGTTAACTTAAAAATGTTTACGATGTTGCCGGCACCAAACAGAATAAGGGTGAATATGTATATACTTATGTTCATTGTTAAACTGAGACTGAATTAAATAAGAATAAATTAAATACTTTAATTAAGATTGAAAAGAACGCATTATATTATTTCTAATACTCATTCCAAGTTCTGTGTTGTCTGTATCTGAGTTTATGGATTGTGCGATCGTATCTTCGCTATCAATAAATATTTCATCTTGAAATTTTATTTGGAAGTGCTGAATAATATTATACAGAGCACAACAAACATTTACAAAGAAGGCAGCGAAATTTGCTTTTAAGAACACCAATCGTACGTTCAACGATATTCCGACCTTTTGCATGTAAAATGTTATAACCATAAACTAAGTAGACATGACAACTCGTTTGACGTTAACACTATTACTACGTTTATACGCACGTCTTATTTGCAAATAAAAAAGAAGAATGTTGCCGTATAACTTTTTTATTGTAACTTATTAACTCACTTAAACAAGTCGTGAATAACGACACTATTTGCAAATAAAAAGTAAGACGTTGCCACTTCATGAACGTTTTTTGTGTTTTACTTACCAAACAATCATATTTTCGTCACATGACATCACTAATAATAACATAAGTTCTGTATGCAATTTCCCGTATAAACAGTGAATTAGTTATTTGCAAATAGTTCTATTTGCAAATAAGACGTGCGTATAAACGTGGTATATGTCGAGTAAGGGATAGCTAATAAATACGATTTCATATATACTACGTTTATACGCACGTCTTATTTGCAAATAAAAAAGAAGAGTGTTGCCGTATAACTTTTTATTGTAACTTATTAGCTCACTTAACAAGTCGTGAATAACGACACTATTTGCAAATAAAAAGTAAGACGTTGCCACTTCATGAACGTTTTTTGTGTTTTACTTACCAAACAATCATATTTTCGACACATGGCATCACTAATAATAACATAAGTTCTGTATGCAATTTCCCGTATAAACAGTGAATTAGTTATTTGCAAATAGTTCTATTTGCAAATAAGACGTGCGTATAAACGTGGTAATAGATATCTATCTCTTGAGAAGTTGTTAATGTTTACATTTTGATGTTAATTTTGTGCTGTGAAAAAAAATATAAGCAAATAAAATTTTTTTTATTAAAGTGTTTAGTGAAATTGGAGCAAATTAAAAGAAAAAAATTTGCGCCAAATTATTGACAGCAAAGAAATATGTATAAAAAATAAATAAAAACTAAATTGTCAATCCATACATCCTTATGTATGTGTACAGCAGCGAAAAATAAGCAGACGAAAAAATTTAAGTATTGAAAGAATCCTTCTTTTCAGGTAGTGTTACATTATGTATTATTGTTTTTAGGAGCCGACGCACAGTGTGACGGATGACCAATCTAGAGGGACAATTCAACTATATCTCAAACGCTGTGATAAAAATCTATGAAAATTGGCATAATTGGTTATCATATGACTGTGAATGGTATTTTTTTTCCACTGCTATTTATTTATTGTATCTTCAAATAGAACTAACAATAAGTGTTCAAATCTTAAGTATAAATATAATAATTAGGCCCAACCAGTGTCGGACATAAACTTAGTGATAGTAATTAATAATACATAAATATATTAAGCACAAAAATATTCAAAAAATTCAATCTGAAGTGTGGCGTATTAAGGCCGTAGTATCCCTCTTTTTTAAGCGTATGTGTCCAGGAAAGTTCAAGATGTTACGAGCAAGGGGATTAGGATGGGACTCGAGTTTTGTTAAATATTTTCCAGCATATTTTGCAATTTCAGCGGTCACAAGAGGCATATTTAAATCACGATGTAAAATTGAATTTTTCATGTACCAAGCAGCCGATGTTATTAACCTTAAAATTTTGTTTTGCATTCGTTGGATTCTCTCTACATTGGAAGCTGAAGCAGTGCCCCATAGCTGAATTCCGTAACACCATATGGGTTTCAAAAGAGACTTGTATATTAAAAGTTTACAATCTAGACTGAGGGTAGAATTTCTACCAATCAGCCAATGTATCTGAGTCAATTTAAGTTTTATTTGTGTCAGCTTAGAGTCAATGTGGTTTTTCCATGTGAGGCGTCGGTCGAGGTGTATACCAAGATATTTCACATGTGAATGTTGAGGAACAACTTGATTGTTGATTTGAATGGGGGAACAAGTGTCTCTTCGTAGTGTAAATGTGACATGAACACACTTTTGTTCATTTACTTTTATTCTCCATAAGTTCACCCACAATTCCAACAGGTTAATATGTTGCTGAAGATAACGGGATGCCTCGTGAGGGTTTTCTTGCATACTAAGGCAGGCTGTATCATCGGCAAATGTAGAGGTGAGGATATTACTGCTTAAAGGCATATCACAGGTATAGATCAAATACAAAACTGGACCCAGTATACTCCCCTGTGGCACACCGGATGAGATAGTTTCGGGCTCACTCATGAAGTCTCCTTCCACAACAGTGAATTTCCGGGCAAGAATATAATTTTCCAATAGATTTACAATGTTTATTGGCAGATATGTCTTCAATTTTACAATTAGGCCTTCATGCCACGCTTTATCAAATGCCTGAGAGACATCAATAAAGAGGGAAGAACAATACTTTTTTTCTTCAAATGCTCTTCTTATGAAATGGACCAATCTATGAGTTTGTTCAATGGTGCTATGCTGACTTCTAAAACCAAATTGATGGTCCGGTATGCACCCATTATCAGTTAGAATTGGGGACAATTTTGTCATGAGCAGCTTTTCGAAGAGCTTTGAAATTGTTGACAGTAAACTTATTGGCCTATAAGACTCAGCCTTGGTAAGATCTTTGCCCGCCTTTGGAATCATTTTGACCATGGCAAGTTTCCAGCTGTGTGGATAATACTCCAGTCGTAAAATGGCATTAAAAATAAATAACAGGATTCTAATAGCAATACGAGGCAACTTCATCAGCATCTTGTTACTAATTCCATCAATACCCGGGGCCTTTTTTGGGTTGGTTTCAGCAATTAGTTTTTGTACATCACGCATCTTAAATTTCATGGGTCGAGGGGGTAGAGCTACTACACTCGGTAAATCAACAGCACCAGTACATGTGTTTGGGGTAAATACGTACTTTAAATGCCCAGCAAATAAGTTACCTTTTTCAGTATTTGTTCTTGCCCAACCTCCGGTAGAAGTGCGCAGGGGTGGTTTAGACTCAACGGGTGTTTTATGTTTTTTAGCAGCGCGCCACAAGGAGTAATTAGATGCTGCTGTGACATCGAGACCTTCTAGGTAGTTCTTAAGAGAAGCAGATTTTTCAGCTGAAAGCAACTCTTGGAGTCGTTTAGTGCATTCTCTAAGTCTGATTTTGTGTTGGGGCGATCTGTATTGTTGCCATTCCCTTCTAGCTCTTCTTTTTTCACATACGAGACGTTCAATATCGGCAGAATAAATTCTATTAAACCCAGTCTGCGGATGGGAGGTAGTGGCATGTTTAGCAGCCTGTTTAATATTATCGGTAAGATTGGCAATGTTAAATTCAATATCATCGGGAGTTCTAAGCCTGATATTTTCCGTACAATGAGTACTGAGATATTTTTTGAACCCCAGCCAGTTAACACGATTCATCATCTTCATGAATGGTATAGCAAAAAAAAATTATATAATAGCCGTGTTTTATTGGTCCCTAGATAAACACGACTATTGTATAAAAAAGGTTGTTTCTTAACAATAAAAAATATCCTTCAGCCAATAAAACACAGCTAATTAGTACTATTACCTGCCAAATAGCGGTAAGTTTCGGTTTTTATTTGTGAAAAGAATAGAGAAAACAAATTTGACAAAAGTTTTAATTTTAGTCTGAAGCCATGTATGATGGTAATTCGGATTCGCCGTCATATGTATGATTATTAGGAGCTGGAGCAAGCAACAGAAGTTTTGTCTCATTACTGAGAATACCACGTTTTGTTTTTGGGATGTTGCGCAAGCTACATATATATGGATCAGATGTTATGAGTAATCTATTTATTAAGTCAGTATTTGTATCTACTCTTGATGTTTTTCATGTAAACATTTCCCGAAATCGCCTGTTGTCCTTATTTCTACTTTCCTGTGCCTCTTCGGACAATTGGCCTATGGGTAATATGCTTGATTTTATTATTTCATATCCATGAAACAATACCTTATGTACGCTAACCGGCATGTTGTACCATGCATAGTCTTGCAAATACAAATCTCTTGTTTCAGTTACAAAAATTTTGAATGAAATCGGATTTATAGGAAAACCGCAACTCAAACACTCTAATATAGTGGCAAACCGTTTTATTATATTTACGTTTATGCCAGTTATTTCCGCTGACTTTTCAGGGTTTTTAAAAAATCTTCTAGCGGTATTTCCATCATTCGTGTTTCCGTGTTGGTGTTTTGGTATATCTATTAGAAGTCCCAAATCTTGTTTAAATCGGGATTGAATTAGTTTCTTCCTCTCCAAAATTTTTGCTTTATTTTCATCTCCTCTAGCCTGCCATTTTTTATGTCTATTCTGTATGATATATGCAGCAAGCATTCCATAAAACGAATATAACAATATAAAGGGGAAATTCCAACCTTGATTAGGTTTTCATCCACTTGAATGTTAGACATTGCTTCAAGATTATTCATATTCCTCGGTGTTGTTCCACACAAGTAACATGTTTGTTGAGAATTGTATGCCGACAATGCATTGCACACCTTTCCGTCAATCATACATAGTATGAGTTTAGCATTCATTCTAATTTTTAGATTTCCCAAATTGACTTCTGTTGGACGCAGCTGAGAAATTTGTGATTCCAAATTTCTTACTTCACTAATTGTACGTTCTCGAGTTTCCTTTGCAAAAAGAAATTTTATTGGTCGGCAATATCTAACGGATGATGGAGCCGGGTTTTGCCATATAATAACTTTTTCAGTTTCGTTGTCAAAACGTGATACTATTTGAATAGGCACCAGTGAAATCTATATATATATAATTGGATGTGTGTATGTATGTAACGTAATGGCTCCAAAACGGTTGGGCCGATTTTGATGTAATTTTCAGGGAACCTTCAGAATACTCGGGCGGGTGATACTGTGAAGTCCGATTTTTTATTTTCGGTCTGTGGGCGGAGGGGCGTGGCAAAACCCAATTTTCATATTGCACTACCAATGACATATACATATATTTATTTTTTGTGCTTTTTGTATTTTATTTTACTTTTTTTTGGAAAGCCGTTGTCATGCTCTTCAAAACAAAATATCAAACTCTTAAATCGATTATGTAGTTCAGAAGATATTTTGAGCTGACGGTGTCATCTATATATGTACATAAAAATTACGTGTATGTTCGTGATCGCTAAACTCAAAAACTACTGGACCGATTTTGACCAAATTTTTATGCATGCTCTATGGGCTGTGAGGAGTGTTTCTGTGTAGTTTGAAGTTCATCCAACAGATGGCGCAATACTTAGTTTTGTGTGTGTGTTTTTGCACCGTAACTCAAGAACTACTGCACCGATTTTGACCAAACTTTATATACATGTTCTATGGGACGTGAGGAGTGTTTCTGTGTAGTTTGAAGTTCGTCCGACAGATGGCCCAATATTTTGTTTTTTGTGTTTTGCCCAATAGAGATTAGTGCGATAAGCTTATGCTGCGTTTTGCTGAAGGCGTTGGGTCCTTAATCAGCGTGTAGTGGGGTTAATTAGCCCGATACCTTTATTTGAACAATAATTGCTATGTCGATTTAGTGCAAATTTTAAGGCAAATAAAATAAATATAAATATAAAGTTGTTAAGGGATGATTATTTCTTAATTGAAATTTGTGAAAAAAACAATTGATTTAAGTTTGCAGTAGTTAAAGACGATGTGCAAGTTTCATTTGAAAAATAATCATAATCTATATATATAAAATAGGATGTGTGTATGTATGTATGTATGTATGTATGTATGTATGTAACGTAATGGCTCCAAAACGGCTGGGCCGATTTTGACAAAATTTTCAGGGAACCTACAGAATACTCGGGCGGGTGACACTGTGAAGTCCGATTTTTTTTAATTTCGGTCTGTGGGCGGAGGGTTGTGCCAAAATCCAATAATTCATAAAATGAGAACGGCTTGGCCGATTTCTGTAAAACTTTTTGTCAGTTGTTCGTATTTTCGAGGAGAAAATACCTCCGGAAAAGTCGGAAAATTGGAAAATTCGAAAATCGAGTTTTTGTATGAAATTTTGTTTGAAATTATTCCTTAATGGCTTTTCAAATGAAAAAATAGAAAGTTTGTCTGAAGGCTTAAAATTGGGGCGAGGCGAAGTTCGCCTGGTCCGCTAGTCAGTTTATATTTGTGGTATGTTTTTCTCCTATTCTTTTACATGTTTGTTCGTATTACATTTTATATGTTTGTTCGTATTGTACTGCAGCTTACATACATAAAATATGTAATAATATAAATATATTTCTTTCCTTACAGGTCTTGTTTTTCGTCCTTTACAGACTACCACAAACTAGGTAATTGATTAAGAAACCTAATCTACCACGATATCCATGTGAAACAACAACAACTGGTAGCAATCTAATAACACAGTATATTATAACTATATTTTTCCAATTAATTACAAACACATTATTGCAAGTTAATATAATTATAGTTTCTTTTTAATCTTTCATATTTTCTTTTTACCTTTTCAATGTATAGCTAATATATAAATTAACAAAATTAATAAAAATAAACAATATTTTTGTATTATACACTATACACTAATTATTTTAAATAAATGCATTAACATAAATTTCTCTTAAGACTTTTATTTGATATGGAATAAATAGGAGTTATTATACACACAGTTCAGCCCTTGCCATAGTTTGCTCTAGCTGTTGACGATCAAGAAAATACACCTTACAATACTACGATGAGATAAGAAAAATTATGGTTAACAAAGTTATTAATATACAAATTTGAATTGTATTTGTCTTACATTGAGTTAAATAATTTGCCATCTTTGTGCCAGTCACAGAGTAATAGCTGCAAATGTTCACATCCGGTGCAACGAGTTTCCATGCAAAACATCTTCTTTTTTTCAACACCGCCGTAATTGCTGTAATTATAGAATGGCAATCAACGAAACATAAATGAATATTAAGTTTTATTATACATACTAGCTGACCCGGGCAAACCTTGTTTTGCCTTCAAATTTGCACTAAATCGACATAGCAATTATTGTTCAAATAAAGGTATCGGGCTAATTAACCCCACTACACGCTGATTAAGGACCCAACGCCTTCAGCAAAACGCAGCATAAGCTTATCGCGCTAATCTCTATTGGGCAAAACACAAAAAACAAAATATTGGGCCATCTGTCGGACGAACTTCAAACTACACAGAAACACTCCTCACGTCCCATAGAACATGTATATAAAGTTTGGTCAAAATCGGTGCAGTAGTTCTTGAGTTACGGTGCAAAAACACACACACAAAACTAAGTATTGCGCCATCTGTTGGACGAACTTCAAACTACACAGAAACACTCCTCACAGCCCATAGAGCATGCGTATAAAATTTGGTAAAAATCGGTCCAGTAGTTTTTGAGTTTAGCGATCACGAACATACACATAATTTTTATGTACATATATAGCTGACACCGTCAGCTCAAAATATCTTCGGAACTACATAATCGATTTAAGAGTTTGATATTTTGTTTTGAAGAACATGACAACGGCTTTCCAAAAAAAAGTAAAATAAAATAAAAAAAGCACAACAAATAAATATATGTATATGTCATTGGTAGTGCAATATGAAAATTGGATTTTGCCACGCCCCTCCGCCCACAGACCGAAAATAAAAAATCGGACTTCACAGTGTCACCCGCCCGAGTATTCTGAAGGTTCCCTGAAAATTTCATCAAAATCGGCCCAACCGTTTTGGAGCCATTATGTTACATACATACACACACCCAATTTTATATATATAGATATGTGTATTAAGTTTATAAGACTAATTTAACTTCGTGTACATTTTCATTATTGATTGCTTTTTTTCACTGCCTATTGTTTTACCAAAACAGATATTCCTGAAATTATTGTTTCCAACTATTGCATTAACATTGTACACTATTGCTATAGTTGGAAACATTTTCATTTTCACTATTGCAGTTTTTCACTGCCTATTGTTTTACCGAAACAGATATTCCTGAAATTATTGTTTCCAACTATTGCATTAACATTGTACACTATTGCTATAGTTGGAAACATATTTACACCACTTTGCACATAAATTTTATTGTACATATATTTTCTATTATTTATTTAATTACATTTTTAATGTAATTTTATAAAATTTCACACCGCAAAACACAGAAAATAAAACAAAACAAAATCCTAATTTTTCAAACATATGTTCGCAATTGTCATGTATATCTGTTGCCTTTAGTACATTGCATCACCCTTATTAATTTTATTTCCTATCTCACTCTTCACAAAATGTTAAAAGTCTGATTTGGACCTTGTTTAAACGCCAAAGTTGGGTATTCTGTGTATATTCTGTGGTTATAACGAGCTTGTAAAGAACCTCCATCCGTCATTCGAAATGGTGTCATTAAGTACGGTCGGAGGGGATACCCAGCATCGCTTTAAATGTAAAAATGGATGAAATTGGGTTAAAAAAATAAAAACAATTTTTCTAAAATACATGAATTTTCTTGAAAGTTCC
Organism: Germaria angustata; assembly: GCA_963681545.1. Lineage (NCBI taxonomy): Eukaryota > Metazoa > Arthropoda > Insecta > Diptera > Tachinidae > Germaria > Germaria angustata. Next base: position 43,957,139 of record OY813002.1, on the reverse strand, counting down.
TTTGCAAATGAATTTTTAAATTACTTAAATTAAAAATCAAAGAGTCATGACTCGCCCCCGTGTGTTTCGCGTCAACATATCGTATGTTCATTTTGTAATCACACATCTAAATAAAAGACAAAAGAAATTTAGTCCCAAAACGTTAATAAAAATAAATATTGTTACGAATATGGAGTGAATAGTCCTATTGTAATTGCTCTAGAATATACTGAAGTGTTGTTTTTCTTAATTATTGAATTATTGATTCTTATTACTGAGTTGTTTATTATTTGCTGAATTGTTATGTACTGAATTGTTTATTATTTCTTATTCACTACATTGTTGTTGTTATTCTTATTTGCTTTTTGTTTACTCATTTTAAATGAACACATAACAGCTATACATACATGCATACATAGTTACTTGTTTACTATGCAAGATCATGATTGTTGCTGTTGTTGTCTGTCGGCATTTGAATATTGGGTACGTGTATGTGTGTGTGTATGACTTGTGTTTACGTTTAATTTGAGTGTACGATGATGTAAACAACTTTAACAAACAAACATGATGATTATTCGAGAAATGATCATTAAGAGTATAAAAGCTGTGCGCATCAACGTCAGCAGTCAGTCAGTAATTGAATTTAACAGTGACAGCGTAAAGTGTCATAACTATAAAAAAAAGGTGTATTAAGTGCTACTATTGCTTTTGAGCATAGTACAGTGGTATTAAATTAAATAAAGTAGTAGCTGTTAAGTACTAAAAATCAAAAAATCGTGCGTTTAATTTCATTGCAATAAAAGAATCCACGGAAAACGTTTTTAAAAAGGTAAAAACGTAACAATTGGTGTCAGAAGTGGGATTGCAAAATGAAGTTTGACGAGCTTAAAGTGGAACAACTAAAACGAGAGTTGGCCACACTGGACTTGCCCACAGTTGGTAACAAAGCAGAGCTGCAGAAAAGGCTACTGGAGGAGTTTATTCGGCTTGACCTGGATATCAATACCTATGAGTTCGAAGAAAAAGAAGAACTGGAGATAGGTACGCGTTCAGCTACAAGCAACATGGACTTAAACTCTATGCTTGCCGCAATTATGCAGAAAATGGAGGAAAACTCTAAGGAGATCAAAGAAAGTTCTAAGGCCAATAACGAAATGATATTCCAGAAAATGGAAGAAAGTTCTAAGGCCAATAATGAAAGGATGATGCAGAAAATCGAAGAAAACTCTAAGATGCTGGAAGCAACAAACAAAAGGCTGGATGATATCCATGACGCCGTGAATGCGAGGGTTAACACCATTGCAGATAAATTGACTGACATGGAGAGAGAAGTTCACAGCGTCAACAGAAAATTCGATGTGCTAGAAAAAGGGGTACAGGAGAAGTTTGATATGCTGGAGAATGGTGTCGATCAGAAGCTACACAGCCTGGAAGATAGGGTACGTAATCTTCAACTGCAGGAGGGGCCGATGCGGGTTATTCCGGAAGCTGCGAGTAGAACAAGAGCGCCCACCTTTGATGGCAGCACGCCTTTTAACATTTTTCAATTTCAGTTTGAAACTGTAGCCAACAGAAATGCCTGGGTTGCGGAGGAGAAATGCACTGAGTTAATCTTGGCATTAAAAGGCGCTGCTGCACAAGTCCTAGAAACTGTGCCCGCTACATCAAGAAATAGCTATGAGGACATTATGGCGGCTCTGCAACGCAAGTATGGTGGAGAGCATAAGAAGGAGATACACAGAATGGAGCTAAGAGGCAGAGCACAGAGACCCAATGAGACCCTACAGGACTACGCGATGGAAATTGAGCGGTTGGTACAGCTTAGCTATCCTGGAGAAAGTCCCTCATTTTTGGATCACTTTAAAATGGAGGCATTTGTGAACGGAATTCGTGATCCTGATATCAAATTCGCTGTGTGCGCAACACAAAAGGCATCATTCGCTGAAACCGTCTCATTTGCGTTGGCCCAAGAGACAGCCCGGGTAATTTCAAGACCACAGGTGCACAAAATACGGGAGTTAGAGGTGGTCAATGAGTCAGGAGATGGATTGGTTAGTGCGATAAAGAAAGCAGTTCTGCAAGCGCTGGCCGAAAATTCAAATAAAGGAAAGCAAAATGTTTTAACTGCGGAAAGGCAGGTCACTACCAGCGCGACTGTAGAGCCCCTAGAAAACGTACTAGGTCCGTATCCCCGCAGAGGCCGAGCAAAAGAGGAGGCCTACAACAGTCACAAACCCAAGAGTCTCCGTTAAACTGAAACGAGCCAGCTTTGAGGGGCAAAAGCTGGCTCCCACAAGCGATGGCCCCACAATCTCCATATCGGTAATGCAGCAGAAAAACAGCAACTTAACTGTCTGTGGATACATCAATGGGAAGAAGCGAACCTTAACAATAGATACAGGAGCTTCGCAGTCCATACTAAGGCCTGATTTGGTACCAGGAAGGGTTGAAGCGCTACATAACGTGAGGTTGCGTACAGCTACTGGAGAGGCCGCTACCGTCTATGGTAAGACAGAGACAAAGGTGTGTGTAGCTAACATTACCGTCAGGCATGTGTTCATTGTTGCCGATATTGTTGACGAGGTGATCATTGGTGCAGACTTCATGATAACACATGGTATAAACCTGCACATGGGCCAACAAATTATGACTTGGCGTGATATCGAGATACCGCTAGATGTTGGCTATGAGAATAAGCTCCAGGTGCTAAAACTGATTGCTGAGGAGAATCAGCGAATTCCACCACGTTCTGAAGCGCTGATATGGGCTCGATTAGAGGGAGATTGTGCGGACAACCGATTGTGGGTAGTAGAATCAGAAGAAATAAAGAGCGACTTAATCACAGCAAAAGCCCTCGTGGAAGTGCGTGCGAACAAGAAAATCCCAGTCAGAGTTCTAAATTTATCAACCAATGAGAAGATCGTGAACCCAAAACTCTATATGGGCAGCTGTACTCCAGCAGAGGCAATCATAAATTGCGAGTCCGAGTCGAAAACTACTAGCTTGTCACCCAAAGAACGCGAAATATTTGAACAACATGTGCAGAAATGGACAACAGGGTTGCCATCATCCGATAGAAACAAAGCGAAACAACTGCCGAAGAAGTACGCCTCTGCTTTCGCCATAAATAATAAGGGTCAAGGGAGAACGGCCATTGTGAGGCATGAAATTAATACTGGCGAAGCGAGACCCATAAAGCAAGCACCCAGAAGTGTACCACTGGCCAAGCGGAACGAAGTTAAGGAGTTAATCAATGAAATGCAGCAGAGTGGGGTAATCGAACCATCTACAAGCCCGTGGAGTTCACCGGTAGTTCTGGTAAAGAAGAAGGATGGTAGTACTAGATTTTGCGTTGACTACCGGAAACTAAACGATGTTACGAAAAAGGATAGTTATCCACTACCCAGGATTGACGATACCCTAGATACGCTGGCCGGAACAAAGTGGTTCTCCACATTGGACTTGCAGAGTGGTTATTGGCAAGTGGAAATTGCCAATAAGGACAAGGAGAAGACTGCCTTTAGTGCGGGTGATGGTTTATGGCAGTTTAGAGTTATGCCATTTGGACTCTGCAATGCACCAGCTACATTTGAGCGTCTGATGGAACATGTATTAAGGGGGCTTCACTGGAGGACGTGTTTAGTCTACCTTGACGATATAATCATAATGGGTAGAACTTTTGACGAGCACTTGAAAAATTTGGCGGAAGTCCTCAACCGGATATCGTCGGCTGGACTTACTCTTAGCGCGAAGAAGTGTGCATTGTTCCAGAAAGAGGTGAAATATTTGGGACATCGCGTAACTGCAGATGGTATTTCGACGGACGAAGACAAAATAAAGGCCGTAAGGGACTGGCCACGTCCACGAAATTTCCAGGAATTGCGCAGTTTTCTGGGACTTTGCACATACTATAGACGATTTGTGCCAAATTTTGCCAGCGTAGCCGCCGATCTACATGAGCTGACCAAGAAGTCACGATCATACCAATGGGGAGACTTGCAGGAACGAGCATTTCAAAAGCTGAAGGAGTTATTATGTACGGCACCAGTTCTAGCATACCCGGTTGCTGGAGGAAGATTTGTGCTAGATACCGACGCAAGTGGCTTCGGTATAGGCGGAGTACTCTCCCAAGTGGTGGATGGAGTGGAAAAAGTAATAGGCTATTATAGCCGAATACTTTCCAAGCCTGAGAGAACTTATTGCGTAACACGTCGCGAGCTTCTGGCCGTGTTAGAATGCATAAAGCATTATCACAAGTACCTGTATGGCCAAACTTTTACGTTGCGGACTGATCATTCTGCGCTTAGGTGGCTGTTGCAGTTCAGAAACCCGGAGGGACAGTTGGCGCGATGGATTGAACGGCTGCAGAGCTACGATTTTAGCATCGAGCATAGAAAAGGGGCAAAACACAACAACGCAGATGCCCTCTCGAGACGACCGTGCAGTCTAGAATGCAGACATTGCGTTAAGGCCGAACAGAAAGAGAGTGTAATTGACGTTCGGCTGACGCAAATAGACTCTCATGAAGACTGGCCAACAGCGCAGAAAAATGACCCGGTGCTCGGAAAAATAATGGCTGCTAAGGAGAGTGATAGCCGGCCTGCACGCAATGAAATGGCGGCTGAGGGCCCGCTTGGTAAGGCTTATTGGGCGCAATGGGACAGCTTACAGCTGTTAGACGGGAGCCTGTACCGTATATGGGAAAGTGCAGATGGCAAAACAACTTCCAACTTAATAGTTGTGCCATCAGCCAAGATACCGGAAGTCTTGAGAGAGTTCCATAATGGTCCCAGTGGAGGTCATCTTGGGGTTAACAAAACCCTGGAAAAGCTGAAGCAACGTTTTTACTGGGTTGGAGCGCAACAATCAGTAGCAGACTGGATAGCAAACTGTAAGGAATGCATAGCCGCTAAGGGTCCAGTACGGAGAACTCGAGCGCACCTGCAGCAGTATAATTCGGGTGCGCCCTTTGAGCGAATAGCTATGGATGTAGCAGGCCCTTTTCCCGTCAGTTCCGCTGGTAATCGTTACGTACTTGTGGTGATGGATTATTTCAGCAAATGGCCCGAAGTATACCCCATACCAAACCAGGAAGCTCAAACTGTGGCAAATGTTTTCGTCAACAACTGGGTGTGCCGTTATGGTGTTCCGATGGAGTTGCACTCCGATCAGGGTAGGAACTTTGAGTCTGCCATTTTTAAGGAAATGTGCGAGCTATATGACATAAGAAAAACTAGGACAACGCCGCTACATCCGCAATCCGATGGCATGGTTGAGAGATTTAACCGCACATTGGAGGAGTACCTACGGAAAGTAGTGAGCGAGCATCAGAGGGACTGGGATGAGCACATTCAAAAATTCCTTTTGGCATATCGGTCGGCTGTGCATGATTCGACATCTAGGACACCAGCGAAAATTGTGTTTGGGACGGAACTGAGATTGCCTGGTGACTTGGAATTCGGCATTACACCTACACCAAGAGATGAGCAGACCGGGATTGCTACGCAGGAGAGACAGCGCCTGCACGACCTGCACGAATTCGTACGTAACCGAATCCGAATGATCAGCGATAAAATGAAGGCCAGGTACGATGGAGCTGCAAATTCTGATGGATTCCGCGAGGGACAACTGGTTCTACTATTTAACCCACAGAGAAAAAAAGGACTGTCCCCCAAACTACAAACACATTGGGATGGACCATACAAGGTGATAAAGAGATTGAACGATGTTGTGTATAGGATACAGAAGCACAATAGCCCCCGCTCTACAATGAAGGTGGTACATTTGGAGCGACTGGCGAAATACGGAAGCGGTGGTTCTGTGCCTGTTCGGGACGAACAGGCTTAAGCGGGCGGCAGTGTTACGAATATGGAGTGAATAGTCCTGCTCTAGAATATACTGAAGTGTTGTTTTTCTTAATTATTGAATTATTGATTCTTATTACTGAGTTGTTTATTATTTGCTGAATTGTTATGTACTGAATTGTTTATTATTTCTTATTCACTACATTGTTGTTGTTATTCTTATTTGCTTTTTGTTTACTCATTTTAAATGAACACATAACAGCTATACATACATGCATACATAGTTACTTGTTTACTATGCAAGATCATGATTGTTGCTGTTGTTGTCTGTCGGCATTTGAATATTGGGTACGTGTATGTGTGTGTGTATGACTTGTGTTTACGTTTAATTTGAGTGTACGATGATGTAAACAACTTTAACAAACAAACATGATGATTAATGAAATGATCATTAAGAGTATAAAAGCTGTGCGCATCAACGTCAGCAGTCAGTCAGTAATTGAATTTAACAGTGACAGCGTAAAGTGTCATAACTATAAAAAAAAGGTGTATTAAGTGCTACTATTGCTTTTGAGCATAGTACAGTGGTATTAAATTAAATAAAGTAGTAGCTGTTAAGTACTAAAAATCAAAAAATCGTGCGTTTAATTTCATTGCAATAAAAGAATCCACGGAAAACGTTTTTAAAAAGGTAAAAACGTAACAATATGTATAATGTACATGGTATATCTTGCAATCATAACATTAAACTATAGTATCCCTTTCAATTTAAGTTAAGATGCTGTATATGTTTACGCGGAGAAATAATTCGGATATATGTACCATCGACACAGCCCAACACACCGGGAATACCACTTTTTGCAAAGAACCAAACCTTCGACGCAATTTTTCTTCTGCACTCATTTGTGTCTTAATCCACTTGCTGCATATGCGCTGCTCCATCACATCTAACACTTCTTTTAAAACAAGTGACATTGTAGACTGAGCTACTCCTATATTGAAGTCGTTGCCACTGCACTTCTGGCAGCAAAAAATTTAAGGGCAGCACACAGTTTCAATATAGGTGGTATAGCTGTCATACGTACAGGTTTCTTTAATTAATCTTTAATGGCATCCAGCAAATAGCAAAAGGCTTCTTTACTCAGTCGGAAATAGCTAATAAATCTGTAAAAAATATTTCCGTACTACAACTGTATATCATTACTTTGCAGATGGAATTTAGGAGGGTTGGATTCATTACCAATTTTACTTTTTATATGTAGCACATCTTTATTAGCATCTTCGTTTCCGTCTTCATAAAATAAATCTACATATATATCTGATTGAAATTTTTTGATCTCGAATAAAACACTTAAAACACCTTTTTCTTGTAATATATATTCTTAAATTTTTACTTGAATTTACCTGATTTTCTGTCAAAATGGATATTATAAGTTGGTAAAGCCATAACAATTTCAATTAAAAACAGTTGTGTTTTATAATACTACAAAACAATTTCGTAGTGTGAAAGTTGGGTCGACTCGTAGACAACCAAACTGAGTTGGGTTGAGAACGACAACAGGGGTAATAAGTTTTCCATACCTTAATTTCCCCATGCCTTAAAAGCCTTCTATGCATCGTTTTTTCGAATTTGCTTAATTCTATTTTTTATATAAATCATATAGAATGTGCATCATGTACAAGCAAAATTTCTTACGGCAACATTATGTCCTAGTCTCATCATTACGAATCGCTCTCATATAATTTCGCATCATGAAATTTTGCAAAGACAATTGTTGTTGGTTTGTTTATTCATATTTCTTTTCGATGAAAAGATGTTGCACTTAAGGTGGATTGTATCGGAACAAAATTTTAGTTTAGTGAGAGTTTGTTTACGACGATTCAGCCACTTCGAACAAAATTTCTGGAGCAACAAAGCTACCATATGAAACAACTTTGTAAATGATGTGTGTTACTTCTAAGAGCAGGCAGCACAGTAGCAGATGATTGCAATTTTCTACTGTTTTTTTACTCGTCATTTAAAAGATTAACAAGAAAATGTAAGTAACTTTTATTGAAAAAAAAAACGCTGATTTAATATATAATTTTACATTTGGTTTTCCAGGGCACGACACAAGAATTATCGTCAGGAAGACACATTGACAGATTTTATGCAAAATCATGTCGATGTTGCTAGAGGTTTTACAAGAGGTGACATTGAAAATGTGTGGAAGGATCTGGTAGCAGAGTTAAATAGTTTGGGTCCTCCAATGCACGATGTAAATGGATGGAAAAAAGTATAGTTAAAATAACTTGTAGTTAAGAATATTTCTAATTAAATTTTATGCTTTTAAGATCTGGACTTGTTGGAAAGCTGCCATCAAGAAGAAAATTTCCACCAACAAAAAGGAAGTTATGGCAACAGGTGGTGGTCCGTACAACCAGATGTACATATCAAAAAAAGAAGAGGTACTCGGACAAATATGTGGGCTGTACGCGTTTGTAGAAAGGATAGGAAATGCAAAATCTGCAGGAGATGAAAGTGGTAAATCGTCATTATCAGAAGATGATTTAATTGAAGAGTCAAATTCAAACAATATTGATCCAAGTCGCAAAAGAAAAGAGAAAGAGTTTAGAGATTCTATTCCTTCTACGTCTAAGAGATTTTCGCAAAATATACGTAAAACACCGACAGACAATATAAAAGAAAATTTAAAAACGTATGTTGAAAACGACATAAAAAATGGAAAAGAATTATGTGAAGCTATTAAAGAAATTTCCGAAACTGCAAAGAAAACGAATGAAACTCTTAATACTATGTGTTCCAATATAAGACGTGTATACAAATCCATTGAAAATTTAACTACAAATATTTCTACTGTACTAAAACGCCATCACAAAGAAATGGAAAAAACAGCAATAACAAAAAATGAACTAAAGAAACTAGACTTGGAATAAAAGCAAAAACAGTTGGAGTTAGAAGAGTTAAGAAAAATGTAACAACTAACACACACAATTACTAACTAAAATTCCTGATTAAATAAAATGAATTCATATTTTTTGGTTATCCAAATACATAAATATGTATGTATGTACGTATATTTGTTTAATTATTGCTTAAGCTTTCCGCAATCATATTTCTTATAGTTATTGCATTATTATCTGCTTGGTCTTTATTTTCTTCAATTATTTCGGAGTTTTCTCTGCTCGTTTCTTCTTGGACAACTTCATTGGGGGATTCTATTTTCAATAAATTACATAGGTTATGTAAAGCAAAACAGATATTGATGATTTGAACAACCTTTGATGGTGAGTACCAAAGGGTTCGAGACAGACATCGAAAATGACTCTTTAATATTCCGATGGTCCTTTCCACAATATTTCTACCTGATGCATGCTTTTTAATGAAATTTTGTTGAATGATAGTGTTTGGTGTTCTGTAAGGGGTTATAACAAAAGTTTCCAAGGCATACCCAGAATCTGCTAATAGCCACGAGCCGCGGCCACCATTGTCATACTGAGACGCAAAAATATTTCGAGCTTTGCTCATACTCCATACAAAAGCGTCGTGACTGGATCCAGGCCTAGTGGCATCAACAGCTTTTATGTTTGTTTTGTAATCGCATATCTGTAATAAAAAATTATAAATAAAATATTGCACCATACCCTTCGACTGTACTTAATGACATCATTTCGAATGACAGATGTAGGTTCTTTACAAGCTCGTTATAACATTTTACACGCAAAAGGTCGGAATATCGTTGAACGTACGATTGGTGTTCTTAAAAGTATATTTCGCTGCCTTCTTTCTGCTAGAGGCTTGCATTATACACCCGAAAGCAACACAAACTGTAAATATTTGTTATGCTCTGCATAATATTATTCAGCACTTCCAAGTAAAATTGCAAGATGAAATATTTGTTGATAGCGAAGATACGAGCGCACAATACATAAACTCAGATACTGACGACACAGAACTTGAAATGAGTATTAGAAATAATATAATGCGTTATTTTCAACCTTAACTAAAGTATTTCATTTATTGTTATTGAATTCAGTCTCAGTTTAACACTGAACAAAAATACATATTATATTTATGTATTTAACTATAAATGAAGAATAAAATTTGTTATTCTCTTCACAAGCATTTGTTTCACTTTGGCAATTAACGTAATATGGTTTTATGATTATAAATTAAATTCAGTCTGTGTTGTGTATTTATACATAAATATGTACATTTAAATGAAAAAAATAATAATAAATCAAGAATAAATAACATCACTCCATGTGGACAAACTTAAATATTAATCATTTTCCTACATATATATGTATGTACATGCTAAAAAAACACTACATCATATCGTTTCTCAACTTTCCAATCTTCATTTTTTCGCACTCTACCCTGAGATTGTGAATCACAGTAGCTTCATTCATTTGCCTTTCGTATAAGGCAATTTTCCTCTGCTTTGTTTTGAAAAGCACCTTATTAACCTTGTATTTTTTGCACGCCGTTTTTTCTATACTTATCATAGTTTGCAAAAGTCTAGCCCTTGTCTTAGCTTGTTTTTTCAACATCTCGAGACGCTCCTCTTCTAGCAAATTACGGTTTCTTCTTTTGGTTGGAGCATTTAGTGGTACCCCGGCCGCTGGTGTTGTGGCTTCCTTTAATTTCACGAGTTCGTCACTCAACGTTGAAACAATATTTTCTAAGCTAAAAGTTTCACCAGATAGTGTCTCTTGCTCGCTTAAAGAGAATATAATTTCTTACGAAGGGCCTGTCTCATGTGAATTTCTTTTTTTTGTTAGCAAGTTTTTTTAATACTTGCTTTGTAATAAAATATTTACAATATTACATGCCATTCTGGGGAAGGTCTAGTCGGTGGTCCCAAGCTATTTAATTCCACTGCAAACCCTTCTCATAAATCTTTGGAATGATTTTTGGTCATGGTAGTTTCCCACGAGCAATCTCTGGATTTTTTTTTCCATTAGCTGAACAAGTCTCTAGAATTGGGTTTTTGTTGTAATTTTCAAAGCTCTTTAAATATATTAAATGGTGAGAAACTTTCATATTAAGCACAATAAATTTTTCTACATACGATTATTCTTCAATTTATTCGAAGTAAGTAACGTACAAAAATCCAACCACTAATGAGCAGTTGTGTATATTTGTCGTTTTGAAATTATATATTTATCGCCAGTGATGGAAAAGTTGTTACGATCGTACTTTTTTTGATACTATTTGATTTGAAAAAATACCGTGTTACTCCTCTGTTACATTTGATACTCTCAGTGATACGTCTTAAATTCATCTGTTTTAGTATAGCTATTGTTTGTTTTTTACATATGTCCTCTGTTAATTTTTTTTTTTTTTAAATATGTAAAATTTTATATTGGGTATTTTTTAAGGTATAAAACTTTAAATTGAAATAAATCCTAGGTGAATAACGCTACTGGTATAGATTTGGGCTTATTTGAAGGACAATACTCAATGATTTTGACTTTAATGTGATGGAGGAAGTTTTTTTGGAAATGGTCTTAAAATGTAAGAGAAAATTATTTTCGAAATAAACCCAAATCCATTCAATTGGCGCTATTTATCTAGGGGCTATTTCATTTTAAAGTGATATACCTTAAAAAGTACAAAATAAATTTTAAAAATGTTTTGTTTATAGGTAAAATGAACTTTTTATGTATTGATTTATGGTTTTTGTTAACTTTTTGTTTTCATAAAGATTTTTTACTGTTTAATAAAAATTAAAAAAATAAGATTTGTTACTCTTGAGGTTAAAAAAGTACTCTCAGAAAAATTTTTTGATACCGAAATGAAAATCTCATTTCCCATCACTGTTTATCGCTGAAATTATTCCGGAACAGAATTTACTCTCTCTCTCTCTCTCTCTGAAAAAGAGAGACGTCAAACTATATAAAAAACGTGTTCGGAACAAAAATTTTGCACATTTGAAATCGGAAGACAATTTACTCTTCTTTTAGATGAGGGAACAGGAAAAGAAAAAAATTCGTACTCACGTTGAGAGAATTATTGAATTATTATAAAGCAACACACATTTAAGCATAGATACACATGTAGAAAGTGCATACCAATGTTACCGATTGTTTAATTGTAGAGTAAAAATACGCGCTTTCTTGTTGTACAACTGCTGCTACATCGAATCACGCCGAATTATAATGAAAATTCAATCGTGTGCTTACTTGAATATTATATTAACCAAATTATTATATTACTATTATATTACTATTATATTATTATTATATTAGTATTACATTACGTGTATTATATCATTACATTATTATTATATTGTTATCATATTTTTATTATATTACATTGTTATTATTATGTTATATTGGTGGTGTCGTCATAACTTGACACTTTTTTATTTTTTTTTTTTATATTTTTCCAAAAACTAATTAAACACTATGAATAATTTTTAAGAAATAAATAAGGCATAAATTAATCGAAAATATTATTAACAAAAAATATGTAAGATAATAAGCAAAACATAAAAAATAATACTTAAATATACTAAATCGGAATGAATTACAAAGAAAAAAATATGTGTATGTATGTACTTATATATGAAACAAAGTTGTAATAAAACAAAAGCTTATGTTTGATAACCATTAATTAATTTTATTTATCTACATATATTTAATGGTTCAAAATTTTAACTTTGTCACTGCTTGATGATTTATATCTGTATGTTTCCCATGAAGAATGCCTTTGTAATAGTATAAGGACTAGTAAATTTAGCATCTCCATCCTATGTTCATAACACACGTAACTTTTCTCAAACCAAAAGGAATAAATTGAATCTTGGTACAATTTACGCATCGCTCAACAATATTAATTATTATGTTTTGCATTTCTTTGTTATCTAAAAATATTTTTTCAAAGACTTTCAAATGAATGTCACTAACATCAAAAAAAAGTGGGACGGAGTACACAAACTTCCAAAGTCAGATTCTGTTTCGTAATTTTTTGCATGAACAAACATTTCTGAAGAATATGACAAAATCTGCGCTGGTTTAATTATATCCATAGCACATTTAACGCGAGATATTCGCTGAGCTATGTATCTAACCAAATAACGACTTGATGTTAATTGCAATTTTTTTTCGAAAATAGCTCATTAGTTTGCACATACTAGCTATTAGAAGATAAAACGATATATTCTCAATAAAATTCAGAAATTTTAGCCTTTTATACAGATATTAACATAAATATAATATGATCAGTAAGAAAATTTTTAAAAACAGTATATTTATATTCTATTACAAAATATCAAGTTACTATTTCTGGTAAAAAGCGAGGCTTGCGAGTTGAGTACATCGTTTGTTAATTTCAAAATACTCTCAAAATCAGAAGCCATCAATAAAACACGTTTTTTAGGACTTACTATATCAACAATTTTTTACTGCGTGTTTTCTTCATCGATTTTTAATTTTTAACAGATGTCGAATGGAGGGAGGACTTAAGCTTTCCGTGTATTAATATTTAAAATATTTTATTTTGATTTACAGTGTGAAAATATTTTGCAAAGAAAATATTAGATTTTTTATTTTTTCTATTTTTTCGTATTTTGTTTTTTATTTTCTTACAAATAGCTCTAAATTGTTAAAGTTTTGCTTTGAAATCTTGTTTAAAAATTATAACACATCCACTTCTGCTATTTCAACTCTTGATTAATTATAGAAAAAGCCATTACGTATATTTTATTACCAAAGCCGTTAATGTTTTTAGAAAAATTATTTAGCACTAGGATTCTCTATATATATCGAGCCTTTGCTGCAATAGCGCCATAACTCAAAATATGTCGTTTTTAAGGTTATATTACGAAATTATTTGCCATGTCGTTTTTTATATTCTATAAAAGTTTCAGAAAAATATTTTTTATACTCAGCTCTTGAGAAAAAAACCAAATTTGTTTTACCATTAAGTTGTGTGTAAATTCAAAACTTTAAACTCAATTTCTGTAAAACAACCTTTTTTGAATTATTACGTTATTACAGCAAAGGCTCGATATGTACATAAGTAGATAACATAAGTAATTTGCGTTTCAGTGCGAATCTATATAGCCACAATTGTACAACAATAAAAGACTTATTCTTACCCTACAATTAAAAAATCGGTAGCTATGGCTTTTCTTCAGCCTAAATGTGTATGAAAACAAGACTTCTTTTATTTTTTGGATTTGTAGATGTTTATATGTAGAATCTATGTTGTAGATGCACACATGTACACACACATACATATATGTATGTAAGAATGAAGTGCTGAGATAACTCAGCAATTGTTCTCAGAGAACAAGAAATCCTTTTTGCAATTTTAAAATAACAAACAGAGATGGAGCTAGCAGCACCTCCATCGACAAATTTGGCAGTGACAGTCGTCAAATCTATATCAGTGCAACATCTTTATATATTTATAGCCTTTGGTATGGCCATTGTATTAATTGTTTTACTTCGCCGACAATTCTGCTAACATTATCGACAAAGGAAGGCGCTTTGATTCAGTAAACATTAGCGTAGAAGAGTATCCAATTGCTGTTACTGTTAAGTGACCAGTATAATCACTTCACCTTCATCACTTAAACAGTCCAACAACAATTAACACAAAACCACACTAAGTAAATTAGAAAAACTCATAAGCCCTAATTTTTTAATAACTTGTCTTGAACAGGTATCGAATCGAGGTTGTTAGTCATAAATTGCACTAGCACTAGCTACTTCAGCCAACAGCTGAAATCATTTTGTGTTATTTTGTAAATTGGTGTAGTGAAATTCTAAAAATTATATTAAATAATGTAATTAAATACTAAATACATTTCCATCAATAGACAGATTATGAAAACAAAGTAATTTCAGACATACCTCTGTTTGAAATGCGTAAAACAATAGACAGTGTAAAATTGCAACCTACATTTTTTCAACTACTACTTGAAAAACTGGCCAAAATACAACCGACGCACAGAGGAGCATTTGAGCTCCAAAATCGGACAAAATTTATAGCGTCGTTATTTTTGGGGGCGCCAAATTGATTTCTGGCATTATTATACCGATTGAGTCAAGAGGGCTGGCCCAGAGTGGGTGGAGGGAGGGGCTTAATGTTCAAAACATATAGTGGGTATCGTTTTATATGCTTTTAGGTACTCTAATTTCATTTCTGGCATTATTTTACAAATCGTGTGAAGGAAGGCTGATTAGATATGTTTTTAGTGCGCTTGAATTTCATTTCTGGTATTACTTTGCTAATTTTATGTATAAAAAGCAATGGGTATCGTTTTGTACGTTGACTCAGGGTAAGTGTACGTTTTCCCAAAAAAAAATTCTCTCTTACAGGCTTGACATTCCAAACTTCTTTACCGACTTTATTAATGGCTATCCAATAAAAAAAGTTTTAACATATATTGTCAAAAACTGCTTGTGATCAAAATTGGGTTAAATGGATTCTATTTATATTTTTAAGGAATATCTTAACAATCACTAATTATTTGCTATACAAAATTTTAGGGAAAAAAATAGCGTCGTACGATTTTCTGCCTGTTAATAATATGAACGAATGCACCTTTTTTCTACCTGTTTGTTTATTCGTAATTTTAAGTTATAACTTTAGCAATGAGAAATAAATCAGATCATAATTGTGTTTAAAATAGGTAGCAAATCCACTATTATTTAATCTAAATCCTGTTTTTGATTCAAAGGGACACTAATAACATAAACCCGGAACCATAGCGATAACAACTGTATGCATTTTAAATACAAGAAGTCGAAATCAC
Source organism: Germaria angustata (assembly GCA_963681545.1). Taxonomy (NCBI): domain Eukaryota; kingdom Metazoa; phylum Arthropoda; class Insecta; order Diptera; family Tachinidae; genus Germaria; species Germaria angustata. The sequence continues at coordinate 43,941,583 of OY813002.1, read as the reverse complement.
AAAGATATTTGTTGTTATTGTTCTCTATTCACTTGTCGCGATTTGATCTTCTGTCTCAAAAACAGGACAAAACTATTTTAACGTATTTTTTTCTCGAAAATTAACAAACATGCATGAGCCAATTTAGTTAAAACTTTATTTCATACGAATTAAAAAAAATAGTTAAAAACACATAATATTAATAAGTATTGATTGATTCCAACAGTTACATCTTCAGCAGGTAATATATTGAGATCTTCGGGTTCTAGCATTTCTATGGTTTGACTCAGGAACGGTTGCCTTCTACTGGCTGCATAGGTAAGCTCCTCAACAGGTACATGTTCGCTTAGTTCTTTTGTATTTCGTCGCTTGCTGGGATCACTTAATTCTTGAAAATACTTCACTGGCCGTCTCGTGGACTTCGTGACCCAGATATGTACTGGTATTGATTTATTAAGCCAATCGTCATTTTTTCTCAAATATCTTCACTATAGCTAGACGATATCCATTTTTATTCAGATCACCAATAAAATGTATTAAATCTTGCCTTAAGATATGGTATTTGTTTTGAGGTCATTTCATTATTTCACGGAGATTATGTTCCATAAAAGACAACTTATCATTAATAGATCTAGATGGACTTCTTTAAAAATCACATACAGTGTTTTCCGAAGTACTTGAATAACATTTGATGTAACATCTGCAAATATAGAAGAAAATATATATGTGCCTGAGTATAATATAAGCAACATTATTGCCAAAAAAAGAAAAATACGCGTGAAATACAGAGTAGTTTCTTTTTTGGGGTTGAAACATGGGAAAATGCTATGACTATTATAATACGGTGAATATCTCTAGTTTATTATAAAAAAAGAGTTGTAGCCCGACCTAGCGCGGAACATTTTCAAAAACACTATTTTATTAAAATGAAGCGCAAAAAATATGAAATTTTCTTGCATGTTGTTTCAGATTCACCAGAGTACTAAATAGTCATAAAATTTTTAATTAATATATATTAAAATTAAGTACATACCTTGTTTATCAGATTCCATAATAAAGGTTTTTTTTAATATTCATTTTGCAAAATACGGGACACTAAACACAAGTCAAAACATTAACCGATCAAGAATGTATACATGCGTAATGAAGGATGCTCAGATTGCAATTAACCGTGCGCAGCGCAACGGTGGGGAGGGGCTACTTTTTTATAATTTTCTGAAGGCACGTTTACTCAGGTACTCGACCGTACTTAATGACACCATTTCGAATGACAGATGGAGGTTCTTAACAAGCTCGTTATAACATTTTACACGCAAAAGGTGGGAATATCGTTGAACGTACGATTGGTGTTCTTAAAAGCAAATTTCGCTGCCTTCTTTCTGCTAGAGGCTTGCATTATACACCCCAAAAAGCAACACAAATTGTAAATGTTTGTTGTGCTCTGCATAATATTATTCAGCACTTCCAAGTAAAATCTCAAGATGAAATATTTATTGAATGCGAAGATACGAACGCACAATCCATAAACTCAGATACTGACGACACAGAACTTGAAATGAGTATTAGAAATAATATAATGCGTTCATTTCAATCTTAAATAAAGTATTTCATTTATTGTTATTGAATTCAGTCTCAGTTTGACACTGAACAAAAATACATATTATATTTATGTATTTAACTATAAATGAAGAATAAAATTTGTTATTCTCTTCACAAGCATTTGTTTCACTTTGGCAATTAACGTAGTAATATGGTTTTATGATTATAAATTAAATTCAGTCTGTGTTGTGTATTTATACATAAATATGTACATTTAAATGAAAAAAAAATATATATATATATATATAAATCAAGAATAAATAACATCACTCCATGTGGATAAACTTAAATATTAAACATTTTCCTACCTACATATGTACATGCTAAAAAAACACTACATCATATCGTTTCTCAACTTTCCAATCTTCATTTTTTCGCACTCTACCCTGAGATTGTGAATCACAGTAGCTTCATTCATTTGCCTTTCGTATAAGGTAATTTTCCTCTGCTTTGTTCTGAAAAGCAGCTTATTAACCTTGTATTTTTTGCACGAGTTCGTCACTCAACGTTGGAGCAATATTTTCTAAGCTTAAGCCGATAGCCTGTAGTAGCTAGTGCTTTTGTATATTATTTATTATAGTTTTAATTATAATAAATTTGAAATAAATAAATAAATAAATAAATAATTTTCTAAGCTAAAAGTTTCACCAGATGGTGCCTCTTGTTCGCTTAAAGAGAATATAATTTCTTACGAAGGGCCTGCCTCCTGTGAATTTCTTTTATTTTTGTTAGCAAGTTTTTTTTTAATACTTGCTTTGTAATAAAATATTTACAATATTACAAGATATACATGTTGCCATTCTGGGGAAGTTCTAGTCGGTGGTCCGAAGCTATTTAATTCCACTGCAAACTCTTCCCATAAATCTTTGGAATGATTTTTGGTCATGTCAAATTTTAGTTTCCCACGAGCAATCTCTGGATTTTTTTCCATTAGCTGAACAAGTCTCTCGAATTGGGTTTTTGTTGTAATTTTCAAAGCCTGTAAATATATTAAATGCTGAGAAACTTTAATATTAAGCACAATAAATTTTTCTACTTACGATTATTCTTCAATTTATTCGAAGTAAGTAACGTACAAAAATCCAACCACTAATGAGCAGTTATGTATATTTATCGGTTTTCTTAACCAAACTTGTGCACAGTTGTAACTGACAATACCAAAAAAATTTTTAATACAACCAAAAAGTCAACTATGAGTTGAGTTGAGAATGGCAATGCGCATTTGATTAAGCCAACCAAACTGTTTCAAAAATTGTCAACCGCAATAGGGGCATAAATTTTAACCAATTCAAGCTGAAATTATTCCGGACAAAATTTACTCTCTCTCTCTCTCTCTCTGAAAAAGAGAGACGTCAAACTATATAAAAAAACGTGTTCGGAACAAAAATTTTGTTTGAACCAATGGGTGAATCCACCTTTAGCACATTTGAAATCGGAAGACAATTTACTCTTTTAGATGAGGGAACAGGAAAAGAAAAAAATTCGTACTCACGTTGAGAGAATTATTGAATTATTATAAAGCAACACACATTTAAGCATAGATACACATGTAGAAAGTGCATACCAATGTTACCGATTGTTTAATTGTAGAGTAAAAATACGCGCTTTCTTGTTGTACAACTGCTGCTACATCGAATCACGCCGAATTATAATGAAAATTCAATCGTGTGCTTACAATATGTGTATGTATGTACTTATATATGAAACAAAGTTGTAATAAAACAAAAGCTTATGTTTGATAACTATTAATTAATTTTATTTATCTACATATATTTAATGGTTCAAAATTTTAACTTTGTCACTGCTTGATGATTTATATCTGTATGTTTCCCATGAAGAATGCCTTCGTAATAGTATAAGGACTAGTAAATTTAGCATCTCCATCCTGTGTTCATAACACACGTAACTTTTCTCAAACCAAAAGGAATAAATTGAATCTTGGTACAATTTACGCATCGTTCAACAATATTAATTATTATGTTTTGCATTTCTTTGTTATCTAAAAATATTTTTTCAAAGACTTTCAAATGAATGTCACTAACATCAAAAAAAAAAGTGGGACGGAGTACACAAACTTCCAAAGTCAGATTCTGTTTCGTAATTTTTTGCATGAACAAACATTTCTGAAGAATATGACAAAAGCTGCGCTGGTTTAATTATATCCATAGCACATTTAACGCGAGATATTCGCTGAGCTATGTATCTAACCAAATAACGACTTGATGTTAATTGCAATTTTTTTTTCGAAAATAGCTCATTAGTTTGCACATACTAGCTACTAGAAGATAAAACGATATATTCTCAATAAAATTCAGAAATTTTAGCCTTTTATACAGATATTAACATAAATATAATATGATCAGTAAGAAAATTTCTAAAAACAGTATATTTATATTCTATTACAAAATATCAAGTTACTATTTCTGGTAAAAAGCGAGGCTTGCAGGTTGAGTTGAGTACATCGTTTGTTAATTTCAAAATACTCTCAAAATCAGAAGCCATCAATAAAACACGTTTTTTAGGACTTACTATTACTACGTTTATACGCACGTCTTATTTGCAAATATAACTATTTGCAAATAACTAATTCACTGTTTATACGGGAAATTGCATACAGAACTTATGTTATTATTAGTGATGCCATGTGACGAAAATATGATTGTTTGGTAAGTAAAACACAAAAAACGTTCATGAAGTGGCAACGTCTTACTTTTTATTTGCAAATAGTGTCGTTATTCACGACTTGTGAAGTGAGTTAATAAGTTACAATAAAAAAGTTATACGGCAACATTCTTCTTTTTTATTTGCAAATAAGACGTGCATATAAACGTAGTATATATCAACAATTTTTTACTCGTCGATTTTTAATTTTTAACAGATGTCGAATGGAGGGAGGACTTAAGCTTTCCGTGTATACATATTTAAAATATTTTATTTTGACTTACAGTGTGAAAATATTTTGCAAAGAAAATATTAGATTTTTTTTTCGTATTTTGTTTTTTATTTTCTTACAAATAGCTCTAAATTGTTAAAGTTTTGCTTTGAAATCTTGTTTAAAAATTATAACACATCCACTTCTGCTATTTCAACTCTTGATTAATTATAGAAAAAGCCATTACGTATATTTTATTACCAAAGCCGTTAATGTTTTTAGAAAAATTATTTAGCACTAGGATTCTCTATATATATCGAACCTTTGCTGCAATAGCGCCATAACTCAAAATATGTCGTTTTTAAGGTTATATTACGAAATTATTTGCCATGTCGTTTTTTATATTCTATAAAAGTTTCAGAAAAATATTTTTTATACTCAGCTCTTGAGAAAAAAACCAAATTTGTTTTACCATTAAGTTGTGTGTAAATTCAAAACTTTAAACTCTGTTTCTGTAAAACAACCTTTTTTGAATTATTACGTTATTGCAGCAAAGGCTCGATATGTACATAAGTAGATAACATAAGTAATTTGAGTTTCAGTGCGAATCGATATAGCCACAATTGTACAACAATAAAAGACTTATTCTTACCCTACAATTAAAAAATCGGTAGCTATGGCTTTTCTTCAGCTTATTTGCACAAAATGTGTATGAAAACAAGACTTCTTTTATTTTTTGGATTTGTAAATGTTTATATGTAGAATCTATGTTTTAGATGCACACACGTACACACACATACATATATATATATATATATGAAAGAATGAATTGCTGAGATAACTCAGCAATTGGCAAGCAGATGGAGCTAGATGCACCTCCATCGACAAATTTGGCAGTGACAGTCAAATGTATATCAGTGCAACAATATTTATAGCCTTTGGTATGGCCATTGTATTAATTGTTTTACTTCGCCGACAATTTTGCTTACATTATCGACAAAGGAAGGCGCTTTGATTCAGTAAACATTAGCGTAGAAGAGTATCCAATTGCTGTTACTGTTAAGTGACCAGTATAATCACTTCACCTTCATCACTTAAACAGTCCAACAACAATTAACACAAAACCACACTAAGTAAATTAGAAAAACTCATAAGCGCTAATTTTTTAATAACTTGTCTTGAACAGGTATCGAATCGAGGTTGTTAGTCATAAATTGCTTTGTAGTACACGCACTAGCTACTTCAGCCAACAGCTGAAATCATTTTGTGTTATTTTGTAAATTGGTGTAGTGAAATTCTAAAAATTATATTAAATAATGTAATTAAATACTAAATACATTTCCATCAATAGACAGATTATGAAAACAGAGTAATTTCAGATATACCTCTGTTTGAAATGCGTAAAACAATAGACAGTGTAAAATTGCAACCTACATTTTTTCAACTACTACTTGAAAAACTGGCCAAAATACAACCGACGCACAGAGGAGCATTTGAGCTCCAAAATCGGACAAAATTAATAGCGTCGTGATTTTTGACTCTAGATGTATGAAATTCAGTATCCGGGGGGTTTTTGGGGGCGCCAAATTGATTTCTGGCATTATTATACCGATTGAGTCAAGGGGGCTGGCCCAGAGTGGGCGGAGGGAGGGGCTTAATGTTCAAAATATATAGTGAGTATCGTTTTATATGCTTTTAGGTACTCTAATTTCATTTCTGGCATTATTTTATCAATCGTATGAAGGATATATATATATATATATATATATATATATATATATATATATATATATATATTATATATATATATATATATATACATATATACATATATACATATATACATATATACATATATACATATATACATATATACATATATACATATATACATATATACATATATACATATATACATATATACATATATACATATATACATATATACATATATACATATATACATATATACATATATACATATATACATATATACATATATACATATATACATATATACATATATACATATATACATATATACATATATACATATATACATATATACATATATACATATATACATATATACATATATACATATATACATATATACATATATACATATATACATATATACATATATACATATATACATATATACATATATACATATATACATATATACATATATACATATATACATATATACATATATACATATATACATATATACATATATACATATATACATATATACATATATACATATAGACATATATACATATATACATATATACATATATACATATATACATATATACATATATACATATATACATATAGACATATATACATATATACATATATACATATATACATATATACATATATACATATATACATATATACATATATACATATATACATATATACATATATACATATATACATATATACATATATACATATATACATATATACATATATACATATATACATATATACATATATACATATATACATATATACATATATACATATATACATATATACATATATACATATATACATATATACATATATACATATATACATATATACATATATACATATATACATATATACATATATACATATATACATATATACATATATACATATATACATATATACATATATACATATATACATATATACATATATACATATATACATATATACATATATACATATATACATATATACATATATACATATATATATACATATATACATTATACATATATACATATATACATATATACATATATACATATATACATATATACATATATACATATATACATATATACATATATACATATATACATATATACATATATACATATATACATATATACATATATACATATATACATGTATACATATATACATATATACATGTATACATATATACATATATACATATATACATATATACATATATACATATATACATTTATACATATATACATATATACATATATACATATATACATATATACATATATACATATATACATATATACATATATACATATATACATATATACATATATACATATATACATATTACATATATACATATATACATATATACATATATACATATATACATATATACATATATACATATATACATATATACATATATACATATATACATATATACATATATACATATATACATATATACATATATACATATATACATATATACATATATACATATATACATATATACATATATACATATATACATATATACATATATACATATATACATATATACATATATACATATATACATATATACATATATACATATATACATATATACATATATACATATATACATATATACATATATACATATATACATATATACATATATACATATATACATATATACATATATACATATATACATATATACATATATACATATATACATATATACATATATACATATATACATATATACATATATACATATATACATATATACATATATACATATATACATATATACATATATACATATATACATATATACATATATACATATATACATATATACATATATACATATATACATATATACATATATACATATATACATATATACATATATACATATATACATATATACATATATACATATATACATATATACATATATAAATATATACATATATACATATATACATATATACATATATACATATATACATATATACATATATACATATATACATATATACATATATACATATATACATATATACATATATACATATATACATATATACATATATACATAATACATATATACATATATACATATATACATATATACATATATACATATATACATATATACATATATACATATATACATATATACATATATACATATATACATATATACATATATACATATATACATATATACATATATACATATATACATATATACATATATACATATATACATATATACATATATACATATATACATATATACATATATACATATATACATATATACATATATACATATATACATATATACATATATACATATATACATATATACATATATACATATGTACATATATACATATATACATATATACATATATACATATATACATATACACATATATACATATATACATATATACATATATACATATATACATATATACATATATACATATATACATATATACATATATACATATATACATATATACATATATACATATATACATATATACATATATACATATATACATATATACATATATACATATATACATATATAAATATATACATATATACATATATACATATATACATATATACATATATACATATATACATATATACATATATACATATATACATATATACATATATACATATATACATATATACATATATACATATATACATATATACATATATACATATATACATATATACATATATACATATATACATATATACATATATACATATATACATATATACATATATACATATATACATATATACATATATACATATATACATATATACATATATACATATATACATATATACATATATACATATATACATATATACATATATACATATATACATATATACATATATACATATATACATATATACATATATACATATATACATATATACATATATACATATATACATATATACATATATACATATATACATATATACATATATACATATATACATATATACATATATACATATATACATATATACATTTATACATATATACATATATACATATATACATATATACATATATACATATATACATATATACATATATACATATATACATATATACATATATACATATATACATATATACATATATACATATATACATATATACATATATACATATATACATATATACATATATACATATATACATATATAAATATATACATATATACATATATACATATATACATATATACATATATACATATATACATATATACATATATACATATATACATATATACATATATACATATATACATATATACATATATACATATATACATATATACATATATACATATATACATATATACATATATACATATATACATATATACATATATACATATATACATATATACATATATACATATATACATATATACATATATACATATATACATATATACATATATACATATATACATATATACATATATACATATATACATATATACATATATACATATATACATATATACATATATACATATATACATATATACATATATACATATATACATATATACATATATACATATATACATATATACATATATACATATATACATATATACATATATACATATATACATATATACATATATACATATATACATATATACATATGTACATATATACATATATACATATATACATATATACATATATACATATATACATATACACATATATACATATATACATATATACATATATACATATATACATATATACATATATACATATATACATATATACATATATACATATATACATATATACATATATACATATATACATATATACATATATACATATATACATATATACATATATACATATATACATATATACATATATACATATATACATATATACATATATACATATATACATATATACATATATACATATATACATATATACATATATACATATATACATATATACATATATACATATATACATATATACATATATACATATATACATATATACATATATACATATATACATATGTGGCGAACATTCCCCATAGTATGTGTCGGTTGGAATTCGCCGTAAGATGACTGAAGCAAAACGAAGATCTGGCAACCTGAGAAGGAAGATCTGGCAACCTGAGAAGGAAGATCTGGCAACCCGAGAAGGCAACGCCCAAAAAGAAAAAAAGATCTCTTTTTAGCAAACCACCGAAGAACAAACACGTCCTAAAAATAATATTCTGATTGTCGTTATTATTGTAGTTGCATATTTGAGAAATAAAGAAAAATATAAAAAACACATCCACATTTGGTGACCCCGATAAAAAAGCATAATGGGTTCTGATGATGAGAAGGAACAGTCAGCACGGAATTCAGCCCCGATACAAGCAGGTGTACATGGCGGTGAGCTCGCTCGCATATCCGTAAAAATTCAACCATTATGGCACGCCCGACCCGAGCTATAGTTCGCACAGGTGAAGTCACAATTTATTACAGCAGGCATAACTTCCGAACAGACAAAATATCACACGGTGGTCGCAACAAATTAACGGCTCGATCCTGTCTCAAGTAAGCGACATGATACTGAATATACCAACCGAAACCCCTTATTCAGCTTTAAAACGACGAATGCTTGAAGAATTTTCCATTTCGGAACAAAAACGTTTAAAAAAACTACTCCAAGATATGGAATTGGGAGACTTACGCCCATCACAGCTTTTACGCGAGATGAAAAATTTAGCCGGAAATCAAGTGGATGACGCATTATTGAGGCCCATGTGGATGACACGACTACCAACGCACATGAGAGCCATAATTGCAGTTAGTAGTGAACCACTAGATAAAATCGCGTTGATGGCTGATAAAATATCTGAAGCGAACGATAGCGTAACAGTACATGAAATTTCTGCACCGCCTTCAACTCACGATCCTACAACAATAATCAGATTAACCAAGGAAGTGGCAAGTTTAAAGACGCAATTTCAACGCTCGCGTAGCCGTCACAGACCCCGTTCACGTAACCGCAGTCGCGACAATTTTAATGAAAACTCCCAAACAAATGGGCTATGCTGGTATCACCGCAAGTTCGGCTCTAAGGCAAAAAAATGTAAAGACCCATGCACAAACAATTTAAACTAGAAAGCCTGTCATTATCGACGGTACATGGCAGACAAAGTAGGGAACACCGTCGACTTATTATAAACGATAAAAACTCTGGTTTAAACTTTCTAGTTGATACTGGAGCGGAAATTAGTGTCATACCCCCTAACAAACAGCAACAACGATCACCTGATAAAAATATTTTTTTATTTGCAGCAAACAGATCTGAAATAAAAACTTTTGGTAAAAAGAAATTAAAACTTAACTTAAACCTACGTAGACCTTTTTCGTGGAATTTCGTAATAGCAGAGGTTTCGCAACCAATTCTGGGTGCAGACTTCTTAAGTCACCACAATCTCGTCATAAGCATGCGCAAACAGAAATTATTCGATGGAAACACAAATTTGTCATGCATCTGCTCCATTGCCACTATAGAATCTCCTATTTTAGGATTGTCAGCACTAAACAAAAACGACGAATTCCACGCCCTACTTAAGCAATTCCCAGAGATCACACAAGACTCGTCTACGATTAAAACTACTACACACGAGGTGGTACACCACATTATAACAACCGGCCCACCAGTTTACGCAAAGTCCCTGTCGTCTTTCACCCGTCATGCTTAAAGCTGCAAAGGCAGAAATCCAGGTTTTACTTGACGCCGGCATTTGTCGTCCATCATCTAGTCCTTGTGCAAGCCCACTTCACATGATCATGAAAAAGAACGGAGAATGGAGGCCCTGCGGGGATTATAGAAAGTTAAACTCTATTACGGAGCCTGACCGTTACCCCATCCCCCACATTCACGACTTCACACACTGGCTAGAAGACTCCACATTTTTTTCAACAATCGATTTACGTAGGGCTTATCATCAAACCCCCGTCGCATCACACGACGTACCCAAGACCGCCATTACAACACCATTCGGCATGTACGAGTTCACGCATATGACTTTTGGGCTGAGGAACGCAGGTCAAACTTTCCAACGTCTAATGGATCACATATTACGAGATTTCGAATTCGCCTACGCATATCTCGATGATATTCTGATAGCCTCAAAAACTCTAGACGACCACAAGCTACATGTAGAAAGCGTTTTAAAAAAGCTCAAGGAATTTAATGTAGCTATCAACCCCTCTAAATGCAACTTTGGTAAATCCGAAGTTAATTTTCTAGGTTTTACGGTTAACAAGAATGGCATCCGGCCGCCGGCAGAAAAAGTGACAGCAATAATGCAATACCCCTTGCCTAAACGAGTGTGTGAGCTAAAACGTTTCATGGGGATGATTAACTTCTACCGAAGATTTCTTCCCAACGCCGCCTCGCATCAAGCTACACTTTACGAATTCACCCGAGGTAACAAAAAAAAACGATACAACTTCAATTAAATGGACCAACGAAGGGAAAACAGCCTTTGAGTCATGCAAAAAACAATTAAGTGACGCTGCTTATCTTGCATTCCCTAAATCTAATTCGCAACTAGCACTTATGGTGGATGCATCAAATATTGCTACCGGGGCAGTGTTGCAACAGCTAGTTGGCACAGATTTTCAACCTTTGGGATTTTATTCTGAACGTTTAACAGATGCTCAATGTAAATATAGTACTTACGACAGGGAGCTGCTAGGTGCATACAAAGCTGTCAAGCACTTTCGGCATATGGTCGAGGGCAGAGAGTTCATAATTTTTACGGATCACAAGCCGTTGCAGTTCGCCTTCAAACAGAAAATGGACAAGGCAAGTCCCAGACAAATTCGACATTTAGATTTCTTAGGCCAGTTCACAACCGATATACGGCATATTGCAGGTAAAACGAATATAGTAGCAGATACTTTGTCGCGTATAGAAGCAATGCATGTCAATAAAACAATCAATTATAACGAACTATCTCAACATCAAAACAGCGATGATGAAATGAAAAGTTTAATTAATAATAACTCCGGCCTACAGTTGAAAACATTCGTAATGCCCGACACAAATTTTTCAGTTTATTGTGACATATCAACCGGATCAGGGCGTCCATACTTAACAAAGGATTTTCGCAAAATAGCCTTCGATTCGATTCACAATTTATGTCACCCCAACGCAAAAAAAACAACAAAGTTGGTGTCCGAAAAATTTGTCTGGCCGACAATGAAACGTGACTGCCACTTGTGGACTAAAACATGCATTGCATGTCAAAAAAGTAAGATTCATCGGCACAATAGAGCCTCGGTTGGTAAGTACTTCAGTTCTTCGGACCGATTCGATCACGTGAATATGGACATTGTCGGCCCCTTGCCAGTCTCAAGAGGATTTCCTTACTGTCTA